>OZ024747.1:68097626-68100126 GCA_964016885.1 Eledone cirrhosa
CTGAATCCACTATCTTACCTACTCAGGAAACAAGGTGGACAAAGAAGTGGGCCCAGAAGTATCTCCCATCTTTTCTTTGTTGATGACCTGAAGTTGTATGGGCCAAATATCAATGACATCAAGAAACAATTGGACCTCATTACACAATTTTCAACCGACATCAAAATGAAATTTGGTGAGTCCAAGTGTGCATATTTGGCAGTAAAACGTGGAAGAGCTGTGCCCTCCTCTAGAAATCTAGAGATGAACGGCCTGACAATACAACCTCTGCAGTCAGGTGACAACTACAGATATCTTGGACAGGATGAGAATGTCAGATATGATGGACCCATAAATAAGGAGAGAACCAGAACTGAATACCTCAGAAGAGAAAAAAAAATATGGTCATCAGAACTGTCAGCATACAACAAATACATTGCCCACAATACCTATGCTGTGCCAATTCTAACGCCAACATTTGGCCTACTGAACTGGTCATTGCAAGAACTAAGTGAGATGGATGTTAGAACTCGAAAACTTCTCAGTGTTACTGGGAACTTTAACATCAATGGTGATGTGGATAGGCTATACTTCTCACGCAAGGAAGGTGGCCGGGGTCTAAAATCAATATTAACAACATATGAGACCCGGATAGTAACACTGAAGCAACACCTTCAACAGAGGAAAAAGGTTGGCGACCATCTTGCTCAGGTTTATGAGCATGAAAAAAGAAATATCATTAGAATAGCGACTGATCTGGAGGAGAAATATGGAATAAAGCCTGATATAAATCTCTCACCCAGAGAAATCGGAAGATCCTATTCAATGTTCAAACAAGAAAAAAAAATTGACCAATTTACAGAGAAAGTTGTGCATGGATACTTGAGGCGTAAAACACAGACCATAGAGGGGATAAACCACTCAAAAAGCCTGGCATGGAGTTCCGACAAGTTTATGACATCACACCTTGAGGGATATCTCTATGCAATACAGGAACAAGAACTCCCTACCAAATATCTGCTGCACAAAAGAGGAGGGCCAGCAGCTGACAATAAATGTAGGCTATGTAAAACAAAGATCGAGGATGTAAGCCACATTGTTGCCAGCTGCGAAAGAATATCATCTCGCTACTACCTCCCCATGAGACACGATGGGATAGCTAGAACTATCTGGAACGCACTTCGGAAAACAAAATTAACAACAAACGAGGAAGAATATATTGAGACAGATGGCACTAAGGAATACTGGTGGAACCTGAAAATAAAAACTGCCACCAAATTAAAGCACAACCGGCCTGATATTGTAGTTTGGGACCACACATTGAAAACGTGTTCTGTTGTGGAGATCAGCTGCCCACTTGATGTAAACGTTGTCAGAAAAATACAGGAGAAGGAGGACATCTACGGACCATTGATGAGGAGCTTACAAATCCAGTATCCAAGATACACCTTTAGCTTCATACCCATCATTATTGGTGCTACGGGTTATATACCAACCCGCTTGGACCAAAGTATGACCGAACTTGGATTTGCGGACAAAAAGCGCAGCTCCCTAATTCATAGTCTACAAATGGCTGCGATAGCTGGCACCTTCAAAATATGCAAAACATTCTTGCGATTCAAGGGATGACAATTTCTTTTCTTTTACAACCTTGCCACCAGGAAGGTGGCCGGTCAAAAAAATATACTCGAAATTAAGAGAAAGAGAAAACATACATACATACATACATACATACATATATGTACTAACACAGAATCATAATCCCAGGCAACGCCTCTGTTCAGAAATAACCAGATTATATACAGTGCCCCACTTCATCTTTTAAACATGTATCTCTCCTCAAATTTCAGCTCTTGTCATGTCTGAGAATATATTTCAAACCAAAATATTCAAGTTTTGACAAACAATAATTTCAATGTAAACAATATATCTCAATAATCCTATCTAAGAGATTGATGTATTTTATTTTACGTCTTAAGTCCCTAATGTGTGAAGGAAGGACTGCAGCATAATGGTTAGGGTTTGGGTCTCATGATCATAATGTCTTAGGTTCAATTCCTGGACTAGATGACATGTTCTTGAGCAAAACACTTCATCTTTATGCTGCTCTAGTTAACTCAGCTGAAAATGAGTACCAGCAGCAGCTGGGAGTTAAACCTGCAATGGACTGGTATCCGGTCCAGAGAAGATTTTTGTACTCTTAGCTACTTAACAATAATGAAACTGTCTAACACACGTGGACATGCCCACAAAGTAAGAAAACAGCACAGTTCCCATGACTTTCGGAAACATTTTTTCACGCTCAGAGTTGCTGAAGCATGGAACAAACTACCTGCATCAGTTGTTAGCTGTCGAGACACTGCATCCTTTAAGGCATCCATGCTTCCCGAGATCCGCCAACACTACAGCTAACACATACACACATGTACTTCCCTGACATTTGTGTATTATTCTATGTACTATATTGACGAGTTGTAGTGCACCTGAGCACTTTACACAATAATTTCATTATTATTATTAT
>OZ024747.1:68105126-68107626 GCA_964016885.1 Eledone cirrhosa
GAATATATTAACTAGGTATACATCCAAAACCCATCCCATTCTATGATTACATGACACTCTGCAATCCGTCTGTATTAGGATACTAATTTTAAGCCAATTAAATTAAATTTTTAGGTTGACCAAATTTAAAACCAAATTATAAATATATTTCTAAAATGTATATTAATTAGGTCTATAATACTAAAAATTATTTCTCTGTCATTGAATACACGATATTTTGTTATATTTTATCTGTAAAGGAATTTTAATAAAGGGTTAAATAAATTAAAATTAATCTATAAATTAAATTACTAAGTATATATTAGTAATATTTAAAGGTTTTTCACAATTTATGATTACACAATATTTTATATTCTCATCTGTAGTAGAATTTTAATTAAATTAAATTTATAGGTTAACTAACATTTAAATTAAATTATATATTAATTTCTAAAATAATGTTATTAATTAGGTTTATAATATTTAAATGTTTTTTTTAGTTTATGATTACACGATATAATTAATTCCTGTCGTTTATTTAATAGGATATCCTTAGATTTCATTATTTCAAATAGTTCTTGGGAACATAATCTACATTCATTTCTATTATTTTGATAAGGGGTGGCTCTTTTGAGCACACTCCAGGTCAAATCATATTCTATATTCTTATTTTTATAACTATTGATTTTTTCTGCTAGAGATGTTGTATTAGCCAGTGCGGCATTTTTAAAACTATGTTTGTGGGTATTAAACCTTGTCTTAAAATTGTTAGAAGTAGCTCCTATATATGAGCAAATAGAATCTTTAGTTTTAACATTACATTTATAAACTATGTTGTTAACAAGACAATTTCCTTTTAATGGGCAGTTTGCTTTGTTTCTACAGTTACAACCTTTCGTTAATTCTGTATTTGAGGAGATATTATGGTTAGTTTGATGTATTGGTGGTATACTTATGGTTTTCTTACATTTATATGCATTATAGGCACTTATATTTTGTTTTATGTTATTTGTTGTTGAGTATGAGAATTTAACTGTAGACCTATTTAAGATTTGATGGTATTTGTGGTTTGGCGGGAAGTTTTTCTCTAGGATATAAAAAAATTTTTTAGCAATATTATCCTTAATTTGTAAATTAAATGGAGCATTATACCAAGTAACCCGTCTATTACGGTTTCTATGTTGTTTATTATTTTTATTATTTTTATAGGTTGTATCGTGATGTTTACTAGGAGGATTAATGTTAATGATCTCACCACAACCATTTTTAGTTATATTTGTAGATTTAGGTGTTTTATCTTTTTTATTAGGAGTTTTATTATTAATATTTATTAGAGTTGTATGATGAGTAGTTTTTTGAGAGTTACTATATTTTATATTAGAAGATTTGGTATTTTGGGGTATAGTGTGGGTGGCATTTAGGTGTGTACTTTTCATTTGGTGTTTGTTGGTAATATTAGGTTGTATGTTTTTAGTATTTTTAGTAGAAGGTATATATTCTAATCTATTTTTGTGGCCACTTCTATCTAGAGCTTCGTTATAGAAGGTCGCATTTTTATCAAATACATCTTGGTTAGAAGAAAGAAGAAAGGTTAGAAATTCTAAGTGATATATTATATGCAAGGTTTTTAAGGATAGATTTAGGGTGATTAGATTGTGAGTGTATGTAATGTAAGTTTTGGTTGGGTTTATGGTAAGGTTGGTAGATACCCGTAGCTAAGTCTAAAGTTATATCTAGGAAATTTACTACTTTACTTGTTTTTTCAAAAGTAATATGAAGACTATAATAGTCTTTAAGGAAAGTTCTAATATGCTTTTTGTTTTTTTCTATTTCTGAAAGGCTAAGGTTGTTGGAAAGAAGAAGACAGTCATCACGATATAAACCACCTTTAAGGTGGGGAAAGGAGGCATTTATGTTGAAAAGGAGAAAGAGGCCCACAAGATCAGTAATTTGGGCGGAATCGCTTGAACCCATAGTAATATCAAATAGATTACTATATGTGTTTCTGGTCCAGTATTCATTCTGAAATTCAATAAGTGTTAGTCTAGCATGTGTAATAATATTAATGTCATCCAAAGTTAAGTTAGATCTATTTTTAGCAAATATCAATGCTTTGTTCAGGAGTATAGGTGATATAGAAGAATAGTAATTATCTATATCAAATTGTAGAAATGAAGCAGAAGATTTACATCTAATATTTTTAAACCAGTTAATTACCTGGGAAGTGTTTTCCCAGAGTGGTAAAATAACGTGTTTTCTTATTTGTGGGATGACTCTATCCAAAATTTTTTTGCTAATTATTCCAATATCTGATTTGGAGGGACATATAAGTCTTATAGAAGGATTTGAGTTAAAGTTTGATTTATGATCCTTCAGGTTGAAGTAATGTATATATGTATATATATATATATATATATATATATATATATATATATATATATATATATATATATATATATGTATGTATATATATATATGTATGTATATATATATATATATATGTATATATATATATATATGT
>OZ024747.1:68130126-68132628 GCA_964016885.1 Eledone cirrhosa
TTAAAATCTACATTTTCATATTATAAATACTACCAGGATTGAACGCCTGTCTCTATCCCCGTTTGATTGTCAAAATAGATATGAACATTCTTTATTAGTCTTAATTCTATCAACTCTTCTATTATTTACCTTTTAATACAAACTGCTATAGATAAAATGAGATTTCTGATTTTTTGATTCAATTCCCTAGAGCAAATACCAGCTGACCACTAGCATTGATGTTATTTAGTAGCAATCGAAATCTCCCCCTTCCCCAATTGACACTTTATGATTAATACTACTGCACCAAATGACCAGCCCTGTCCACTGTCCAGTTGGTCAAGTAGAGATTAAAATCGGCACCCCCAAAATTCTTATTTAGATTAACTCATGGTATTCTCATTAAAAACCCATTATATACTTGTTTAGCAGTAAATTATTTTACCATGCTTGTCATATTCTATCCCCTCTGTTCCTTCTTCTTTTACTAATATAAATACTTCAATTTTTCTGATTTTATCCAGTTTATCCAAAATCTCTGAAGAAGTGACAACTGATTATACATTTGCTATCGAATACTTGCTAACATTATATGATTACGCAAGCAGCGATACATAGGTATTCGGTCTGTTACAGAAACATATGTCAATACCTAATAAATTCCTTTTTTAACAAAAGCACTTTCATTTTATATTCATCCTTTCTACATTTCTCCGGAATATAATTTATACTCGTTGAGCAAACCTGCACGTACGCTGTTCATCTCTAACGTAACGATATATTATCACTACATTATTGATAACCTGAAATTTTATTAATCTCCTATACAGTTGAGCAACTAATTCAGCATACGCTTCTAAAATGGAAAGGCACCAATTGGATATGTCGTTAAAAAACATACCTATTCAGGCAAAAAGGGAATATATTCTAGGTATGATACGAAGGACCAATGATTTTATTCGACGAATCAGATGGAAAACATTCCATTTTGACAAAAGCCGTATAAACCAAACATCGGATCTTAACAAGGATAAATTTGGATTTAAATCTTACAAGAACCCACCCTCAAACCCACTTTTGGATGCATTTGAACAAGACCTAATGGATATGATCATGGAGATCAAATTTACAAAACGTAAGAACAATAAACTACAGAATGACATCACGGCACTGCTCAATAATCTAAAAAACGCCAATGGAGTTATTGTTAGAGCAGACAAAACATCAAACGTATATACCATGGATGTGGACACTTACAATAACTTCATCCGTAAGGAATTGCATAAAAAATACAGGAAAACTAATGAAGCCACACTTAAAAACATCAACAACTCGGCATGTGATATTGTTAAAAAACTTTGTATTGACGATAGAACGCAACCCTTAACACCAGCTATACCATCCTTCAACCTGAAGGACCACAAGGTAAACTTCGATACTAACCCTAATATTAGACTTATATGCCCCTCTAAATCTGATATAGGTAAAATTAGCAAATATATACTAGACAGAATTATCCCCCAAGTTAAGGTTAAAGTAGAGATTAAACTATGGGGTAACACTCATGAAGCAATAAGATGGTTTAACAACATTACTGATAAGAAAAAATCAAAATTTATTCAGTTTGATATTGATGAATATTATTCCTCAATTTCACCTGATACTCTACATGAAGCTCTTTCGTTCGCTAAGGATAATTCCGACCTTACGGATGCTGAAATTAAAATTATTATGGAAGCGAGAAAAACTATAGTTAAATTCGATGATAGCTACTGGTTCGCAAAGATAGACCTTCTAATTTTGATATCACTATGGGTTCTAATGATTCGGCGGAGGTAACAGATCTTGTGGGAATTTATATCACCCACAGATTACAAGGAAAATTCAAGGATCTCCACGGTGGAATTTACCGTGACGATGCGCTCCTATTAGTTAAGAATATGAATAACCAGAATTTAGAAAGGATGCGTAAAAATATCAGAAAACTTTTTAAAGAACTAGGATTAAATATTACATTTGAATATAACCTCAAAGAGGTCAATTTCCTTGATGTTACTTTCAATCTCAATACAGATACGATTAAACCGTTCCATAAACTAAATGAGAACCTTAAATATGTAAATACGAGTTCTAACCATCCACTCTCTATAATTAAATCCATCCCTAGAAATGTTTCTCTTAGAATCTCCCGCCTATCGTCCAACCAACAAACCTTCAAAGAACATGCCGAGTATTATGATGATGCACTTAGGAAAGCCGGTCACCTAGATAATATAGAGTATATAGTCAATGATCACCAAAACACCCAAAATAAATCACATAGGAGTAGAAATAGCACAGAATCACCACCATACATACACTACCGCAATAGACACAATAATAGTCGCACACCACCAAACAGAAGGCGATGTAAGGAGTATATCTGGTACAACCCGGTCTATAACAAATCTATTAAAACCAATCTACCCTCAAAATTCTTTCGATTAGTTAGAAAACACTTTCCAACATCACATAAATATAATA
>OZ024747.1:68152828-68162828 GCA_964016885.1 Eledone cirrhosa
CCGTTACCTGGGTGACAAAATCAGCAGTGGGGGAGGGTGCTCTGAAAGTACAGTAGCTAGAGTCAGAACTGGATGGAAAAAGTTCAGAGAGCTTATACCACTATTAGCCGCTAAAGGGTTCTCCCTAAAAATGAAAGGCAGGCTGTATGATGCCTGCATACGAACAGCAATGTTGCATGGCAGTGAGACCTGGGCATTGTGTGCAGAGGATATACGCAGACTAGAGAGGAACGAAGCTTGCATGCTCCGCTGGATGTGTAATAGTAATATACGCGAACGGCAAAGCATAAACGAGCTAAGGGAAAAATTAGAAATAAGAGGGATCAGATGTTGTTTACTCGAGAGAAGGCTACGTTGGTATGGTCACGTGATGCGCATGAAAGATGACAGCTGTATAAAAAAGTGCAGGGCAATAAAGATACACGGTAGCCTCGGAGTAGGCAGACCCAGAAAAACCTGGGACGAGCTGATAAACTCCAACCTCACACACTTACACCTCTCCAAGACAATGTCACTGGACCGAGATCTTTGGCGGCACTCAGTAATAGAGAAGACCCACCTTACCTAAATACAAAGTAAAACCTACTACAGTTAGTAGGCATCTCTAACAAAATACACCTCCGTCCCACCACCCCCACCTCATCCACACCGCCCCTTTCAATGTAAAGTTATGTTGGTACCACAACATCCAGGCCGAAACAAATGAGATCGTGTAGGTGTCACGACAAAAAAACACACAGTCCACGCTGTAATGTGGCTGTGTAGGCAACAGGGTAAAAACCTCCCAGTCCCACACTGTAAACGTGGTTGGTGTTAGGAAGGGCATCCAGCTGTAGAAAACCCGCCAGACAGTCCTATGCGAGCAAGACAACCACTCTTGCCTCAAGTGGGAAAATTCCCGTCCAAACCCATGCAAACGTGGAACATGGACGTTAAACGATGATGATGATGATATATATATATATATATATATATATATATATATATATATATATATATATACAGGGTGCGGACGACATCTGTTCGCAATTTTCAACTGCTAATTTTATGCAAATTTTTTTTACTTCTGTTGTCACTCTTGTCTTCATAAAAACAGTGACTATATTTCCATTATTTATTTTCAGAATAATTGATTATGAATAATTTTGAACCTCCAAATTTGTGGAAGAGACATGGAGTTCTTCTTGGAATCCGCGCCGGGAGGACAAATAAGGAAATTTCAGACTTTCTCAGTGTCAGCAGGAGGACGGTGTCTCATCCAAAGACGTGCCCAGAGTCATGCAGACAAAGTTTCCAGCGACAACATTGGTCTTAGGTGTCGTCAGCAGTCAAGGTGACATCATGCCACCTCACTTCTTCCCTGAGGGCTTCAAGCTGAACACTGATGGCTACATCTGCCTTCTAAGCGAGGTTGTAAAGCCCTGGATCGACCAGGTAGCTGCAGGTAGGCCGTACGTTTGGCAGCAAGACTCAGCGCCCTGCCATATCAGCCGAAAGACCCAAGCCTGGCTGTCAGAGAACTTCGTCGACCACACTTCACCTGACATCTGGCCTCCCAGCTCGCCTGACTGCAACCCCCTCGACTTCTTTATGTGGAGCGCAGTGGAACGAGACACCAACAGATCTAGCTTCAATACGAAACACGATCTGAAGGCCAGGATCACAAGTGCCTTAGGGACCTAAGTCGGGGGACAGTGACGAAGGTCTGTAGCCGCCTTGAGGCCGTCATCAAAGCCAATGGTGGGTTTATCAAGTGAGATCGAAAGAACAAGTCATGAAGACAAACTGACCCAAGTTTGATAAATATATCTTAAAAATTAAAACTACCGTGTTATTTTTTCCTAGACAGTAATCTTGCGAACAGATATCGTCCGCACCCTCTATATATACACACACACACATATTATTGCAACTCATTTTATACTTTTATAGTTTCTGTTGCATTCCACTCTCTCTCATACACACACACACTACTAAGTCTGTCTGTTTCCGTTTCTTTGTACATATGTAACACTTCTAACATATGTTCCACCTTATCTAGACACAGCTACATTAACAAAACCATAATATCACAAATATCCAAATTTATATTATACTATACTTTCATTACTTTTATTTTAACAATAACAGCATGTAGCTTAGTGGTTAGGATGTTTAACTCACGATTGTAAGTTCTTAAACCCAATTCCTACCAGCATATTGTGTCTTTGAGCAAGTCATTTTATTTCTTGTTGCTCCAGTCCACATAGCTGGCAAAAGAAAAGAGTTGTACCTGTAATTCAAATGTTCAATCATATCACACACTCTGTTATGTTGAATTGACCAGAGAACTACATTTAGGGTACCTGTGTTTGTGAAATGTTCAGAAGCTTGTATGTAAATTTCATGAGCAGGGTGGCAGTCCTGTTGACAGACTCAACTGGAGCACTCATTGTTGGAACCAAGGAAGGCGAGACACTGATTTATTTAACCCTTTAGCATTTACTATATTTACTATTGTATTTTCGGAGTAAAGGCTTTACTTTACATAATTATCTCACATAATATTGAATCCATAAGATTTTGATTTTATTTACTTTGAGAACATTACCTTAATATCAGTATGAGCAGTTGGTTACAGCTGGTTTGAACAGAATTCTAGCCATGTATGACTGGTTTAAATGCTAAAGGGTTAAACAGTACTTCGGTAGATATCACAATCATCATCGTTTTACATCCACTTTCCATTCTGGCAAGGGTTGGACAGATTGTCTAAACAAGTTTTAGTGATTACATCTTGCTCATATGTTGTGTGTGTGGGGGAGGGGGGCATTGTTTCTATGGCTAGAAATAATAACAACCACTTTATAATTTTATAGAATGTAATGGGTGCATTTTATCACGGCACCAGCACTAGATATGTTCAACTAAAATCCCCTGAAGGCAGTGCTGTATTATGACCAGAGTCTAATGACTGAAACCAATAAAAGAATTAAAGAATACAAACGTTGAGACAAAGAAAATGATTGTTAGGGTAGATTGAGAGATTTTACTTTTATATTAAGTAAATTGGTGCCAGATGGAGATTAACAATGGTGGAGGTGGGTAATGGTGGTAGTTGTGGTAGTGTGCAGAGGTGAAGGTGAGGGTGGTGTGAAAATTGAAGCAATATGCTGCTATTTTATGGAACAAATTGTTACACTTCTGCATGGAAAGAATTGTCTCCCTAGTAGACAGACACTTTAAATAAATAAGGAAAAAAAAACCCCTCTTGTCTTCTATTGTCTATGGTAATACCCATTATTATTATTATTTTGTCTGTCTACGTGTCAGAAATTTAACTAAATTACAAACATGAACAAATTTTAAATATAGCAAGCCTAACAATATATGTGTGTTTGTGTGTGTACTTTCTATATATATATATATATATATATAGATATATATATAGATATATATAGATATAGATATATATATATATATATACATATAGATATATATATATATATAGATATATATATAGAGAGATATATATATATATATACATATAGATAGATATATATACATATAGATATATATATAGAGATATATATAGATATATATATAGAGAGAGACACTATATAAACAAGACGCACATGCGTGCCACACATATAACATTTGCACTATATAACCGCTTATCTTCATGTTGTATTTTAACCTATATTTTTGATTGTACCTATTAATATAAATGTAATCTCGAAGTGTGTACTGCCACTCTAAATTCTGTAATGAATGTTGACCCACAATGTTTGAATATGTATCAATGTTTGAATATGTATTGGTATGTCTCTCGGCTGAAAAGGAGGTCATATAACTGTCCATGCATTAATAAATTGCTCCGAAGAATCCAAACCTCGGTTTGGAGGAAACAGCTGTAAGCACAATAATGTTTTGAACAGTTCTTTGATTCTTATATTTCATATATATATATATATATATACATATAGAGATATATATAGATATATATATAGAGAGAGATATATATATAGAGAGAGATATATATATATATAGAGATATATATATATAGATATATATATATATAGAGAGATATATATATATAGATATATATATATATATATATACATATAGATAGATATATATATACATATATATATATATATATAGATATATATATATAGATATATATATATATATATATATACATATAGATATATATATATAGATATAGATATATATATATAGATATATATATATAGATATATATATATATAGATATATATATATAGATATATATATATAGATTTCTTTATTTACCATAAAGGCATAAAAAGAAGGGACAAATACAAAGGGGGAGTTTACATATAATCGAGTAAAAAGGGTGTAACATGAAAATAATCGAAAATAACCTCAAAAGGGAGGGGACGTGATGGGGGTTGCACACACCCCCGAAAAAGTGTGCAATCCTTTGCCCGGGGAGCACATGGAGAAGGTGCTCCCCTCTCCTTTACTTCTTTACCTACAGGATGGTATACAGAGAAGGCCCATTTACACGAGCCATTCTCGCCACTATCACCCACCTTTCATAAAACTGCCTGTGGCCAAGCACCTCTCTCTCCATTCTTATCCTTCTTCCGAAGTGATATCGGAAGAAGTAGACCAGACTATGGCCAGAGAGGAAGTTGCCTGACCTCAGACCTTTCAATCGTGTCCACCAAACAACCTCTTTCAACATGGCTATTACGCACAGAAAAACCGCCTTTGCTTCCTTTGTGAAGAGGGGAGGCGGTTTGATTGTCATCACGGACTCGGCGGTCAATTTAATCGGCGCCACCCGCGACAGCAGTTGTTCGGCGTAGCCCCACAGATCAGCCACGCCCGGACATTGCACCAATGCGTGCGCCACGGTTTCTTCGTGACGCACGCATCTAGGGCAAATCTTTTTTGAGGGATCCCTGCCCGGGCGCCCGTGTCTGTAGAGCCTCTCTCGAACGGGTAGAGCCCCTCGGTAGCACTGCCAGGCCAGTGACTTCTGGAAGTTGTCCATTGGTCCTGGGCCGAAAGTCCTACCGAACAGGCTGGCCAGTTCGTCTTCTTCCATGTCCAGCGACTCTCCAAGGGTGTCATCGCCCCTGCTAGCCACCAGCCCTCTATAGAATGATGAGGTGGATTCTCCACCGATGGCCCGGCCCGCTTGCCAGAGAGCCCTGAGCGCCTGAGCACACTCAGTGTGCCAGTCTCCCAGTTTTCCGGATCTTTGCTTGACCCAGGACTGTAGCTCGGTGAGTGAGACGAGTCTCGGAAAGGCTCGTTTCACGAACGGAGCCCACACCGGTTGACCAGTGAGGAATACCTGTAGGTGCCGTAGCCTTAATGCGTGCCTACGCATCATCAACCACGGCATCCCCAGCCCTCCTTTCGAAGGTTGTTGGCAGCAGATGGATCTTCTCACCATAGGAGGACGCTTCTTCCAAAGAAATTGGAAGAGCATGCGTTCCATGGTGGTGAGTGTTTCCTTAGGGCAAGGCACGACAGTCAGGCGGTAGTAAGTGACGGACGCTATGTAAATGTTCGCCACCTCCGCCCGGCCTTTTAGGGACAGCTTACACTTGGCCCATTTCTGGGTTAGTGCAAACACCTTGTTCGTAACCTCGTTCCAGTTCTTTTCCACCTGGAGGTCCGGTCCAAACCAGACCCCAAGCAACTTTACCGGGCCCTCCGTCCAGTGTCCGACGACACCGTCAGGAGGCATCGGTTTGCCTCTCCACGTTCCGAGTTGCAGCCCGATGGATTTTTCCCGGTTCAGTTTCGCTCCTGACAACCTTTCGTACTCCTCCAGTAAGGTACCGATCGCCTCGATCTCCGAGTCGGTTGATACCATTACTGTTACGTCATCGGCGTAGGCCGACACCGCTTTGCTCAATCCTGGTTCCAGGGGGATACCCTGCAACAACTCCAACTTCCTCAGTAAAGGCTCGAGAGTCAATACGTACAGAAGGGAGGAGAGAGGGCACCCCTGTCGAATGGATCGTGTGATTTCGAACGGCTTCGAAAGGTAGCCGTTCACCTTGATCCTAGAACAGATGTGGTTGCTATGTAGGGCAGTGATCCAGCCTCTGAAAACAGGACCGAACCCAGCCGCCGCTAGCACCGCATCCAGGTAACCATGGTCGACCCTATCGAAGGCCTTAGACTGATCCAAGTTGATCAGGGCCCCACCGAAGCCGGGTTTGTTGCCAACCCTCTCTATGATGTATCGCATGAGGTGGAGGTTATCGTGAATGGACCTGGATGGGATAGCACATGTCTGCGCATCTCCCACCAGGCCACCCACGACAAGCGCCAACCTCTTTGCTAACACCTTGGCCAAAATCTTTAACTCTGTGTTTAGCAGGGTTATGGGCCGAAAATTATTTATACTATCCCCCTTGTTCTCGTCCTTCCTCACCAGCGTGACTACGCCCTTGGCTACAGAACAAGGAATTCTCCCGTTCTGCTGCCAATTGCAGTAGACCGCTTCGAGGAGTTCGGAGAAGAAGACCGGCATTGCTAAATAAAGTTCGTAAGGTATACCATCGAGACCTGGAGATTTGCGTCTGCTGCATTGGCTCAGCGCATCTCCGATCTCATCAGCCGAGATTGGTCCCTCGCAGGACTCTGCCTCTTTGTTCGAGAGACGCGGCAGGCCGTCGAGGTATGGACCGAAATCCACGCCCCGGCCCGGACCCTCGCCTCCCCCGAACAATCGGGCAAAGTGCTTTTGAAAGGCCTCGCACATCTGCTTAGGCTCCCGGATCACTCGTCCATCTTCGTCTTGCAACGACCGGATGGTGGATCGATTTCCACTTTTAGCTTCTGTCACGCGGGCCCATCCAACGGCTTTGGCCCCCTCATTACCTAGAGCACGTATTTTACTTCGAATGACGCAGCCTTCATGCTTTGCATCGAAAAACTGGTTCAAGGCCGTCCTCGATGCCAGCACTCTGGCCACATCTTCGCTCTTGATTGCCTCTTCTAATTTACCTGTTAATTCTTTCTCGTTTCTATTCCTATTGGCAGCTAACATCTTGCTATAACTTATTGATTCTGTTCTAATCTCTCTTTTGAGAGATGCCCACCATCGGTTGTTGACGATTGCACCCGTCAACCTCTCCTTAACTAATCTGCTAATCCGGTTTCTGTAAGTCTCTTTTGCCGGTAAAGACAAATTAAGTTTCCAGTAACCGGGACCCTGTCTATGTGTTTTCTCGAGATTGACCACGCAGGTCACTAATTTGTGATCCGTGTAGCCAACCGTGCGCATTTCTGGACAGCTTAATATGTCCCTATCCTTACTTCTAACTAAGAATCTATCTAAGTACGATCTAGATTGACCACTGTGGTTTCTCCAAGTCCAGGTAGGCACAGTTGGAAAATCTAGTCGATATCTATCGACCAAGTTAAAACGGTCGAGTAACCCCTTGAGGCTGTTACACCCCCCTCTATTAGGACATGCTCCTGCATAGTCCCAACGTGCATCCAGGATGTCATTCCAATCCCCCGCTAGAAGCAGGGAACGCGACGTTCCCAGAAAAGTCTCCAAACGCTGGAAGAAGTCGGGCCGTTCAGCTCCGAAAGGGGAGTAGACGGCGACCAGTCTCAAGGCCGCACTTTCACTACTGCCAACGTCTAGCACCAACAAACGACCCTCCGGGTCCGAGTGCACAACCTGTACGGCAAGACCCAGGTGTTTTTGCAGCAGCACGACAACCCCACCCCCACCTCCAGGTTGACAGAGAGATGCATGCACCTCAAAGTCATCGAAGGTGGGGGCCAGCTGCCGCATGACGCTGATTCGAGTCTCACAGATAACCATTACATTTATACTACATGACCTGAGGTCATTTAGAAGCTTTGCTTGCTTCCAAGTTGAGCCCAGGCCACGTGCATTCAAACATCCTACTCTTAACACATCCATGTGGGCGGCAGAGCCAAAGGAGAGTGTAGAGACCTACCTTTCCGCTTCCCGGGGTTCGGGTTGCACGACTTCCATGGGGTCGGGGGTGTTGGGTGAAGGGGTGTCTTGTGGTGGTGTGGGGTCGTCGGTGTGTGGTGGGGTTGGGGTGTTTGGAGTTGTGTTGGGGAGGGGAAGGGGAGGGGGAAAGCTTTTTAGTAGGACGCGGTTTATGGGTTTGACAGAGGGTGGTCCTACGTCCTCCTTAAAATCCTTTTTTAGTTTTTGGTAGAGGTTCATTGGGATTTTTATTAGTTTTAAATGTGGGTGGTTTTCTGATGAAACAAAGTTTACACCTTCGGTTTGTACCGAAGGATTATTGTATATGAGTTCATTTAATTTATTATTGTTTCTGTTGATGTAAGTATAGTGTAATGTCTTTTTTTCCGATGGTGTGAGTGTTTCGAAGAGGGGAGGGGCAGGTTTGGTTTTGTTTGTTGCTGGAGGGGTGTTTTCTGTTTTGTTAGATTGTGTTGCGATTTGGGTGGGGGTTGTTTGTCCTTGTGTGTTTTGCACATGTTTTCTTTTTTTCCTTTTAATCTGTCTGAAGGACTCCGTTTCTTCCTCCGAATTCGTTGGGTTATCTTCAGTGTTGGAGGGAAGAGGTATGTTTGCTGGTAATGTTTCCGTGTTGGTTTTCTTTGTGGGGGAGATGGATGTCACTATGTTAGACTGTGTTGTGTGTTGTGTCTGCGGTGGTTGTGTTGTTTTATTGAGTGAGAGGTTGGGTGGGCCTGTATTTTGTTTTGGGGTAATGTGTTGTGACTGTTTGTGTTGTGGTGGTGTTGTGGTGTTACTGAGGGACGGGTTGGGTGGGACTGAGTTTTGTTGTTTGTTTATCTGTTGTGGTGGTGGTGGTGGAGCTGGTGTTGGTAGCAGGGTTTTCTTTTTGTTGAGTTGGGGACAAGCGGCCTTCAGGTGCCCTCTGCCTGCACAGATATGGCAGGACGGCCTTCTCCCCTCCACGCTAATGTTTATATACCCGTGGTCCTCTAATAGGATTCTGTCGGGTATTTGGGCGATACGTTCAGGCTTCATTTGTACTATCAGCTCTATACCTGTTCCACTGAACGCATTGCCTGTGGTTTTCCCAATGGAAATCACGTTGTCATTCACTGGATCGATGAAGCCAGCTATGAGCCAGCAGTAGTCCACATCTGGCATCATTGCATCCAGCCATATGCGTTGAGTTTTTTTCCCCATATAAGATGGATAAAAGGTGAAATTTTTCGAACGAATCGGTGACAAAGCACATTTTTTTGCCGCCGATTCGTTCTTCATGATAATTGCTAGGCTTCCATACAGTCTGTCTTTTCTTATGAAAGTTGTTTCATTCAGTACTTCTGCGAGTACTGTTTTGATATCTGCTTGAGAAGGCTGTTCAGGTTTTTTTGTACTGTTGTTGATGGTCCGAAACTTGACCGTTCGGCTTTCAATGTCTTTCGTGAATTCTTGAGGCATTTTTACCAATAAAATACCATTCTCACCTTCACTTATGTATTGTTTTGCGTCCGTGATCCTTCGTACCACATCTGAAATGTTTTCCGCTATATAAGTCAAAGATTTCTTTGTTTTCTGTGCAAATGAAATCTTGTCGTCTGCTTTGTTTTCTGATATTATGTTATTTTCAACTGTTATTTTTTTGTTTGTTGTGTCTTTGTTTGTGTTATTAGTATTGTCATGCAATTTTTCAAATTTTTTTTCTTCGTTGTTTTCGACATTTAATTTTTTCTCCGCAGATTCGTCCGTTTTTATTTTCATTTTTCCTTCCTTCTCTATGACGTTAGTTGGGAAGGAAGGGAGGACTAAAGCGTGCGAGCTTACAACTCTTACCGCTGTCCCCCCACCACTATTTTCGTTCGCTGCGTTTAACATTTCTGTTAGACGATTGAAATTTTTTGCACAAAATTTTTTTTTTTTTTAAAACAGGTTTTTCACCTCTAGGAGGGGTAAAGATGAGCTGACCCACCGCCTGACAGTTCAGACGGAGGGTCAAGCTACACAATTGTATCAAAATTAAGTTTGAACTCA
>OZ024747.1:68170328-68172828 GCA_964016885.1 Eledone cirrhosa
AAACTGGTAACTTGTATCATATGGATATTGAACATTATAATGAGTTCATATATAAAGAACTCAGAAAAAATTATAAAAAATCTAATAATGCGTCACTCACCAACATCAACAACAAAACACACAACATAGTAAAAAAACTAAATATTGAAGATAGAACTGAACCTTTGGCATTGAGAAGTCCACACTTCAACCTGAAAGATCACAAATCTAACTTTAACTCTAATCCTTCTATTAGACTTATATGTCCCTCCAAATCAGATATTGGAATAATTAGCAAAAAAATTTTAGATAGAGTCATCCCACAAATAAGAAAATACGTTATTTTACCACTCTGGGAAAACACCTCCCAGGTAATTAATTGGTTTAAAAATATTAGGTGTAAATCTTCTGCTTCTTTCCTACAGTTTGATATAGATAATTATTATTCTTCTATATCACCCATACTCCTGAACAAAGCATTAATATTTGCTAAAAATAGATCTAATTTAACTTCGGATGACATTAACATTATTACACATGCTAGACAAACACTTATTGAATTTCAGAATGAATACTGGACCAGAAACACTTATAGTAATCTTTTTGATATTACTATGGGTTCAAGCGATTCTGCCCAAATTACTGATCTTGTGGGCCTCTTTCTCCTTTTCAACATAAATGCCTCTTTTCCCCACCTCAAAGGTGGTTTATATCGTGATGACTGTCTTCTTCTTTCTAACAACCTTAGCCTTTCAGAAATCGAAAAAAACAAAAAGCATATTAGAACTTTCCTTAAAGACTATTATAATCTTAATATTACTTTTGAAAAAACAAGTAAAGTAGTAAATTTCCTAGATATAACTTTAGATTTAGCTACGGGTATATACCAACATTACCATAAACCTAACCAAAACTTACATTACATACACTCACAATCTAATCACCCTAAATCTATCCTTAAAAACCTTGCATATAATATATCACTTAGAATTTCTAACCTTTCTTCTAACCAAGATGTATTTGATAAAAATGCGACCTTTTATAATGAAGCTCTAGATAGAAGTGGCCACAAAAATAGATTAGAGTATATAACTTCTACTAAAAATACTGAAAACATACAGCATAATATTACCAACAAACACCAAATGAAAAGTACACACCTAAATGCCACCCACAGTATACCCCAAAATACTAAATCTTCTAATATAAAGTATAGCAACCCTCAAAAAACTACTCATCATAAGACTATAATAAATATTAATAATAAAACTCCTAATAAAAAAGATAAAACACCTAAATCTACAAATATAACTAAAAATAGTTGTGGTGAGATCATTAACATTATTCCTCCTAGTAAAAATCATGATACAACATATAAAAATAATAAAAATAATAAACAACATAGAAACCGTAATAGACGAGTTACTTGGTATAATGCTCCTTTTAATTTACAAGTTAAGGATAATATTGCTAAAAAATTTTTTTATATCCTTGAGAAAAACTTCCCGCCAAACCACAAATACCATCAAATCTTAAATAGGTCTACAGTTAAATTCTCATATTCTACAACAAATAACATAAAACAAAATATAAGTGCATATAATGCATATAAATGTAAGAAAACTATAAGTATACCACCAGTACATCAAATTAACAATAATATCTCCTCAAATACAGAATTAACGAAAGGATGTAACTGTAGAAACAAAACAAACTGCCCATTAAAAGGGAATTGTCTTGTTAACAACATAGTCTATAAATGTAATGTTAAAACTAAAGATTCTATTTGCTCATATATAGGAGCTACCTCTAACAATTTTAAGACAAGGTATAATACCCACAAACATAGCTTTAAAAATGCCGCACTGGCTAATACAACATCTCTAGCAGAAAAAATCAATAGTTATAAAAATAAAAATATAAAATATGATTTGACCTGGAGTGTGCTCAAAAGAGCCACCCCTTATCAAAATAATAGAAAGGAATGTAGATTATGTTCCCAAGAACTATTTGAAATAATGAAGTCTAGGGATATCTTATTAAATAAAAGACAGGAATTAATTATATCGTGTAATCATAAACTAAAAAAAACATTTAAATATTATAAACCTAATTAATAACATTATTCTAGAATTTAATTTAATTTAAATGTTAGTTAACCTATAAATTTAATTTAATTAATATTTTATTACAGATGAGAAAATATTATGTAATCATTAATTTTGAAAAACCTTTAAATATTACTAATATATATTCAGTAATTTAATTTATAGATTAATTTTAACTTATTTTAACCTTTTATTATAATTTTTTAATTTAGTTTAACCTTTTATTATAATTTTTTTTATTATAATTCTTTTACAGATAAAATATAACAAAATAATATCATGTATCCTATGACGGAGAAAGAATTTTTAGTATTATTGACCTAATTAATATACATTTTGGAAATATATTTATTATTTGGTTTTAGCTTTAATCAACCTAAAACTTTAATTTTAATTTTAATTTGCTTAAAATT
>OZ024747.1:68177828-68242828 GCA_964016885.1 Eledone cirrhosa
TGGTCGGAATTAGGAAGGGCAAGCCAGAAACAGTTTTGTATGAGCAAGACACAATCATCTGATCTGACTTGTTTCATAATAGGTTAATTTGTCTAATCCATGCAAGCATGGAAAAATGGACGTTAAATGGTGATGATGATGATAAATGTAATTCTCAAGGAGAATCAGAGTGACATATGTGACAAGTCTGAGCCATTGAAATACAGGTAGAATCCATTTTGTATTATAGTGCAAGTGGCTGACCATTTAACAAACCTATATATCCTTAACATAGTTCTCAAACATAATCAGCATCACACAATGTATGACAAACCTGAACATTTGAGTTACAAGTATAATCAATCCAACAGGCTTCCACATATGTTTACAATCTATCTAGTTTCACTTACAAGATTTTAAGCTGCAATATATCTGTGTCAGGGATTATGATGCCAATATTGTAACAGAAAGTTTGACACCAGGAAATAAATAATAAATGTAAAGTAAATCCAACAGTTTTTTTTGTAGGGGGGGGGGGGGTCTTATTGAATGACTAAAATGACTCTTCCCCGATGTAAATGCCAAATCTTTCTTGACACATAACTCATGCGTTACCATATTTCTAATAAATGGCACCGCCAATTATTTTCAAATAATTGTGAAAATAATCAAGAATTTGCAAGGATCTAATTACATAACAAATTTTCTCATTATTAATTTGGTGTTTGAAACAAAGATTCTTACATGAAATTATGGTGGAAAGTTGTTGGATAAATATAAACACTTTAAAATAAACAGCTTAGTAGTATAGAATCAAGGGGGTGGTTTGGTATCCAAAGGATTAAGGAATACAAGCACAAACAAACATACAAAAATAATGGTGTGTTGAGAATTTTAATACAGACATATATAGATAGCTGCAGGAGAGAGGCTTCTCATTATTATAAATATATTTATTTACATAGACACAAGCATGGCTGTGTGGTTAAGGAGTTTGTTTCACAACTATCTGGTTTCAGGTTCAGTCCCACTGCACAGCACCGCGGGGCAAAGTGTCTTCTACTACAGCCATGAGTAAACTAATGTCAGGTTAGTAAACTCTGGTAGACAGAACCTTCGTAGAGGCTTGTCGTACACAAGTGCGTGTGTGTGTGTCCATTTCAGTTTGTGTTTATGACTCGTAACTTAGTAATTCGACAAAAAGAGATCGATGAAATAAATACCAGACTGGAAAAAAAAGTGTTGGCGTCGATATAATTGACTAAATCTCTTTAAGACAGTTCACCAGCATGGCCGCAGTTTAATAACTGAAACCAGTAAAAATATCAAGATAGATAATTGAATCTGACTAAAATGTGTTATTTATGAGTTACCTCCCCTTGAAAAACTCTAGCATAATCAGCAGTTCTAAGGACAGCCGAGATATGGATAATTCAAGAGCCTTTATGTCACGAGTAGCATGGTCAGTCATAAATACCAACACACATATATACATAACTGCACACACACACACACACACACACACACACACAATTATGATGATCCTGTGAGTGAACAGGTGAAACTCCAGTCTAACAAACTCTCCATTTCGCCACAATAAAGAATATAAAAATTTTACTTCAGAATTAAGAACGTCACATACATACATACATACATACATACATACATATATATATATATATATATACATATATATATACACACACACACATAACTAAATAACACGTACGCATGCATGTTAAGTGTAAACATGTAACAGTCCACACACACATGTATATACATGACACACAACAATACCAACATAGGCACATGTGTATGTGTGTGTGTGTGTGTGTGTGTGTCGGGTTCAACAGGGGGCGGGGGTGTAACCACAGTTAGTAAGGCACTCAATACATCAGTAGTAAATGTAAAAGTCAGGTTGATATATATACATATATACATATATATATATATATATATAAAACTTGAAGCCATTTTTCTATATTAAATTTGTTTATATATACATATCATCATCATCGTTTAACGTCCATATTCCATGCTTGCATGGGTTTGGACGGGAGTTTTCCCACTTGAGGCAAGAGTGGTTGTCTTGCTCGCATAGGACTGTCTGGCGGGTTTTCTACAGCTTGATGCCCTTCCTAACACCAACCACATTTACAGTGTGGGGCTGGGAGGTTTTTACCGTGTTACCTACACAGCCACATTACAGCGTGGACTGTGTTTTTTTGTCGTGACACCTACACGACCTCATTTGTTTTGGCCTGGATGTTGTGGTCCCAACATAACTTTACATTGAAAGGGGCGGTGTGGGTGAGGTGGGGGTAGTGGGACAGGGGTGTATTTTGTTAGAGGTGCCTACTGACTGTAGTAGGTTTTACTTTGTATTTAGGTAAGGCGGGTCTTCTCTATTACTGAGTACCGCCAAAGATCTCGGTCCAGTGACATTGTCTTGGAGAGGTGTAAGTGTGTGAGGTCGGAATTTATCAAGTCGTCCCAGGTTTTTCTGGGTCTGCCTACTCCGTAGCTACCGTCTATCTTTATTGCCCTGCACTTTTTTATACAGCTGTCGTCTTTCATGCACATCACGTGACCATACCAATGTAGCCTTCTCTCGAGTAAACAACATCTGATCCCTCTAATTCTAATTTTTCCCTTAGTTCGTTAATGCTTTGCCGTTCACGTATATTACTATTACACATCCAGCGGAGCATGCAAGCTTCGTTCCTCTCTAGTCTGCGTATATCCTCTGCACACAATGCCCAGGTCTCACTGCCATGCAACATTGCTGTTCGTATGCAGGCATCATACAGCCTGCCTTTCATTTTTAGGGAGAACCCTTTAGCGGCTAATAGTGGTATAAGATCTCTGAACTTTTTCCATCCAGTTCTGACTCTAGCTACTGTACTTTCAGAGCACCCTCCCCCACTGCTGATTTTGTCACCTAGGTAACGGAAGCTGTCCACTATTTCTATAGAACCCTCTGTGCAATTGAAAGAGCTAGTATTTTGTGGGCACTTGCTGCTACTTATTGCACCAGAGCACCGGCTACATGTAAAATCTATGTTCTTAGTTAGCTTACCTGTGATCCCACTACATCTTTTATGCATCCATACTTTGCATTTGGGACATAAAATGGAGTTTCTACCTACGCCTTTCCTACACACTGAGCATGGCCATTTCCCGGATGGGACCGGCGCCCTATTTTCCTTCCTACAAACTAGAACTTTAGTCTTAGCCAGGTTAATTTTAAGGCCTTTTGATTCTAGGCCGTGCTTCCATGTTTAGAATTTCTTCTCTAGTTCGGCCATTAATTCAGCTATGAGTGTTAGATCATCTGCGTATAGCAGTTCCCATGGGCAGCCGGTCTTGAACTCCTCTGTTATAGCCTGAAGGGCAATAATAAATAGTAGGGGGCTGAGAACAGAGCCCTGATGGACGCCAACTTTTACGCTAAACTCTTCACTATATTCGTTGTTAATTCTAACCTTGCTGACTGTTTCTCACAATATAGCCCTCACAATATATATATATATATATATATATATATATATACATATATATATATAGGAAAATGTTTGACCCCGACGGCAGAGCTCAAGCCGTTTCGACGGCTATTTCTGTCCAGAAACATTTTCCTATTACCCACTCTACTACCCTAAGTATTGAGTACTCTGGTGCATTATGGTCTATCTGGTTCCTTACCACACCTCCTTTGTTATATATATATATATATTTATATAAACAAATTTAATATAGAAAAATGGCTTCTACAGGACTAAAACTGTTTCATTCGAATGAAATCATCAGGAAAGCCAACTGGCAAGTGGTATTTGTAAGTTTTCTGATGGTTGGGGAAGGTGGTGATTTTGAGAATGTGTAGAGGACATTGGCTGAGGGATTTTAATGTGTCATTGTATTGTATATTTTTAGAAATATACAATACAATGACACAGATCTAAGGTTCATATTCACACTTAAATACCTATAGACACTCATACATACTGACGCCCACACATTTTTAAGGTTCATTTGTTCTAAGTAAACAAAGAGATTTCATTAAGTGGCTGTATTGTCAGGATCTGGTCAAAAATTCATTATTAAATTTATTGTATACACTCTACTAATGTATTGAGTACCTTACTCACTGCGGTTACCCCAGATTGAACCTGGGACTCATATATATATATATATATATATATATATATATATATATATATATATATATATATATATATATATATATATAACTAAGAATACCAACACACACATATACATAACAAACCCCAAAGAAAGCCCTCATTTGTTGATTGAAGTATGACTAGAGGTTAAACAACTACAACAACAAACAGGAGCAAACAGACACTCAGGTAGACACACACATACGTTCACAAGCACACACACATACACCCACAAGTACACAAGCACACACACATACAGGGACAGCAATGGCCACCTACCTCATCTGCCGACTGCAGCATGTCTTCCGCCACATGAGATACATTATCTTTGGTCTGAGTCATCTTCCTACTAAGGTTTGCAATATGTCTCTCTTCCTTCTTGCAGGGCAACCCAACAGGTTTCTGCCCCACACTACCATTGTTAACATCCAGCTGTACCTTGCTGCTACTAGAATCCTCTGGTGATATCATCTTTGTATCTTTCTTTCTGTCACCTGTTTCCACTGAATGAGTGATTTAAAAAATAAATAAAATAACAGATATACTGTATATGTATATATGGTCCCATAACTCCTGATAGAGTCGTAGGAGCATTTTAAGCCTGGTGGAGCCCACCCCACTCCAGGCCTGAACATAGCAGATTTCTTCCAGAGAAAGATAGAAAGTGAGAGAGAGGAAGAATTGATCCCAGTGCTAGACTGGTACTTTTTTTATCAACCTCAAAAGGATGAAAGGCAAAGTTGACTTCGGCCGGATTTGAACTCAGAGAGCAGGAACATTCTCTCCAACGTTCTAATGACTCTGCCACCACCTATACTTCAATATAAATATATATCATCATTGTTGTTTTAATGTCTGCTTTCCCAGCTAGTAAGGGTTTTATATATATATATATATATAATATATATATATATATATGGGAGTTTATTTAACATTACCTATTGAGTACGCTGAGATATAACTGGTCCTAACAGTGAAACCCATGCTAGTTCCGTCAACTTATTATTATTATATATATATATATAATATATATATATATATATATAAGTGTGTGTGTGTATGTGTGTGTATGTATGTAAAGTGGTATGTAATTTTTGAGGTATGTGGTTCTGCTTATTCTGAGAAAGCTGGTACAATGCAAGATAGAAATACAAGAGTAAAAACTAAAAGTAAGAAACACAAAACAACAATTTACATTTTTATCATACATTTCATGAAATTTCAACGTTCGTCAGAAGAAAGGAAATGAAGTGTGTTGTGGGTAATAAGTGATACGTAAACTGTTTGTTTTTCATACTTTACTCTAGTTTTCACTCCTGTTTTTCTAAATTGCATTGAACCAGCTTTCCCAAAACAATCTGAACTAAAACTAAATTTAATTATTAAAATAATTACACAGCTTATTAACCCTTTCAATACCACATTTTTAATGAAAGACCCATGAATTTCAAATAGTTTTGAACATATTCAAGAATTTGGCGAGATTTAGTAATATAACTAACTTCCTCATTTTTCACATGGCATTTTTAGCATAAATTAACAAATGTTCTTACATAAAATTATGATGGAAGGTTTTTAGATAAATATAAACACCTTAAAACAAAATGTTTTGTATGCTAGTACCAAGAGCAGTTTGGGGCAATTTTGTATTAAAGAGGCTAAGATCACAATAAATCACTTTCAGTAAATTTGAACTCATGAAACGACATTAAATTGACCAATTGACCACTATCTTATCTACTCAGTCTTGTAACTTCAGTGCTACAATTGAAACACAAAAATTCAAAATTCATTAACTTACTTTCATTGACCATACTTCTAATGAAATATATTTTAATTCAGTTAATAAATGAAGAATTTTGAGAGATTTACCAAAATCATTAATTCATTTCATTATATTGGCAATATCGGTAGAGGATTGGACGCCATGCTTTCCAGCATAGTTACGTCCCTTTACGGTCTGAGTTCAAATCCCGCCGAGGTTAGCTTTGCCTTTCATCCTTACGGGGTCGATAAAATAAAGTACCAGTAATCATCATCATCATCACCGTTTTACGTCCGTTCTTCCATGCTAGCATGGGTTAGACGGGTTGTCCTGTTGTGGGCAGTGTCTGGTCGGCTGACCATGCCTTGCTCATACAGGAACTGATTTGGGCTTGATTTCTACAGCTGGATGCCCTTCCTAACACCAACCTCATTTACAGTGTGGGCTGGGTGCTTTTTTGCCGTGGCACCTCCACGACCACTTTGCAGTGGGAGGGTGTGGGGCATACTGTCTATATGCTTCAGCTTGTACCCATGGGAGGTCGGGTACTCTGTATTACTGCGTGATGCCAGAGGTCACGGTCGTGAGAGGTGTAATTGGGTAAGGTCGGCTTTTATCACCTCATCCCAGGTCTTCTTGGGTCTCCCCACTCCGCGGTTTCCAATGACTTCTAGTGCTCTGCACCTTTTTATGCAGCTGTCATCCTTCATACGCATCACATGTCCATACCAACGCAACCACCTCTCCTGCCATACCAACGCAACCGCCTCTCCTAATGTACTGGGTAATTGCTGGCCTTGTGCCAAAAAAGTAGAAACAATTATTAAGATAGTAACTTAACAAATGGTTCTTATACAAAAATATGCTGGAAGATTTTGATTTAACCCTTTAGCATTTACATTGCTTTATATACACTATTGTATTTTTGTGGTAAAGGCTTTACTTTACATATCGAATCTACGAGATTTTGATATTTATTTTGAGAACAATACCTTAACATCAGTGTGAGTGAATGGTTACAGCTGGTTTGAACAGAAAGAGGTGAGAGAATTCTGGCTGGATATGGCCAGTTTAAATGCTAAAGGGCTAAAGAGGAAACCTTCATAATCAGTGGTTTTGTTTCATAAAACCAGAGCTAATTTTGGCTAGGTTGGTATCCAAAGGATTAAGTTACCTTCTTTAAAACTCTCTGTTGGCTCCACAATTAGCTGGGCACAGTGTCTTACTTCTCCAACAAGGTTTCGCCCAAGAACACAGTATTCAGCATCATCATCAAGGGTTGCATTGTCTATTGATAAACTGTAATCTCGGTTTCCAAATTTCTCTGAGGAAAAATAAGAGAAAGAAAAAAATTCAAACATCAAAAGGTAGAAATATACAGACATGGCTCTATAGTACAGAACTTTTTTACTTCTGCAACCATGTTGTTTCAGATTCACTCCTATTACATGGCACTTTGGTTTGACCAATGCTTTGAGAGAAATTTGGTAGATGGAAACAGTGCAGAAGTCCATCATATGCATATATATGACCAAGTGTATTTATATCACATAACATAGTGGGTTCCATAAAAGGATTGATAAGATAAGTACCAGACTACAAAAAATAAGTACTGAGGTTGATATGTCTAACTGTATCCATTTAAGGTAGTGCTCCAGCATGGCTGCTCTCTAATGATTGAAACCAAGAAAGTAACAAAAGAACACAAAAGAACACAAAGATAAACATATATGTACATTCATATATGCATATATGAAAACAAAAAGTGTTCAAAAGTATTTGCTCACACCAATAGTTGACTTGATCCATATGTCAACATACCTAAATACATTTTAGTACCAATGTAAAAATGTTCCAGATAGAGAGAGTTAGGAAATACTAGTCCAAAACTAATAATATAATGACTATTCTCAATGTAATTACTGCAATCAAAATAACATTGTTTTTAATTAGCCATGTCATTTATTTATCTTTCTCACGCTCTCTTGTTTACATTAGCATTAGCCAAATGTATCCTGTAACATGCTAGAGAGAATGCTCTGCTAGTAAGAATATGTAATATATATGAATGATGATGGATTGGGAGAAGAAGTGTCAGGCGTTCCAAACAGAAGGAAGCCATGAATGAGGAAGACCAAGGAAGACATGATCAGAAGTGGTGAAAACTGATCTCAGACTAATGAACCTCACAAGGAGATGGCATAGAAAGGACCAAAGAAGATGTTGGCAGTAGTAGTAAGTTGGCAGGATTGAAACCTCACAAAAGAGATAACGAAGGAAAAACAAAAGTAAAGGGATGCAATAAACTAGGGAGGATTCCCCTAATCTATGCAAATATGGAAATCAAACATAATGAAGTTAGAAGAAACAGTAAGAGACCATACCAAAATATGGGACATATGTGAGACATGGCCCCTGGTGTGTCCAAGAGGACAGTAGCTTCAATTAAGTACTGAGTTGGTCTGTGACAATCCATCAAAAACCCATGCCAACATGAAATATCTAAAGATCTAAAGTCTGTCTTAAGCCAGAAGGCTTATTAGGCTGGTGCTTCTCTTGGTTTCATAGTATGAAGCGACTGAGAGTACAAGACTTCCTCCTGGACAGGATGCCAGTCCATCACAGGGTTAAACACCCAGCTATTGCTGCTACTCATTTAAGTTGAGTATACTGGAGCAATGTGAAATGAAGCGTTTTACTCAAGAGCACAACACACAACCCAGACTGGGAATCGAACCCACATTATGATCGTAAGTCCAACATCCTTACCACAGACCTCCACAAGCATGATAGAACTGACGTTAAATGATGATGATGTCCTCTATATTTACACTGTTCAATATTCTCTCCAACATTTACTCCTACATCTAGACGTTTTATATTCCAACTTACTGACCCATCACCCCACTCCCATACATATGTTTCTATTTAGCAATTCTCTTTCCCTTGCTTTATGTCCACCATCTTCTCTCTCTCTAAATGTACGTATACACACACACACTCTTTTCTTGACGCTTCTCTTTTTCTGAGTATGTCTTTCTGAGTATTTTTCCAATCAGCAAGACCTTACTCTTTTTCTCTAATCCTCATGCTATCTACCTATTTCCCTGTTTAACACCCCAAATATCCCTACTTTTCGTTCATATATTACTCTTTCTATTTACATGTGAGGAAGGACTCTATATTTTGAAAAACATCAAAAAGCACAACAGCTTGAACATAGTTGAAAGTCTTACATTCACCCTTTCACACTCTCAAACATACACACAAATACAAACGCACATGCACACACACTCTCTCTCTCCTGCTTTTATTCATTTTATAACTTTATATGGACACGTGGTTAGAATGTCTCAGGAAAGAATCACTGGACAGATTTTACAGGTAGGATACCCAGGGGTAAACCACGAGCAAGATGGCTGGATAACATCCATGAGCTTGGTCAGTCACACTTGGGGATCCAGCTGGATCAATTGGAGATGGTTGCTTCTGACAGGACCTGCAGGAAGGAGTGTTTGAGGAATCTTACCCCACGACCCTCTCAGGAGGAGGAGGGGGAGAAGAAGAAGAAGAAGAAGAAGAAAAAGAAGAAAAAGAAAAAAAGAAGAAAAAGGAAAAAGAAAGAAAAAGAAAAAGAACTAATACAAACACAAATATATCTATCCACATGTCCTCTCACTCCTACCACCAATGCCATTACAGAGTCTATAGCTAAACATTCTTCTCATCTTTCAACCTGACAATCCACTTAGCCCACCACTCTGAGTTGAACAACCTGTTTAAATGAAATTAATTCAAATTAAAATATCAAACTACATTAACCTAGGTGAAGGAGGTGTGAGGGGAAGAATGAGGGGTGGGGGGAGAAACAAGTACAGGTAAGTGTACAGTGTGTGTGTGTGTGTGTGTGTGTGTGTGTGTGTGTGTGTGTGTGTGTGTGTGTGTGTGTGTGTGTGTGTGTGTGTGTGTGTGTGTGTGTATGTACAAGTGTGGATACAAACAAAAGAGCTACACTAAGTTAGAAGATAGGTGGTGATGATGATGGAGGTGGGAGAAGAATGGGACAGAAAGAGAGAGAGAGAGAGAAAGAGAAAGAGAGAGAAGCTGGCAAGTGTATGTATGAACGAAGTATGTATGTATGTATCATCATCATCATTTAATGTCCATTTTCCACGCTAGCATGGGTTGTATGTATGTATGTATGTATGTATACTCAAGTGTAGATACAAACAAAATAACTACACTAACTTAAAAGTTATGTGATGTTGAGGGGGTGGGGGAAGAATGAAAGAGAGGGAGGGAGAGAGAGATGTATGTATGTATGTATGTATGCATCATCATCATCATCATCAGGTTTAGCGTCCGTGTTCCACGCTTGCATGGGTTTGGACGGGGGTTTTCCCACTTGAGGCAAGAGTAGTTGTCTTGCTCGCATAGGACTGTCTGGCGGGTTTTCTACAGTTGGATGCCTTTCCTAACACCAACCACATTTACAGTGTGGGGCTGGGAGGTTTTTACCGTGTTGCCTACACGGCCACATTACAGCGTGGACTGTCTGGCGGGTTTTCTACAGCTGGATGCCCTTCCTAACACCAACCACATTTACAGTGTGGGGCTGGGAGGTTTTTACCGTGTTGCCTACACGGCCACATTTACAGCGTGGACTGTGTGTTTTTTGTCGTGACACCTACACGATCTCATTTGTTTCGGCCTGGATGTTGTGGGACCAACATAACTTTACATTGAAAGGGGCGGTGTGGATGGGGTGGAGGTGGTGGGACGGGGGCATGTACGCATGTATGCATGTATGTATGTTTGGTAAATATCATCTTGGTTAAGAGAGTGGGACTGGCTTTGTGCAGTGCCTTTGCTCACTATAAAAGCTTCACGGCACAGGCATTGCTTTATATCTGGAGATCTCTCTGCACTTGTTGTCACATGGTGCCATGGGCCCAGCACTATGTGTCAATAATTGTCACAAGTGTAGTGTTTGTACCAGAGTTTTCAAGTCGCTGGCTGGACTAAAAAGTCACTCGTTCAGCGCGTCGGTAGGGGTTCTCCTACATGGATATAAAGTAGTGGCCGTACTCGAAAACGATTAGCAGCCACCATGTAGTATGTAGTATGTATGTATGTATGTATATAGTATGTATGTATGTATGTATGTATGTATGTAGTATGTATGTATGTATGTATGTAGTATGTATGTATGTAGTATGTATGTATGTAGTATGTATGTATGTAGTATGTATGTATGTATGTATGTAGTATGTATGTATGTATGATGTATGTTATCTCTTTCTCTTAATTTTGAGTATATTTTTTTGACCGGCCACCTTCCTGGTGGCAAGGTTGTAAAAGAATGTATGTATGTATGTAGTATGCATGTACAAGTGTGGCTACACACGAAAGAAAAGAACAATCAACACAATGTGGATATTGAGTGGGTTTTATATCAACAGTGACAGATTTACGCATTACCAAATGGTTTTGTGGGCATAAAAATGGCCTACCCCTTCAGATTCTTTGAATGGATGTATGTATGTGTATGTATATATATGCATGTATGTTGTTTGTATGTATGTTGTATGTATGTTGCATGTATATATGTGTGGGTGGGTGTATGCATGTATGTTTGTATGTGTGTATGTATGGTGTATGTATGTGTGTGTGTAAATATATACATGTATGTATATGAATATACATATATGTGGGGAGGTGAATGCATGTGCATACATATATATATATATATATACATGCATACACACATATATATATATATATATATACATTCACACATATATATATATATACATTCACACATATATATATATATATATATATATACATTCACACACATATATATATATATATATATATACATACACACATATATATATATATATATATATATATATACATACACACATATATATATATATATATATACATACACACATATATATATATATATATATATATATATACATACACACATATATATATATATATATACATTCACACATATATATATATATATATATACATTCACACACATATATATATATATATATACATACAGGTGTGGAAGAGACATGTGAAAGAGAGTGAAATGCGTGTAAAAGAAAGAGAGATGTAAAGTGGGTGTATATATGTCAGTCCATCCCTCCAGCTACCTGTCTGTCTACCTGTCTGTCTACCTGTCTGTCTACCTGTAATCAAATATCTTATGACTACAAACTGTCCTAATTTCCTTTAAACAGGTTTTGACAGAAATAAGAGGAAGGTGTGTCATTCATAGAATATTTAACACACACACACAGACACACACAACATAGACATGACACATACATCTTATACATCACACACAACATAGACATGATACACACACAACACACACATAAATACCCCATATATTGTGCGTACACACAACATATATGCACACATACACCCCATATATACACATACACCCCATATATACACACACACCGCATATATACACATACAACATATATACACATACACACCATATATACACATACACACCATATATCACACACACAACATATATACACATACACACAACATATATACCACGCACAACATATATACCGCACACAATATATATACCACACACACCATATATCACACACACACACACACACACACCATATATACGCATTCACACCATATATTACACACACACACACATACATACACATAGCCCATATATCACACACACACACAGCCCATATATCACACACCCATACACACAGCCCATATATTACACACACATACACACAGCCCATATATTACACACACACATACACACAGCCCATATATTACACACACACATACACACAGCCCATATATCACACACACAGAGCCCATATATCACACACACAGAGCCCATATATCACACATACACACAGCCCATATATCACACACACAGAGCCCATATATCACACATACACACAGCCCATATATCACACACACACAGCCCATATATCACACATACACACAGCCCATATATCACACATACACACAGCCCATATATCACACACACACAGAGCCCATATATCACTCGCACACAGAGCCCATATATCACTCGCACACAGAGCCCATATATCACTCGCACACACAGCCCATATATCACACACACACAGCCCATATATCACTCGCACACACAGCCCATATATCACTCGCACACACAGCCCATATATCACTCGCACACACAGCCCATATATCACACACACACACACACACACACACACACACAGAGCCCATATATCACACACACAGAGCCCATACATCACACACACACACACAACAGCAGCAGTCTGAGGTTCAATACTTACCCAACTTCAAGTTAGCTGACTTCTTCAGAAATTTGCCATCTTTGTACCAGGTGATGCGTGGTGGTGGATATCCCTTCACTTTACACCTGAACCTCACCAGTTGACCTTCCCTCACCTCAATGTCGTCAAATTTCTTCAACAGTTCTGGAATTTTCATTGGCTGTGAGTTTTCTGAAACAGGACAAGATCATGAATTACTACCACAACCACCTGCGATAGTAGGACTATTACATTTTATTATTATTATTATTATTATTATTAATATTATTATTATAGGGTGGTGGATTGGCAGTATCGGTAGAACATCAGACACCATGCTTTGAAGAATTAGAGTTACGGCCCTTTAATTTCTGCATTCAAATTAGTTTTGCCTTTCACCCTTATGGGGTTAATAAAATAAAAATACTACAGATGATTAAATATATATATATATATATATTTATATATATATATATCGGGTCTCGAATAATCAGCAGTCATATATATATATTATATATCTCGTATATATATATATATACACATATATATATATACACACACACATACAAATAGACATATACACACACATACATACATCTACATATATATATGGTGGCTGCCAACTCGTTTTCGAGTACGGCCACTACTTTATATCCATGTAGGAGAACCCCTACTGATGCACTGAACAAGTGTGACTTTTAGTCCAGCCAGCGACTTGAAAACTCTGGTACAAACACTACACTTGTGACAATTATTGACACATAGTGCTGGGCCCATGGCACCATGTGACAACAAGTGCAGAGAGATCTCCAGATATAAAGCAATGCCTGTGCCGGGAAGCTTTTATAGTGAGCAAAGGCATTGCACAAAGCCAGTCCCACTCTCTTAACCAAGATGATATTTACCAAAAAGAAGAACAAGTCAACATCATTGGATACCATCAGGGTTGCAGGTGTTATATCAGAGTTTTCCTTCTCCTAGAATTCTGCCTTGACAAAGGCTAAGGGGTCATCTCTCCCGGTGATTTTGGATGGCCATTGACTCTTAAGAGCTCCTTTGCCCTTTGACAGGTTTTGTTTTTAGTCCTGCAGGATGTCCAAAGTCACCCTCCTCACCAAGAAACCTTGGTGGGGTTGCCAGTTTAGTCGCCAACGACCCGACCATGGGACAGGTTGCACTGGAATGCATGTTACCAGTAGCACCAACATACATACATACACACAGACATAGATGCCTGTCCACACACATACACACACACACATGCATATATATACATACACACATGGATGCCTACACACATACAATCAAATGATAATATTCCAATTACGGACTCAATACATGGCGTCTAGTAGTTAGTGGTGTTGATGGTTGGGTGTAGTGGTGATGGTTGGCTGCAGTTGTTGATGATGGTGATGGTGGTTATATACACATATATATTCATTTATATATACATATATACATACAAATCATCGTTGTCATTTTTCCACACTAGCATGGGTTAGACAAGTTGTCTTGTGAGAGAAGCCAGGTCAAATGACTATGTCTTGCTCATATAGAACTGATGTTAGCTTGGTTTCAACCACTGGATGTCTTTCCTAATGCTAACCTCATTTACAGTGTATGTACTGGGTGCTTTTTTGTTGTGACACCTACATGACCACTTTGTAGTGTGGGCTGGATGATTCTTATACATATATTCATATATATATATATATATATATATATACATCATCATCATCACCGTTTTACGTCCGTTCTTCCACGCTAGCATGGATTAGACAGGTTGCCGTGTTGTGGGCAATGTTAGGTCAGGTGACCTTGTCTTGCCCATACAGGAACTGATTTTGGCTTGATTTCTACAGCTGGATGCCATTCCTAACACCATATATATATATATATATATATATATATATATATATATAGTATTTACGTATCGAGAAAGAGAAAAAAAGGGGGGATAGGTGATACATATAGTTATTTGCCAAGTAGCGTATGCCAAAGGTGCTCGATACTAGTGCCGGCAGTATTAAATATTCGAAGTGTTAATATTTAGTGGGCTAGAGAGTTAGCAGAGCGTAAGCACGTGGGAAAATAAAAAAAAATCGGAGAATAGACCGTTAAAACATGTTTATTTAAAACAGCACCTACGTACGTTTCGCCCAGTTGGGCTTCTCAAGAGCATAAATAATCACAAGTGTTCCTTATATTGCTCGGAAAGAGTTTTTGGGGTTAAATCCACATCAAGGTTCATTGCTCGCAAAAATATCTTGTTTTGATTTTGCAGCAGGTCAAGGGAGGTAACTCTGGCCGGTGTTAGGGCAGTCTTTCCCGGACAATTTTTTTTTTTTTTTTTTTTTTTTTTTTTGCTGCCTCCTTTTGTCTGAGGCTGGGTCTGGTATGCAAGGATTGTTTCCTGGGTGTTATTTTGCAGCGCCTGCCCGCCGGGGTGTTAAGACTTGTTGCAGGGAGATCCAGTGTACTGTTTCACTCTTCATCCTTAACCCATCTGAAGAAGGATATTTTTAAGCGATGTGTACAACTTATCGCTGTTTCAGCTCTGCTGTTGATGAGCTCGTGGGGTGCAGTTATGATGTGGTAGAGCTCCATGAGGCAAAGATCGCATTTCCTCTTGAAGTTGTACGGTGCAGCCCTGCCGACAATCTCCCAGTGCGTGGAGAAGCTGATGTTTAAGTCCTTTAGTGATGTGATGTAGTCCGCGAGCGAAGTGGAGTGCCTTAGTTTTCTATTTGTGAAAGAGTGGAGATGTGTTCGAAACCTAATTTTGAACGGGCCGGAGGTAGCCTCTATATAATGTTTAACGCTATTGTGGCTAGCCGTTACCCATGTCTCTCAAGTGTATCCCCTTACCCAGCAGAAAAACCTACCTTAAACTGCTTATAGACGCTACTAATTCGTTTATACGGCGAGTCAGGTGGAAGGCCTACCACCTGGATAAGAACACCCGTAACCTTCCTGAACCCAAAGAGAGGTATGGCTTCAAAACATACCGAAACCCACCGCACAACACCTTACTGGACTCCTTTGAAGAGGACCTGCTGAAAATGATCCAAAACGTTAAGCTCAGAAAGAAACACCAATGCAGCAATCCATTCTTAATGTCCCTTGATACACTAATAACTAAGATCAAGAATGACCCGCACCTCTTCGTCACCTCCGACAAAACCAAAAAGCTGTACAAGATGGACGCGAGTGAGTATAAAAATTCATCTATAAGGAACTACACAAAGACTACAAAAAGACACCCTCTAGTACCCTAAATGACATCGAGTTGGGAAGGATATAGTCACCAGCTTAGAAATAGAAAAGTACACTAACCCATACGTCCCTCTGACGCCTAAATTCTCTCTTAAGGATCACAAATATGACTTTAATGAAAGCCCCTCTATTAGACTAATATGCCCCTCTACATTAGATATAGGTAAGATTAGTAAAGTGATCCTCGACAGAGTACTACTGGAGCTTAATAGAAAGGCTAAGGTCTGCCTCTGGGGCAACACCGACCAGGTCATAAATTGGTTCACAGAGTTGCCGGATAAAGCCACCCTGAAATTCATCCAGTTTGATATAGATAGTTACTACGCCTCTATCTCCCCCATACTCTTAAATAAGGCACTTATCTTAGCTAGATCTAACACTAGCCTCACTAAAAAAGAAATAGACATAATTCTAGCGGCACGTAGAACCATTATCCAGTTCGAAGGCTCCCACTGGACCAGAACCAACCATCCTGATAACTTCGATGTCACGATGAGGTCCAGTGACTCAGCGCAAGCAACTGACCTGGTCGGGATATACCTCCTACATAAGCTTAGGGAAGAAATACCGGCCCTACAAGGAGGTGTATATAGGGACGACGCCCTGTTTACCGTTAAGAACCATAGCCCCCATAGGATAGAGAACCTTAACAAACATATACACAGGTTCTGTAAGTCATACGGCCTATCCGCTGCCCCCTTAGAGGATACTGCTTGACTGATAGGGTTATATATAGATGCACTATTACTAGCCACAATAGCGTTAAACATTATATAAGGGCTACCTTCGGCCCGTTCAAAATTAGGTTTCGAACACATCTCCACTCTTTCACAAATAGAAAACTAAGGCACTTCACTTCGCTCGCAGACTACATCACATCACTAAAGGACTTAAACATCAGCTTCTCCACGCACTGGGAGATTGTCGGCAGGGCTGCACCGTACAACTTCAAGAGGAAATGCGATCTTTGCCGCATGGAGCTCTACCACATCATAACTGCACCCCACGAGCTCATCAACAGCAGAGCTGAAACAGCGATAAGTTGTACACATCGCTTAAAAATATCCTTCTTCAGATGGGTTAAGGATGAAGAGTGAAACAGTACACTGGATCTCCCTGCAACAAGTCTTAACACCCCGGCGGGCAGGCGCTGCAAAATAACACCCAGGAAACAATCCTTGCATACCAGACCCAGCCTCAGACAAACGGATGCAGCAAAAAAAAAAAAAAAAAAAAAAAATTGTCCGGGAAAGACTGCCCTAACACCGGCTAGAGTTACCTCCCTTGACCTGCTGCAAAATCAAAACAAGATATTTTTGCGAGCAATGAACCTTGATGTGGATTTAACCCCAAAAACTCTTTCCGAGCAATATAAGGAACACTTGTGATTATTTATGCTCTTGAGAAGCCCAACTGGGCGAAACGTACGTAGGTGCTGTTTTAAATAAACATGTTTTAACGGTCTATTCTCCGATTTTTTACTTTCCCACGTATATATATATATATATATATATATATGTACACACACACACATGTACATATACACACCCACATCATATATATATATATACACACACACATAGATACATGTATATGTTCATAATATATATATAAAAGAGAGATGTTTGTTGGTTGGTTGGTTGGTGTCTTTGTGCATCACACAAAAATGAAAACTCAGAATCAAAAAGTACACCAATGGAATAAGGGTATATCTAGATGGTTTATTGTTACTCATTTCATAAAATCAAAGAAGAAAAATATCCTGGATATGCTAACCAACCCGACTGCTATTTCTAAACCAAGCAATTGCGAAGTAAACTCCTTAGCCATACAGCCATGCCTTGCATAGCGTACATATATTACAGTAGTTCTGGGTGGAGTTTGCAAAGTTATAGCCAGCTGAAATGGAATCACATGATGGTTGATGAAGTATGATTGATATTGTGAACAAACAACAAAAAGGTTTTGAAATCTTCTTCAAGCCTAGAGGCTTGGCAGTGTAGAGTTTATCCAAGTGTCAAAGATGTTAAGTAACACTGAGTTAAAGACTCCCTCCTGAATGGAATAACAGTCAATTGAGAGTTAACTTTCAACTTCTGCTTGTACTCATTTTCAGTTGATTGGAGTAATGTGAATTTAAATATTTTTCTCAAGGACACAACATGCTACCCAATCTGAAAATTGAACCCATAACAATACCATTGTGAGTCCAACACCTTAACCACTAAGCTATGCAGCTTCAATGTGAAAGAAGCAAATAATTTTCAAATACTTACTGTTAATTGTTACAATAAAACATTCTGAACACTTTCCTACTTCATTAACAGCTATACACATATACTGTCCAACATCATCTTTGGAAGGGTGATACATTATTAGAACATGTCTCTCTAACTCATCCTTCTTAATCTCATATTTTTCACCATCTTCCAGCTTCACCACTTTACTTCCCACACGGTACCAAAACACATCTGAAATACAAATTTAACATATTTACTCTTTTGTAACTATCTTTAATGAATGAATTAATTAACCCTTTAACATTTAAACCAGCCGTATCCAGCCAGAATTCTCTCACCTCTTTCTGTTCAAACCAGCTGTAGCTAGCTGCTCATACTGATCTTAAGGCATTGTTCTCAAAATAAATAATATCAAAATCTCAGATTCAATATTATGTGAGATAATTATGTGAAAATATAATAGTATATATAGAGTAATGTAAATACTAACGGGTTAATGAAGAATTCTGTGAGATTCACTAAAATTATTAATCATTTCATTACTAAGACACTAACTTAACATATGGTTTTTATATAAAATTATGTTGCAAGTTTTTAATTTAACTAGGAACCTTTTAAATTTTGGGGTTTTGTTTCACAGAACCAAACCCATTTTGGTCAGGTTGTTATCAAAAGGGTTAATAAAAGGTTAATTTTTTTTCTTACAGTACACTGCATTCTCGCATGTCATAAGAAGCAACTAACCATAAAATATTGCCTCAAAATAGACCCTATGATGGATGTGAAGCTTGTTATGGGGACCACAAGGCTAACATCTGCTTTAGAATATGGCCTTAAAACAGTTATTATTGTTGCAGTTGTCTGCTCTGGGTTTTGAGACGGATTTTTTTTCTTGACCTGCTAAAAATAGCTACTAAATCTTCTTCAAATTGCACCCTATTGTTTATAAAAAAGTGGTAGGATACATTATTATAATAGTAAGAATAATTTTCTTCCTGAATCCTAATTTGTAAATAAAACGAATTTGTTAAGTCCTGACCTGGAACTAAATAACAAACGAGGCAATATTGAATAGTGTGTTCTGTCCATGTTATAATATTATTTGGACATTTATTTTGTTAGTGTATTCATCATCATCATCATTTAATGTTCGCTTTCCCTGCTAGCAAGAGTCGTGTTAATTAATGTCATGGCATTGCACATCTTTTTCACAAACCCTAGATTATTTAAGGTGACTGCCAGTTTGATGTGGAACAAGTGATATGTTGCGGGGATGACATCTGAATCCCAACACCAAACAAGAATCCAAAAACACAAGTGTCCAGTATCAGATTTGAACTCTCAACATATGACCTGTAAGTCCATTTAGTTATCTCAACTGTACATGTGTGTGTCTCTCTATTGATAAGAAAATTAACCCTTTCATTAACATATTTCTAATGAAATCCACTATCATTGTATTTCAATTAATTTTGAAAATGAAGTGTTTAGAAGTATTTGTTAGTGCAACAACTCACTGTTTTCATTAATGAGCTGTATCAAAAGCTTCTTACATAGAATTATGATGGAAGGTTCCAGTTTAAGCACATTAATGCTTTTGATATCAAACCACATGAAGTCAGCCCTAGTTCAATAATACAAAACTGTTTATTTTCGAGTATTTAGATTTATATAAAATACTTCCATCACACATTTATTTAAGAACCATTGTTCCAAACACCAGATAAATAATGAGAAAGTTATGCTAGCAAATCCTTCTAAATATTTGATTATTTTTATAAAAAATGAAAATCACAGGCAACATGTTTATTTTGAAATGCATCAAAATGATTAAAATTAAAGGTTTTGAATCATAAGCAAAGAGGCAGTCTCAGGTGAATTGGTATTAAAAGTTGAAGGTTCTTTAGAAAGATATTCACTTACCAATAGATCCAGTTCCTTTGACCCGACAATTCAAGTTCAATGCTTCACCCTCAACACCTGTCGTGCTTTCAGGAGGAACTACAAATTCAGGGTCACCAGTTTCAGAAGGAATTGACTTTTCTACAAGTTCCGGTCGGCTTTCAAATGTAGCTATATCTTTCGAGTGTAAGCCAAATATTAAATCTTCTGTTTTGGCAATGTCTGTCTTTGGAGAAGGATCCTTGGAATTAAGGCCATTTTGACAAAGGCCCTTGGAACTAGAAGCAGTTTGAGAAGAGTCATTAGAACTAAGGGACATTTGAGAAAGGTCCTTGAAATTAGGGATCATTTGAAAAGGACTATCTAATATGGTTTCAGTAGTTTCTGGTACACTGTCAGAAATATTATTTACAGTTGACAATGCTTCATGGTCCTCAATTTCATCACTGTCAGATAGGTCATCAGCATAGCTAAAAGAGAAAAGATAAATAAACGGGTGTATGTATTATGTAAAATATTATAATACTAGGATTTTTTTCAAGATGCTGACATGTATGTGTATGTGTGTGCATATGTGTATGTGCATACATTTATATGTATGAGTATATAATTATAAACATGCATACACAGACACACTTACATAAATCCACACTCAGACATACATTCACACAAACACACACGTTGTGTGATGGACAGACGGAAGTCGCTCAAATTTATATATAGATGACATATCATGTAAAACATACTGTAGATATATTAGTACATTATATTACCAACTCTTGCTAACAAGGTGATTGGACATTAAATGATGATGATGATCATCATCATCATCGTCATCATGTTGATATACTGTTGCTATACCAGTACATTACATACAATATACTGTTACTATCTTTGTACATTATATACAATATACTATTGGTAGATCAGTACGGTAAATACAATATAGAATTGGTATATTAGTATGTTATATACAATATACTATTGGTATATTAGTATGGTATATACAATATACTATTGGTAGACCAGTATATTATATACAATATACTATTGGTATAGTATATATAATATATTATTGGTATATCAGTATACTATATACAATATACTATTGTTATATATAATATACTATTGATATACTAGCATGTTATATACAATACAATGGTGGTATCTATGTATGTTATATAATATCTAGTGTCAGTGCATGATTGTGTACTAAATAAGCTATAACATACCGATCTCCAATTATTGGTGATACAATCTCTTCAGGTTCAGGCACCAACACGCAATGGTTTGTTGGTATATCTTCAATGTTGCCCTTTGTATTTAATTTCCGAAGAATCCAATTCCGGTCTGGGATTCTGGAAGGTTTCCCAACACCTCCCTCCTCGTCTCTTTCTTCTTCATCAGCAGTTTCCTTAATAGGGGTCAAATTAAGGGATAAATAGTCTGGGTCAATCTCTGTTGACTCTAATATCACATCGTCCAGGTTGATCCCTTTGTTTAAGGGTCTACAGGACAGTTCTCCATAAGAACTTCCCAACTTCACATTCGATGTTGCTGTGTGATCAACAACACTTTTTTTAATAGGTGGTTCATATGTCACTACATGTTCTTCTACATATTTGGGACTTAGTGGTTTCCTCGCAGATGTAGACCTACTTAGTGCTTTTAAATTAACATCAGCAGTTTGGCTGGTGAGATGTTCATGTGGTAAAGGAACATAGTTTGGAATAATGGAGTTTTTATCAAGGGCTCCAGAATTAAAAGTCAGATCTTTCAATCTTTGGTTCTCAATAACCTAGAAGTAAAACAAAATAAAATAATAGAACTCATACAAGCAATGAAGAACTTCAAACAATGTTAAAAAGAATTTGAGAAAACTTTATGTAATGTCCATTTTGTATCATTTAACCCTTTTGATACCAAATCCCATGGAGCAACTCTGGTTCTTCACTAGAATATTGTTTGTTTTTATTCTAAAGTGTTTATATTTATCTAAAACACTTATATAACAGGATGCCTTTTCTAATGCCAACCACTTTAAAGATGTACTGGCTGCAACACAAGGAAGTCGGCATGTCCTTGACACAACTGAAGAATCCTCTTAATACTTTGGCATTGTCTGGTTTCTATGGCTGAATATTCTGCCTAACATTAGCCAGTTTACAGAGTGTACTGTGTACATATAATAGCACCAGTTCTAGTGAGGTTGCCATGTCCTTGAAAACAATTGAGGAGTCCCTGCAATCCTTTGTTTGACATGGTTTCTATGGCTGGATGCCGTTTCTATTGCCAACCACTTTAGAGAGTATACAGGGTGTATTTTATCATGGCTCTAAGACAAGGGAGGTTGCCATGTCCTTGACATCACTCATGAGTCCTTTTAATCCTTTGTTTGGTAAGGTTTCTACAGCTGGATACCCTTCATAACAGAGTACTTGGTACATTTGTATTGTGGTACCAACCCTGTCCTCTGAACATATTGTTTGTCATGGTTTCTACAGCTAGATGCTCTTCCTGACACCAACCACATTACAGGACATGAAATATAAAATAAGGTTTACCTTAGAAACAACAACTTGCGCAAGTTGGTCCTCATAGGAATGGTGACCTTCAAAGGAGTCATCAGAAAGAGATGACAGATCTGACACTGCCTCATCAGATGTCTGAGAAAAAAAAGGGAAAAAAAAAAAAGAAGAAAAAAAAAAAAAAAAAAAAAAAAATCAGTAATATTAACATTCAAACTTTTCATCGTATTATAAGTAAAATAGAACAGAGATTGTTGTCAGGGGTCATTTAGGTCCATGGTACAGAGTTCTCAGCCAGAATTTGAAAGGTACAGTGTTCAATTCTCTATAGCAGTTGCTGGTCACCTTTTTTTCCATCTATTGTAGTATTTTATCTCATTTTCTAAGCCAGCAGTTGGCCAACAAGTGGTCCGGGGACCAGTGGTGATCTGCGAGAAAATTTTGGTGGTCTGCAGAAAAATGTTAATGTATTACAACAAATTCATATTAGCATTCCGTGAGATTTAAAATTATGAATTTAGTGGTCCATGGGGTCCGAAGGGTTGGCGACCACCGTTCTAAGCTATTATTTATAGCAATCGATTGTGTTTGGTGTTATTTTTTCTGTGTTTTTGATTTTCTACATTTTCTCAGAATATGTATGTATGTGTGTGTGTGTGTGTGTGTGTGTGTGTGTGTGTGTGTGTGTGTGTGTGTGTGTGTGTGTGTGTGTGTGTGTGTGTGTGTGTGTGTGTGTGTGTGTGTGTGTGTAGGATGAAATGAGCCTGAAGGGGTTGGTACTAAAAGCAGAGAAGTGTAACAATATTTAGGTCTCCATCTCCTTGTGAAATATACCTTCTTCCACCTTCTTACATTATTATTTAACCTCCCTCTCTTACCTCGTTATACCACTTTCATACATAATATGCACTCCCTCTCCATCCCCACCTTAATCTTCCAGCTCATTCACATCCCTGAATCCTCCTTTCCTGTCTAACCCATGCTAATATGGAAAGACAGATTCCCCCCCCCCCTCATCAGTTTACTGCCAGACATCATATGATTACTCACTCACTAAATGGTATGTATGTACTCCTCCCCTTCTAATATGCCTCTCCATCACTCTCCCTACGTCACTGTATAACCTCCCAGTCTTATCCCTTCATACACAAACATACACTTGAGCTACGCCTTAGCTACCTTAGTATTCTCCAAACGAAGTAGAAAACTCTGCTATTTATACACTTGATCATAGTTTTTTTTTTTTTTTTGTTGTCTTTTATTACCTAAGGGAGGTAATAAAAATTTCCTAACACGTTCAATGTCTATTCCAGTTATCTCCCTTGCAACTTCCATTTAATTATATTACAAAATTTAGTCGAGCTAGCGAGGTAGCCATTATGTAGTAGTTTCATCTACTAGAAATAGCAGTTAAATCACCCTCAAATCCCACAAAAGGATTCTACAAAATCAATAGATGTAAAACCCCACAGATCAAGAGGTGAAAACCCTATGCAGAACCTATTACCAGATCAACAAATGCAAAATCAATTATCAACTTACCAGATCAACAGACTCTCCAAGATGATCCTCAACCAAGCGGGAAACAATTTGTTTCACTTTGTGTGAAGAAACAGCAGAGTTCTCCTCTTCTTCAAGATAATCTGTGATAAATAAACAAACAAACAGTAGAAAATACATGTTGATTATTACGTATAGACAAACATAACACTGACAGTGAGCAATATGATATTTGAAAAGGTTGTAGTGGTCTGTCATCTCAACATCATTTCCATTGTGTCGTGTGTGTGTGAAGAATCATATATACCTATAAGCATTTATATATACACACACACGTGTCTCTGTGTGTGTGTGTGTGTGTGTGTGTGTGTGTGTGTGTGTATAAATAAGGTTTTGTTGATGTATATCAAGAATGTGTAAATGACTATAACAGACACAGAAACATATGTTAAAGCCAATAAATTCCGCCTTGCCTTTCTCGCCGAAGTCTATATTTTTCTTGGTTCAATACTTGCTTATATGATATATATATATATGCGCATGGCTTAGTGGTTAGAGCATTGGGCTTACAATCTAAAGGTTGTGAGTTCAATTCTCGGACCGGGTGATGTGTTGTTTCCTTGAGCAAGACACTTTATTTCAGATTGCTCCAGTTTACTCAGCTGTAGAAATGAGATGATAGGACTGGGGTCCCTATCATTCCACTGCAAAGTGGTCGTGGAGGTGCCACGGCAAAAAAGCACCCAGCCCACACTGTAAAATGGACATGTAGGCGCCACGGAAAAAAAGCACCCAGCCCACACTGTAAATGAGGTTGGTGTTAGGAAGGGCATCCAGCTGTAGAAATCAAGCCAGAATCAGTTCCCATATGAGCAAGACAAGGTCAGCTGACCGGACACTGCCCACAACAGGACAACCCGTCTAACCCATGCTAGCGTGGGAGAACGGACGTAAAACAGTGATGATGATGATGATATATATATAATGGAATGCATGAGCAAGACATGGTTCTGAGGCCTGGTCTCACCTCATTCAACCCATGCCATCATGAAAAACAATGATTATATACAGCTTTCTATATATTTATATACATTTGGTGTGTTTTGATATAGTCAAGTTGGACTAAACATAATTCTTCTCAAGATTCAGTTCTCTCCATTCTTCTTTTATATCTCTCTTCCCTTCTATGGAAGAAATTGGCTGTTTTGACCTGGAGAGGAGATGGGTTTCACCAGATTTAAAATGCCCAAGACATGTTATATATCACAACAATGCTCCTACAACTCCATTAGGAGTTATACAGGTCCACACACAAATACACACACATATACAAAGCAATCAGAAGATGGTGGAATTATTACAGAAGTAGGGGAGTTGGTTTTTTGGGGGGAGGGGGTTTATTACATTTATTCATGTGCTTATACATGTTTCATTGTATCCATTATGTAACAGTCCTTACATCACATAAGAACAGAAAATATAATGTTATTCAATTTCCATGCACTAGATATTAATCCACTTCTTAAATACAGCTCATCAGAGATGACTATCATCAGCAGCATCGTTTTTACATCGGTTTTTCCAGTATATATATATCATCATCACGCTGGCATGGGTTAGATGAGTTGTCTCATTAGAAGCAAGTTGGGCCAGGTGACTGTGTGTTGCTCACATAGAACTAACGCTAACCACATTTACAGTGTGTGCTGGGTGCTTTTTGTTATGACTCCTACATGTATAGGCTTTATATGTATATATATATATATATATGTATATATATAATTAGGGAGTGTAATGTGCAGTTACTGTAGGTTCACCCGGGTGAGTACTGAGTGTGTAGTTTCCCGTCTGTAAAGAGGTGTAGAACTAAGTAGAGTGTAAATATAATAATAAAAGGACGATTTGTTATGTCTTCATTATGTTTATTGAGTAGTGATGTACGCGTATATATATATATATATATATATATATATATATATATATTAATGAGGCGGAGACTTGACCGCAAGCGCAAGCAGTTTCAGCCTGTTACTTCTTTAAGCTTCTTCAGGAACAGAGAGAAAGAAAAGAAGTAAATGTTAAATACGTCATGTTTACACGTGTGTGTGTGGTGTGTGTGTGTGTGTGTGTGTGTGTGTGTGTGTGTGTGTGTGTGGTGTGTGTGGTGTGTGTGTGTGTGTGTGGTGTGTGTGGTGTGTGGTGTGTGGTGTGTGTGTGGTGTGCGTGTGTGTGTGTGTGTGTGTGTGTGTGTGTGTGGTGTGTGTGTGGTGTGTGTGGTGTGTGTGGTGTGTGTGGTGTGTGTGTGTGTGTGTGTGTGTGTGTGTGTGTGTGTGTGTGTGTGTGTGTGTGTGTGTGTGCGTGCGTGCGTGCGTGCGCGCGTGCGTGTGTCTGTGTAAACAAGGTATTTGACATTTACTTTCTCTCTCTCTCACACACATACATACACAGAAATCACAATATGAAGAATATACAAGCTGCTCACTTTCAACAGCCAGCTGTAACCTCTGTGATAAATCAGAGAATAATTCCCGAATGTGGCTTCGATAGTTAACCATTATGTCACCAACTGGAGATAGAAATAAAATCAATCAACTATTTCATTAAATGAGCATCATTGTTATCATCATCATCAACAACATATTTCATTATGATATAAATTCAACATTTAAACTATAAGCAATTTTGTGAAAATGTTTTTAAAAATATTGAATTCTGTCTCAAGCCCAGGGGTTAATCACACTGAAGCTCATCCCAGTTTCATTGGCATTAAGTTATAGCGTACAAGTCCCCCAAACAAAAGTTCCTTGATGGCACTTACACTCGCCTGCTTCAACGCATTCAGAATATAAGCTGGAGACATCTGACTTTGAGAGAGATATATGCCGGCCTCCCACGCATATCTGTTGTTTTACGTAAAAAGAGAGTAAGATTTGCTGGCCACTACCATCGTGCCACCTATGAGGTTGTGTCCCCATTAGTGCTTTGGAAACTACAAGCAGTCACTAATAACAATGGGCGCAAGCTCTCCTATCCTGATGTCATCTCCAGATATTCTGGTATTGAAATCCAAGACTTGGCAACAGCAATGAACAACAGACCCAAGTGGAGATCAATTGCTGAGTCAATTTCGACTGAGGCCGCTGGAGGATGATGAAGGTGTAAAATAACGTTTGCGATCTGAATGAGTGAAATTAAATCCAATAGACCTGTTTATTTATTTAAAGACATAGTCTATGACCAGATAAGACAGTTTAGGCTGCATCCGCTCTTTTGTTGCTACAAAGCAAGATATTTACCTCACCTTGCCGCTCTAAATGACATTTAAGAGAAGCCTGGCCCTGGGCCATAGCCAATTTTCCCCTCACACCTGAAGCAGTTTGTCTCAATAACCCAATTCTTGTTTGAGAAATGGAGGTGATAAAAGCCGACCTTACCCAACTACACCTCTCAAAGTCAATGACACACGACCGTGACTTCTGGCGTCACGCAGTAATACAGGGTACCCGACCTCCCATGGGTACATGCTGAAGCATATAAACAATATGCCCCCCCCCCCCCCACCGCAAGGTGGTCGTGGAGGTGCCACGGCAAAAAAGCACCCAGCCCACACTGTAAAGTGGACGTGTAGGCGCCACGAAAAAGCACCCAGCACTCACTGTAAATGAGGTTGGTGTTAGGAAGGGCATCCAGCTGTAGAAATCAAGCCAGATCAGTTCCTGTATGAGCAAGGCATGGTCAGCCGACCAGACACTGCCCACAACAGGACAACCCGTCTAACCCATGCTAGCGTGGAAGAACGGACGTAAAACGGTGATGATGATGATGATGATGAGGTCATTCGTCTAGGATGCTACAGGCCACAGCACTTTTTCTGACACCAACTTGATCACTTAAGTTACAAATCTGTGCACCACCCACAATGCAGAGGAGTGGAAGTTGACCGACTACAAGGCATTGGCTGACCATATCCTTCTTGTGCTGGTTGTCAATGAAACATCTTTTTTCCTTTGAGAGGGGGCTCCTGGACTGCCATTTTCTTCTACCAAATGGGATCAAGAGACCATGAAAGTAGGGCAATCTATTTTAACTTCTCACAACATTGCTGCTATCAACTCATTTACTTCTTTATCTTTGAACTTTTACATTTTGTTTCACTTTTGATCTAAACTCCATCCATCTACCTACTGTCGACCACTGTTACAACTACAACCAATACTAAGACCATGAATGTCACTGCCATATTATTTCTACTTTCTTTACCCCAGGGCTACCACTATTACCATCCCTTTTTCACTTCCTACTTTTATTATCACACCCTGTCTGTACTACCAATTCCTTCATACTACCATCAATGAAACAAAAAGGAAGCCGCAACATAGTTATTAACATGCTAGAAATAGCAACCAGATCTTTCTCAAATTACACTCTAGTGTATATCAAAAAAAGAGTTACAACACATTCTATAGTGTAGTCTACAGCTGACCTAAGATTAAACAACAGCACCATCACTACTATCACCATAAACAATGCAATTATCAGCACTACCAACACTACTATTCCTAACCACCATCTCCACCTCCCTCCCTAATCCATCCAATAAATATCATAGGTGTTACAAATACCATTTACAACCTTATCACTTTACTAAGTAAATAATTGTTGTTATTGTTGCTGTTACAAGAGTGTTTATTGCCTTAAAGGACTGGATGTGTCAGACTATATGAGGTGGGGGGAGTGGGGGGGGGGGTGAAGGGGTGTGTTTAATGTCACAGAGGTGAAGGAGATGGCATAGACAGACAGCTTGAAAGACCACCAGATTAGCTATGCTCTATTAATCAATTAACTGTAGTAAAATGTGACATTAAATATCCCCATCATAACCAGCAACAACACAATCATCACTATCAACAACACAGCCATCACTATCAACAACACAACCATCACTATCAACAACACAACCATCACTATCAACAACACAGCCATCACTATCAACAACACAACCATCACTATCAACAACACAACCATCACTATCAACAACACAACCATCACTATCAACAACACAACCATCACTATCAACAACACAACCATCACTATCAACAACACAACCATCACTATCAACAACACAATCATCACTATCAACAACACAGCCATCACTATCAACAACACAACCATCACTATCAACAACACAACCATCACTATCAACAACACAGCCATCACTATCAACAACACAACCATTACTATCAACAACACAATCATCACTATCAACAACACAGCCATCACTATCAACAACACAACCATCACTATCAACAACACAACCATCACTATCAACAACACAGCCATCACTATCAACAACACAACCATCACTATCAACAACACAATCATCACTATCAACAACACAGCCATCACTATCAACAACACAGCCATCACTATCAACAACACAACCATCACTATCAACAACACAATCATCACTATCAACAACACAGCCATCACTATCAACAACACAACCATCACTATCAACAACACAACCATCACTATCAACAACACAGCCATCACTATCAACAACACAACCATCACTATCAACAACACAACCATCACTATCAACAACACAGCCATCACTATCAACAACACAACCATCACTATCAACAACACAACCATCACTATCAACAACACAACCATCACTATCAACAACACAACCATCACTATCAACAACACAGCCATCACTATCAACAACACAGCCATCACTATCAACAACACAGCCATCACTATCAACAACACAGCCATCACTATCAACAACACAACCATCACTATCAACAACACAACCATCACTATCAAGAACACAACCATCACTATCAACAACACAACCATCACTATCAACAACACAACCATCACTATCAACAACACAACCATCACTATCAACAACACAACCAACACTATCAACAACACAGCCATCACTATCAATAACACAACCATCACTATCAATAACACAACCATCACTATCAACAACACAACCATCACTATCAACAACACAGCCATCACAATCAACAACACAACCATCACTATCAACAACACAACCATCACTATCAATAACACAACCATCACTATCAACAACACAACCATCACTAACAACAACACAACCATCACTATCAACAACACAACCATCACTATCAACAACACAACCATCACTATCAACAACACAGCCATCACTATCAACAACACAGCCATCACTTTCAACAACACAACCATCACTATCAACAACACAACCATCACTATCAACAACACAGCCATCACTATCAACAACACAACCATCACTATCAACAACACAACCATCACTATCAACAACACAACCATCACTTTCAATAACACAACCATCACTATCAACAACACAGCCATCACTATCAACAACACAGCCATCACTATCAACAACACAGCCATCACTATCAACAACACAGCCATCACTATCAACAACACAACCATCACTATCAACAACACAACCATCACTATCAACAACACAACCATCACTATCAACAACACAACCATCACTATCAACAACACAACCATCACTATCAACAACACAACCATCACTATCAACAACACAACCATCACTATCAACAACACAACCATCACTATCAACAACACAACCAACACTATCAACAACACAGCCATCACTATCAATAACACAACCATCACTATCAATAACACAACCATCACTATCAACAACACAACCATCACTATCAACAACACAGCCATCACAATCAACAACACAACCAACACTATCAACAACACAACCATCACTATCAATAACACAACCATCACTATCAACAACACAACCATCACTAACAACAACACAACCATCACTATCAACAACACAACCATCACTATCAACAACACAACCATCACTATCAACAACACAGCCATCACTATCAACAACACAGCCATCACTTTCAACAACACAACCATCACTATCAACAACACAACCATCACTATCAACAACACAGCCATCACTATCAACAACACAACCATCACTATCAACAACACAACCATCACTATCAACAACACAAGCAACACAACCATCACTATCAACAACACAACCATCACTATCAACAACACAGCCATCACTATCAACAACACAACCATCACTATCAACAACACAACCATCACTATCAACAACACAGCCATCACTATCAACAACACAGCCATCACTATCAACAACACAACCATCACTATCAACAACACAACCATCACTATCAACAACACAGCCATCACTATCAACAACACAACCATCACTATCAACAACACAAGCAACACAACCATCACTATCAACAACACAACCATCACTATCAACAACACAACCATCACTATCAACAACACAACCATCACTATCAACAACACAACCATCACTATCAACAACACAACCATCACTATCAACAACACAACCATCACTATCAACAACACAACCATCACTATCAACAACACAGCCATCACTATCAACAACACAACCATCACTATCAACAACACAACCATCACTATCAACAACACAAGCAACACAACCATCACTATCAACAACACAACCATCACTATCAACAACACAGCCATCACTATCAACAACACAACCATCACTATCAACAACACAGCCATCACTATCAACAACACAGCCATCACTATCAACAACACAGCCATCACTATCAACAACACAACCATCACTATCAACAACACAGCCATCACTATCAACAACACAACCATCACTATCAACAACACAGCCATCACTATCAACAACACAGCCATCACTATCAACAACACAACCATCACTATCAACAACACAGCCATCACTATCAACAACACAGCCATCACTATCAACAACACAGCCATCACTATCAACAACACAACCATCACTATCAACAACACAACCATCACTATCAACAACACAAGCAACACAACCATCACTATCAACAACACAACCATCACTATCAACAACACAGCCATCACTATCAACAACACAGCCATCACTATCAACAACACAACCATCACTATCAACAACACAAGCAACACAACCATCACTATCAACAACACAACCATCACTATCAACAACACAGCCATCACTATCAACAACACAACCATCACTATCAACAACACAGCCATCACTATCAACAACACAGCCATCACTATCAACAACACAACCATCACTATCAACAACACAGCCATCACTATCAACAACACAGCCATCACTATCAACAACACAACCATCACTATCAACAACACAGCCATCACTATCAACAACACAACCATCACTATCAACAACACAGCCATCACTATCAACAACACAGCCATCACTATCAACAACACAACCATCACTATCAACAACACAGCCATCACTATCAACAACACAGCCATCACTATCAACAACACAGCCATCACTATCAACAACACAGCCATCACTATCAATAACACAACCATCACTATCAACAACACAACCATCACTATCAACAACACAGGCATCACTATCAACAACACAACCCTCACTATCAACAACACAGCCATCACAATCAACAACACAACCATCACTATCAACAACACAACCATCACTATCAATAACACAACCATCACTATCAATAACACAACCATCACGATCAACAACACAGCCATCACTATCAACAACACAACCATCACTATCAACAACACAACCATCACTATCAACAACACAACCATCACTATCAACAACACAACCATCACTATCAACAACACAGCCATCACTATCAACAACACAACCATCACTATCAACAACACAACCATCACTATCAACAACACAACCATCACGATCAACAACACAACCATCACTATCAACAACACAACCATCACTATCAACAACACAGCCATCACTATCAACAACACAACCATCACTATCAACAACACAACCATCACTATCAACAACACAACAATCACTAACAACAACACAACCATCACTATCAACAACACAACCATCACTATCAACAACACAGCCATCACTATCAACAACACAACCATCACTATCAACAACACAACAATCACTATCAACAACACAACCATCACTATCAACAACACAACCATCACTATCAACAACACAGCCATCACTATCAACAACACAACCATCACTATCAACAACACAACAATCACTAACAACAACACAACCATCACTATCAACAACACAACCATCACTATCAACAACACAGGCATCACTATCAACAACACAACCATCACTATCAACAACACAACCATCACTATCAACAACACAACCATCACTATCAACAACACAACCATCACTATCAACAACACAGCCATCACTATCAATAACACAACCATCACTATCAACAACACAGCCATCACTATCAACAACACAGCCATCACTATCAACAACACAGCCATCACTATCAACAACACAGCCATCACTATCAACAACACAACCATCACTATCAACAACACAGCCATCACTATCAACAACACAGCCATCACTATCAACAACACAGCCATCACTATCAACAACACAGCCATCACTATCAATAACACAACCATCACTATCAATAACACAACCATCACTATCAACAACACAGGCATCACTATCAACAACACAACCCTCACTATCAACAACACAGCCATCACAATCAACAACACAACCATCACTATCAACAACACAACCATCACTATCAATAACACAACCATCACTATCAATAACACAACCATCACGATCAACAACACAGCCATCACTATCAACAACACAACCATCACTATCAACAACACAACCATCACTATCAACAACACAACCATCACTATCAACAACACAACAATCACTAACAACAACACAACCATCACTATCAACAACACAACCATCACTATCAACAACACAACCAACACTATCAACAACACAGCCATCACTATCAATAACACAACCATCACTATCAATAACACAACCATCACTATCAACAACACAACCATCACTATCAACAACACAGCCATCACAATCAACAACACAACCAACACTATCAACAACACAACCATCACTATCAATAACACAACCATCACTATCAACAACACAACCATCACTAACAACAACACAACCATCACTATCAACAACACAACCATCACTATCAACAACACAACCATCACTATCAACAACACAGCCATCACTATCAACAACACAGCCATCACTTTCAACAACACAACCATCACTATCAACAACACAACCATCACTATCAACAACACAGCCATCACTATCAACAACACAACCATCACTATCAACAACACAACCATCACTATCAACAACACAAGCAACACAACCATCACTATCAACAACACAACCATCACTATCAACAACACAGCCATCACTATCAACAACACAACCATCACTATCAACAACACAACCATCACTATCAACAACACAGCCATCACTATCAACAACACAGCCATCACTATCAACAACACAACCATCACTATCAACAACACAACCATCACTATCAACAACACAGCCATCACTATCAACAACACAACCATCACTATCAACAACACAAGCAACACAACCATCACTATCAACAACACAACCATCACTATCAACAACACAACCATCACTATCAACAACACAACCATCACTATCAACAACACAACCATCACTATCAACAACACAACCATCACTATCAACAACACAACCATCACTATCAACAACACAACCATCACTATCAACAACACAGCCATCACTATCAACAACACAACCATCACTATCAACAACACAACCATCACTATCAACAACACAAGCAACACAACCATCACTATCAACAACACAACCATCACTATCAACAACACAGCCATCACTATCAACAACACAACCATCACTATCAACAACACAGCCATCACTATCAACAACACAGCCATCACTATCAACAACACAGCCATCACTATCAACAACACAACCATCACTATCAACAACACAGCCATCACTATCAACAACACAACCATCACTATCAACAACACAGCCATCACTATCAACAACACAGCCATCACTATCAACAACACAACCATCACTATCAACAACACAGCCATCACTATCAACAACACAGCCATCACTATCAACAACACAGCCATCACTATCAACAACACAACCATCACTATCAACAACACAACCATCACTATCAACAACACAAGCAACACAACCATCACTATCAACAACACAACCATCACTATCAACAACACAGCCATCACTATCAACAACACAACCATCACTATCAACAACACAACCATCACTATCAACAACACAAGCAACACAACCATCACTATCAACAACACAACCATCACTATCAACAACACAACCATCACTATCAACAACACAAGCAACACAACCATCACTATCAACAACACAACCATCACTATCAACAACACAACCATCACTATCAACAACACAAGCAACACAACCATCACTATCAACAACACAACCATCACTATCAACAACACAGCCATCACTATCAACAACACAACCATCACTATCAACAACACAACCATCACTATCAACAACACAAGCAACACAACCATCACTATCAACAACACAACCATCACTATCAACAACACAACCATCACTATCAACAACACAAGCAACACAACCATCACTATCAACAACACAACCATCACTATCAACAACACAGCCATCACTATCAACAACACAGCCATCACTATCAACAACACAGCCATCACTATCAACAACACAGCCATCACTATCAACAACACAACCATCACTATCAACAACACAACCATCACTATCAACAACACAGCCATCACTATCAACAACACAACCATCACTATCAACAACACAAGCAACACAACCATCACTATCAACAACACAACCATCACTATCAACAACACAGCCATCACTATCAACAACACAACCATCACTATCAACAACACAACCATCACTATCAACAACACAAGCAACACAACCATCACTATCAACAACACAACCATCACTATCAACAACACAACCATCACTATCAACAACACAAGCAACACAACCATCACTATCAACAACACAACCATCACTATCAACAACACAGCCATCACTATCAACAACACAGCCATCACTATCAACAACACAACCATCACTATCAACAACACAACCATCACTATCAACAACACAAGCAACACAACCATCACTATCAACAACACAACCATCACTATCAACAACACAACCATCACTATCAACAACACAGCCATCACTATCAACAACACAACCATCACTATCAACAACACAGCCATCACTATCAACAACACAACCATCACTATCAACAACACAACCATCACTATCAACAACACAAGCAACACAACCATCACTATCAACAACACAACCATCACTATCAACAACACAGCCATCACTATCAACAACACAGCCATCACTATCAACAACACAACCATCACTATCAACAACACAAGCAACACAACCATCACTATCAACAACACAACCATCACTATCAACAACACAGCCATCACTATCAACAACACAACCATCACTATCAACAACACAGCCATCACTATCAACAACACAGCCATCACTATCAACAACACAACCATCACTATCAACAACACAGCCATCACTATCAACAACACAGCCATCACTATCAACAACACAACCATCACTATCAACAACACAGCCATCACTATCAACAACACAACCATCACTATCAACAACACAGCCATCACTATCAACAACACAGCCATCACTATCAACAACACAACCATCACTATCAACAACACAGCCATCACTATCAACAACACAGCCATCACTATCAACAACACAGCCATCACTATCAACAACACAGCCATCACTATCAATAACACAACCATCACTATCAACAACACAACCATCACTATCAACAACACAGGCATCACTATCAACAACACAACCCTCACTATCAACAACACAGCCATCACAATCAACAACACAACCATCACTATCAACAACACAACCATCACTATCAATAACACAACCATCACTATCAATAACACAACCATCACGATCAACAACACAGCCATCACTATCAACAACACAACCATCACTATCAACAACACAACCATCACTATCAACAACACAACCATCACTATCAACAACACAACCATCACTATCAACAACACAGCCATCACTATCAACAACACAACCATCACTATCAACAACACAACCATCACTATCAACAACACAACCATCACGATCAACAACACAACCATCACTATCAACAACACAACCATCACTATCAACAACACAGCCATCACTATCAACAACACAACCATCACTATCAACAACACAACCATCACTATCAACAACACAACAATCACTAACAACAACACAACCATCACTATCAACAACACAACCATCACTATCAACAACACAGCCATCACTATCAACAACACAACCATCACTATCAACAACACAACAATCACTATCAACAACACAACCATCACTATCAACAACACAACCATCACTATCAACAACACAGCCATCACTATCAACAACACAACCATCACTATCAACAACACAACAATCACTAACAACAACACAACCATCACTATCAACAACACAACCATCACTATCAACAACACAGGCATCACTATCAACAACACAACCATCACTATCAACAACACAACCATCACTATCAACAACACAACCATCACTATCAACAACACAACCATCACTATCAACAACACAGCCATCACTATCAATAACACAACCATCACTATCAACAACACAGCCATCACTATCAACAACACAGCCATCACTATCAACAACACAGCCATCACTATCAACAACACAGCCATCACTATCAACAACACAACCATCACTATCAACAACACAGCCATCACTATCAACAACACAGCCATCACTATCAACAACACAGCCATCACTATCAACAACACAGCCATCACTATCAATAACACAACCATCACTATCAATAACACAACCATCACTATCAACAACACAGGCATCACTATCAACAACACAACCCTCACTATCAACAACACAGCCATCACAATCAACAACACAACCATCACTATCAACAACACAACCATCACTATCAATAACACAACCATCACTATCAATAACACAACCATCACGATCAACAACACAGCCATCACTATCAACAACACAACCATCACTATCAACAACACAACCATCACTATCAACAACACAACCATCACTATCAACAACACAACAATCACTAACAACAACACAACCATCACTATCAACAACACAACCATCACTATCAACAACACAACCATCACTATCAATAACACAACCATCACTATCAATAACACAACCATCACGATCAACAACACAGCCATCACTATCAACAACACAACCATCACTATCAACAACACAACCATCACTATCAACAACACAACAATCACTAACAACAACACAACCATCACAATCAACAACACAACCATCACTATCAACAACACAACCATCACTATCAATAACACAACCATCACTATCAATAACACAACCATCACGATCAACAACACAGCCATCACTATCAACAACACAACCATCACTATCAACAACACAACCATCACTATCAACAACACAACCATCACTATCAACAACACAGCCATCACTATCAACAACACAACCATCACTATCAACAACACAACCATCACTATCAACAACACAACCATCACGATCAACAACACAACCATCACTATCAACAACATGCCATCACTATCAACAACACAACCATCACTATCAACAACACAACCATCACTATCAACAACACAACAATCACTAACAACAACACAACCATCACTATCAACAACACAACCATCACTATCAACAACACAGCCATCACTATCAACAACACAACCATCACTATCAACAACACAACAATCACTATCAACAACACAACCATCACTATCAACAACACAACCATCACTATCAACAACACAGCCATCACTATCAACAACACAACCATCACTATCAACAACACAACAATCACTAACAACAACACAACCATCACTATCAACAACACAACCATCACTATCAACAACACAGGCATCACTATCAACAACACAACCATCACTATCAACAACACAACCATCACTATCAACAACACAACCATCACTATCAACAACACAACCATCACTATCAACAACACAGCCATCACTATCAATAACACAACCATCACTATCAACAACACAGCCATCACTATCAACAACACAACCATCACTATCAACAACACAACCATCACTATCAACAACACAGCCATCACTATCAACAACACAACCATCACTATCAACAACACAACCATCACTATCAACAACACAAGCAACACAACCATCACTATCAACAACACAACCATCACTATCAACAACACAGCCATCACTATCAACAACACAACCATCACTATCAACAACACAACCATCACTATCAACAACACAGCCATCACCAACAACAACAATCACTAATACAACCATCACCAACAACAGTACTAAAGAGGAGGGTGGCTCTGGCTCAACCTGCTAGAAATAAAACCTCCACCAGCTTAAAAAGGGGGAAAGATGCATTGAATAATGTTGCCCTAGTTATACCAAAAGCAGGATGGTCATAGTTCACCTTGTAAAGTTTCTTTCTTAGAGGCCTTATGATATGAATATAAAAATTTGCAGATGTACTCAACCCCTTCCATCATGGTAAGAGAACCATAAAATCAAAATAACAATATAAAACTTGAGTCATAAAGTGTTGTCATAAATCAAAGAGGAATAAAATGTTTTGTTGTTATTGATCAGACATTATTTGAGATAAAATATTTCCTTGATACTATTTGTAGGATAACAGGAAGGGCAGCTGTCTTTTCAATAGTCTTACTAATATATAAATGTACTTAAGTTCCTATCCACATCAAACAACTCTTTCACAGTACATTATCCCTGCTATAAATTATCGCTTAACACTATTGATATCAAATCACCTGAACATTGCTTTGATTTTATCATACAAAACTGTTCCTTTTAAAATGTTAATAATTATCTAAAAGCCTTCCATCATAATTCTATGTATGAACTTTTGTTAAGTTATGCTCCAAACACCAGCTTAATAACGAGAAAGTTAGTTATTTTATTAACTCCGTCGAAATTCTTAGCTATTTTCAAAATTATTTGAAAATCCTAAGTACCTTTCATTAAACACATGGTAATGAAATGGTTAAAACATACAGCTTGTGACATTTATAATTACTATAGATATATTTTGGTACTGTCTGAGAATCAAACTCACAGCCTCATGATTGTGAATCAAACTCTAACTACTAAGCCATGTGCCTTCACAGAAATATGGTTACAAAAGGATTAAACCAGTGATTCTCAAAAAGGAGGCACTTGGCTTCCAGGGAGGAAACTTAAAATCCCAAGAAAGGAATTTTAGCTAAAGAAGAAATAGGGGAGGAATATTGGTTGGGTAGGTGTGGGAGGATCCAAACTGGGAAAGAATAGTTGGGTACACTGTATATATGTCAAATATACCAATGTAGCCAACTACAAGGGTGGTCACAAGTTAACAGTTCACAAAAAAGTTAAATGATTTGTTTTAATAAATTGTTTTAATAATTAACACTGTAAAAGTATATATAATAGTGAAAAAAATTACTAGATGACAATTTAAATGGAGGATGGGGATTGACGAAGCCTGGAATTTCAAGGGGAGAATATGACCTGCGTCTTTGAGAACCAGTGAGTTATATCAAAGACTAGATCTCATTATACATTTATTTATTTTGATTTTATGCTTCCTGTTTTCTCTAAACTTTCTTTTACAACATTTTACATCCTCTACTAACATGAGAATGTTAGTCTTTGTTGAAACAATTGTTTTTACAGCTGGATGTCAGAGCCTCTTTCATGTCTGGAGTAAAACCAGTTTGGTAGTCAGGGAGAAAACTGAAGTCTATAGAGTTATCTACCTTATCTAATAGAGGTCACCAGACACTGGTTATAGCAGGGATATGTTATATGCATGCTTCTGTGTCTATGTATTTTGTATGCTTGCATGTATGTGTGTGTGTATATATATATATATATATATATATATGTAGGAGGCTGAAAAGTTCATAGGCTGACCAAGATACTCTCATGGAATGACCAAATGAGGTTTATTTTCAACATAGAGCCGAGAAAAAAACAATGCAGTTATTAATAAGAATAGTTGAAATTAATGCATGCAAGATTTCATATCACTCCTACATAGTCAGCCTATGAACTTCTCAGGAAAGCCTGATGATTTCTTTTGAATGAAACAGTTCTAGTCCAGCAAAAGCCATTTCTATACTAAACTTGATGTTTACACTCTACTAATGTATTGAGTACCTTGCTAACTGTGGTTACCCCTGATTGAACTCAGGACTCACACACACACATACAGACATATACTTACATGACATATTTGACTGGTCATCTTGAGACTGTTTCTCCAATGCCTGTTGCATCTGACTAAGAAGAGCATCAAACTTAACCCGAAACTTCTTCTCTTCAATCTTCCGCGTGTTTTCAAATGCTTCTTTGTAGATATCTGGAAAAGACAAATATATGGCTTTTTCACTATCTTTTTATATAGGTGCCAACATGTATGATTAAGAAATTCACTTCACAACTTCCTAGTTCTGAGTTTGTTAATATCCCATGGCACCTTCAACAATTGTCATTTACTAAAGCCTCGAGTTGATCAATACTTTGTGACTGAAATTTGGTTGACAGAAACTGTATGGAAGTTCATCATGTATATATGTGTATGTGTGTGTCTGTGTCCATCCTATAACTTAGTAATTCGACAAAAAGAGATTGATAAATATAAGTATGAGACTTCAAAAAAAATAAGTGTTGAGGATTCATTTTATTTCAAGGCCCTACTTGGTCACGAATGACCATGGTTTTGCACGTAGAAAGTTTCCCTCTGAGGCACAAGCCTGGGCAAGATTTGTTTTGTGGAAGACCAGTAGTGGCCCATGCATACCAGTCACCCCTCTCCACGCCACCAATGATGTCCAAGGGAAAGGCAATGGCCGATACAGCTTGGCACCAGTGACGTCGCAACTCATTTCTACAGCTGAGTAAACTGGAACAACATGAAATAAAGTGTCTTGCCCAAGGACACAACGCATCACCCGGTCCGAGAATTGAATTCACAATCTCTTAATTGCAAGCCCAATGCTCTAACCACTAAGCCATACACCTTCACAGTAGTGATATGATAGACTAAATCACTGTAAGGTAGTGCCTCAGAATGGCTGCAGTTAAATAAGTGAAACCATTGAAAGAGTAAAAGAATATGAATATATATATATGTGTATATATATATATATATATATACATATATATATATATACATATGTATATATATACATATCTATGTGTGTGTATATATATATATATATATAAAAAAAATGGTTACGTAGGTGTCACAACAAAAAGCATCCAGCACACACTGTAAATATGGTTGACATTAGGAAGGGCATCCAGCCATAGAAACCAAGCCAGAAACAGTTCTGTAGAAGCAAAACATGGTCACCTGACTTGCCTCAAATGAGACTACCTGTTTAACCCATGCTAATATGGAAAATGGACGTTAAACGGTGATAATATATATATATATATATATATATATATATATGCAAGCAGGGAAAAGTGGACGTAAAATGATTATGATATATTTGTTTTGCGAGGTTTTTGATATGAAATCGTGTCTCGAAACAAAGCCAGAAACCACCATAAAATCCCTGATCAGCAAAACATACCTTTTAAGAAAGCCCACTGTACTAATAGGAAATGTATTATATGTAAAGTAAACCCCCGGATAAACTGTAAAACTAGAAATGTAGTCTATAGCATAAGATGTACAGAGGGTACTTGCAGAAACATGACAACAGCATACATAGGCAAGACAGCTCGAAGCATAGGAGAAAGGATAGACCAACACTGGGGGGAACTAAAAGGACGAAAAAACGGGTCAGTACTATACGAACACGCCAGACAACAACAATAGGGTAACATAGACAACATAGAAATTAGAATAATATCTAAACATAGAAATGACCCAGCAGATAGGCAAATCAGAGAGGCCAGTGAAATAGAGCTTAGAAAGCCAAAGCTAAACAGAAAAAAATGAATGGAATAACAACAACACCCAAACAAACAATACTGACCTAAGAGAAATATAAATAAATAAATAAATAAATATATACACAAGCACAATAACAACAAACACATATAAGCACACACTAGTAAACTAAGATAGAATACAATAACCAAAACACAGTCACCCAAACGCGAACACACTCCAAACACTATACACACACGCAAACGCAGAGAAGAAGACAAAAATAAATAAACAGATTAAATAAAAATGGCGTAGATATACAATACAACAGGATGAACATAATAGCACCACTGATGATGTTGCAGATGTGCAACAAAAGAACTTTGTTAGACTATATATATGTGTTTATATCTATACTATATCTGTATTTTTCACAGTTGGTCAGTCAATGGTAAACATTGAGGACTGAATAAATTAACTGATATAAAAGATACAGAAGCAAAAACCAACCAAACAGTGAGTGTGTTCTGTTATTAATTCTGGCAATATTATTACAACAATATAACTCTCCCCAAGTATATATATATATTAAAGGGTTCCTAACTAAATTAAAACATTCCAATATAATTATATATATATATAACCTTTTGTTAAATTATGTTACAAATACTGTCTTAACCCTTTTGATACCAAACTGTCTGAGTCCACCCTAGATTTATGATACAAAGCTACTCATATTGAATACTTCTAAGCTAATTTTATTTTTTTTATTTTTGTTAAGTAGGATTTTAAATATCAGCTTACTAATGAAAGAGTTATTTTATGAAATTCCTCTAAATATTTTTTAATTATAATTTTTAAAATTAACTGAAACACACAAGCAGTGTATTTCATTGAAAATGCAGAAACAATGGTTGATAAAGAAATAGTTTTAGTAAATTGCTCATAATTATTCATTAATTAACTGAAATACAATGTATGACAATAAAAATATAATAATGAAAGGATTAATAATGTATGTTATCTCTAAACTAATATTGATCCTACCTAGTTGTTTCAAGTTTAAAGTAAAAACTATTTATTGATTAAATTAGAAAGATACAAAAGAAACTGTGAGAAGGAATTCTATATTCAACAAATACAGGAAGCTAGATACATAGGTGAATACAGTATTATACTTTGTAAATTATACAGTATTATACTTTGTAAATTTAGTCTGTTGAAACATAACAAAGAATTGATTGATTGTGTCTTAAGTATGTTAAGGACAGCTCTTGGATTGAGGACATACAAACAGACACACACCTGATATCATACACTGTGGAAGGTTCCTACTGTTTGTTAACTTAGACCAACAGCTGGAGAAAAATTAGTACCAGATATTATGGACAGTATATGCAGAAGGTATGTGAAGCCTGGCAAGAACTGAAATGAGCATGCTCTGATGTACATGAATAATGAAGCACAGATGAGTTAAGAGAAAAACTGGGAATAGAAAAAATGTGATGCAAGAGAGAAGGCTGCATTGGTATGGATATGTGATGCCTATGGATGATGATCATTGATTGAAGAAGTACCAAGAGATCTCAGTAGAAGAAAGTTGCAGTAAAGGAAGACCTGAGCAGAACTGATAAGAACTGATTCCAAAACAATGAACCTCAAAGAGGAGATGACAAAGGAATGCAACAAATGGAGACAGACTGTGCCGAAGAAGACCCATCAGCATGAAAAAATTGGATATAAAATGACGATATCAGTAGTTATGTCTGTAAACAGACAGCTATTTCTTACTCAAGAGATTTATAATTAAAACAGTCCACCCTGTGAAATGGTAGTGTTGGTGCCATAATAAAATGCATGCAGTTCACCTTGCAAAATGATTGACATTAGGATAGACATCCAGTTATAGAAATCATGCCAAAATGGAACCTATGAGAAAGACACGCTCATCATAACAACCTATCCAATCCATGCCAGCAGATGTATGATAGTCATTAGAGCATCAGATTAAATGTTTATGCTGGCTCTCTGCACCCTGAATTCAAATCCCCTCAAGATCAACTTTTCCTTTCATCCTTTTGTGATTGATAAAGTACCAATTCAGGGCAGTGGATTCATGGACTGTTAGACCATTAGAAGAGATGATTCATGGAATATCTATTTCAGTTTTTTGTATTCTAACTTTCAAATTCCATCTCCTGTCACAGTTGATTTTCTAGTGACAGGATTTTAACTCCAAACACACACGGATGGGATACTTTGTGGTATCTGTTCCTGCATTTTTAATAATTCTGCCATTCCACTGCCTAATAACACCGTAACAACTGTACCAATTCACCTTTTAACCCTTTCATTACGGTGTTTCTAATGAAAAACATTGCCTTTCATGCTTCAAGGATTGATAAAATAATGTACCAGTTAAATATTGAGGTTGATATAATCAACTTTCCTTGCCCCAAATCACTGGCATTGTGCCAATGTTATAAAGAATTAATAAACTGGTGTCTGGAGCATCATTTAATAAAGGTTTGTTAAATAAATATAAACACTTTAGAACAAATAGCTTTGTAATATAGGATCAGGAGCAGTTTTAGGTTTGGCATGAAAAGAGTTAAGCTGGTGTTTGGAGCATAACTTAACAAAGGTTCTTACACAAAATTATGCTAAAAGGTTTTAAGGTAACTTTAAACACTTTAGGACAAATAGTTGCAAATTATAGAAGCAGAGGTATGAGATTCAGGAGGTTTGGTATTAAAAGGATTAATGTAAAGTTGCCATTAAAATGAAAATCAGAATGAGAAACAGCTTTGTAGGGATGACAGAGAAAATGATCTTACCTTTTGTATGAAATATTTTAGGTCCATGGTGTCGGGCATGTTGGCTTGATTGGTTAGTGAAACGTAAATCATGAACTTTTGTTATATCTCTCATCGGAAGATTCCATGATGTGTATTGGCGTGATGGTAGAATGTCACTTGAGATAGACTCGAGCGATTTTGCTTTTGACAAGCTAGTTGTCGAAATGTTGTCAAGAGATGGACTTTGTGGCAAATGGTGGTAGCTCCCATGGTTACTTCGGTCAAGAGAGCGAGAACTGGTGGAAGAGTTAAGTTCTGAAAGTTAAAAAGAAATAAAGAAAAGAAATATAACATCACTGAGAAAGATGAAGACAATAAATTGCAGAAGCTGATGAGAATAGAGCTAGTAATAAATGTAAAAAGAAATAGAATGAGATGGTTGGGTCATGTGTTGAAGGGAAAATGAAAGTGTCTGGGTGAGATGAGAGATGAGAATAGAACCAGTGATTGATGCTGTGAAGAAAAATGGAGTGGGATGGTTGGGTCATATGTTGAGAAAGAATGAAAGTCACTGAATGAGATAAATAGAGCAAGTGATGAATGATGTAAAGAAAAATGAAAGGAGATCGTTGGGTGATAGGTAAGAGGTGTGATGAAAGTGACTAGGTAAGAGGGGTGATGAAAGTGACTAGGTAAGAGGTGTGATGAAAGTACCTAGGTAAGAGGTGTGATGAAAGTACCTAGGTAAGAGGTGTGATGAAAGTGACTAGGTAAGAGGTGTGATGAAAGTGACTAGGTAAGAGGTGTGATGAAAGTGACTAGGTAAGAGGTGTGATGAAAGTGACTAGGTAAGAGGTGTGATGAAAGTGACTAGGTAAGAAGTGTGATGAAAGTGACTAGGTAAGAGGTGTGATGAAAGTGACTAGGTAAGAGGTGTGATGAAAGTGACTAGGTAAGAAGTGTGATGAAAGTGACTAGGTAAGAGGTGTGATGAAAGTGACTAGGTAAGAGGTGTGATGAAAGTGACTAGGTAAGAGGTGTGATGAAAATGACTAGGTAAGAAGTGTGATGAAAGTGACTAGGTAAGAAGTGTGATGAAAGTGACTAGGTAAGAGGTGTGATGAAAGTGACTAGGTAAGAGGTGTGATGAAAGTGACTAGGTAAGAGGTGTGATGAAAGTGACTAGGTAAGAAGTGTGATGAAAGTGACTAGGTAAGAGGTGTGATGAAAGTGACTAGGTAAGAAGTGTGATGAAAGTGACTAGGTAAGAAGTGTGATGAAAGTGACTAGGTAAGAGGTGTGATGAAAGTGACTAGGTAAGAAGTGTGATGAAAGTGACTAGGTAAGAAGTGTGATGAAAGTGACTAGGTAAGAAGTGTGATGAAAGTGACTAGGTAAGAGGTGTGATGAAAGTGACTAGGTAAGAAGTGTGATGAAAGTGACTAGGTAAGAGGTGTGATGAAAGTGACTAGGTAAGAGGTGTGATGAAAGTGACTAGGTAAGAGGTGTGATGAAAGTGACTAGGTAAGAGGTGTGATGAAAGTGACTAGGTAAGAAGTGTGATGAAAGTGACTAGGTAAGAGGTGTGATGAAAGTGACTAGGTAAGAAGTGTGATGAAAGTGACTAGGTAAGAGGTGTGATGAAAGTGACTAGGTAAGAGGTGTGATGAAAGTGACTAGGTAAGAGGTGTGATGAAAATGACTAGGTAAGAGGTGTGATGAAAGTGACTAGGTAAGAAGTGTGATGAAAGTGACTAGGTAAGAGGTGTGATGAAAGTGACTAGGTAAGAGGTGTGATGAAAATGACTAGGTAAGAAGTGTGATGAAAGTGACTAGGTAAGAAGTGTGATGAAAGTGACTAGGTAAGAAGTGTGATGAAAGTGACTAGGTAAGAGGTGTGATGAAAGTGACTAGGTAAGAGGTGTGATGAAAGTGACTAGGTAAGAAGTGTGATGAAAGTGACTAGGTAAGAGGTGTGATGAAAGTGACTAGGTAAGAGGTGTGATGAAAATGACTAGGTAAGAAGTGTGATGAAAGTGACTAGGTAAGAGGTGTGATGAAAGTGACTAGGTAAGAAGTGTGATGAAAGTGACTAGGTAAGAAGTGTGATGAAAGTGACTAGGTAAGAGGTGTGATGAAAGTGACTAGGTAAGAGGTGTGATGAAAGTGACTAGGTAAGAAGTGTGATGAAAGTGACTAGGTAAGAGGTGTGATGAAAGTGACTAGGTAAGAGGTGTGATGAAAGTGACTAGGTAAGAGGTGTGATGAAAATGACTAGGTAAGAAGTGTGATGAAAGTGACTAGGTAAGAGGTGTGATGAAAGTGACTAGGTAAGAAGTGTGATGAAAGTGACTAGGTAAGAGGTGTGATGAAAGTGACTAGGTAAGAAGTGTGATGAAAGTGACTAGGTAAGAGGTGTGATGAAAGTGACTAGGTAAGAGGTGTGATGAAAGTGACTAGGTAAGAGGTGTGATGAAAGTGACTAGGTAAGAGGTGTGATGAAAATGACTAGGTAAGAGGTGTGATGAAAGTGACTAGGTAAGAGGTGTGATGAAAGTGACTAGGTAAGAGGTGTGATGAAAATGACTAGGTAAGAGGTGTGATGAAAGTGACTAGGTAAGAGGTGTGATGAAAATGACTAGGTAAGAGGTGTGATGAAAATGACTAGGTAAGAGGTGTGATGAAAGTGACTAGGTAAGAAGTGTGATGAAAGTGACTAGGTAAGAGGTGTGATGAAAGTGACTAGGTAAGAAGTGTGATGAAAGTGACTAGGTAAGAGGTGTGATGAAAGTGACTAGGTAAGAGGTGTGATGAAAGTGACTAGGTAAGAGGTGTGATGAAAGTGACTAGGTAAGAGGTGTGATGAAAGTGACTAGGTAAGAGGTGTGATGAAAGTACCTAGGTAAGAGGTGTGATGAAAGTGACTAGGTAAGAAGTGTGATGAAAGTGACTAGGTAAGAGGTGTGATGAAAGTGACTAGGTAAGAGGTGTGATGAAAGTACCTAGGTAAGAGGTGTGATGAAAGTGACTAGGTAAGAAGTGTGATGAAAGTGACTAGGTAAGAGGTGTGATGAAAGTGACTAGGTAAGAGGTGTGATGAAAGTGACTAGGTAAGAAGTGTGATGAAAGTGACTAGGTAAGAAGTGTGATGAAAGTGACTAGGTAAGAAGTGTGATGAAAGTGACTAGGTAAGAAGTGTGATGAAAGTGACTAGGTAAGAGGTGTGATGAAAGTGACTAGGTAAGAGGTGTGATGAAAGTGACTAGGTAAGAGGTGTGATGAAAGTGACTAGGTAAGAAGTGTGATGAAAGTGACTAGGTAAGAAGTGTGATGAAAGTGACTAGGTAAGAGGTGTGATGAAAGTGACTAGGTAAGAGGTGTGATGAAAGTGACTAGGTAAGAGGTGTGATGAAAGTGACTAGGTAAGAAGTGTGATGAAAGTGACTAGGTAAGAGGTGTGATGAAAGTGACTAGGTAAGAGGTGTGATGAAAGTGACTAGGTAAGAGGTGTGATGAAAGTGACTAGGTAAGAAGTGTGATGAAAGTGACTAGGTAAGAGGTGTGATGAAAGTGACTAGGTAAGAAGTGTGATGAAAGTGACTAGGTAAGAGGTGTGATGAAAGTACCTAGGTAAGAGGTGTGATGAAAGTGACTAGGTAAGAGGTGTGATGAAAGTGACTAGGTAAGAAGTGTGATGAAAGTGACTAGGTAAGAGGTGTGATGAAAGTACCTAGGTAAGAGGTGTGATGAAAGTGACTAGGTAAGAGGTGTGATGAAAGTGACTAGGTAAGAAGTGTGATGAAAGTGACTAGGTAAGAAGTGTGATGAAAGTGACTAGGTAAGAAGTGTGATGAAAGTGACTAGGTAAGAAGTGTGATGAAAGTGACTAGGTAAGAGGTGTGATGAAAGTGACTAGGTAAGAGGTGTGATGAAAGTGACTAGGTAAGAGGTGTGATGAAAGTGACTAGGTAAGAGGTGTGATGAAAGTGACGAGGTAAGAGGTGTGATGAAAGTGACTAGGTAAGAGGTGTGATGAAAGTGACTAGGTAAGAGGTGTGATGAAAGTGACTAGGTAAGAGGTGTGATGAAAGTGACTAGGTAAGAAGTGTGATGAAAGTGACGAGGTAAGAGGTGTGATGAAAGTGACTAGGTAAGAGGTGTGATGAAAGTGACTAGGTAAGAAGTGTGATGAAAGTGACTAGGTAAGAAGTGTGATGAAAGTGACTAGGTAAGAGGTGTGATGAAAGTGACTAGGTAAGAGGTGTGATGAAAGTGACTAGGTAAGAAGTGTGATGAAAGTGACTAGGTAAGAAGTGTGATGAAAGTGACTAGGTAAGAGGTGTGATGAAAGTGACTAGGTAAGAAGTGTGATGAAAGTGACTAGGTAAGAGGTGTGATGAAAGTGACTAGGTAAGAAGTGTGATGAAAGTGACTAGGTAAGAGGTGTGATGAAAGTGACTAGGTAAGAAGTGTGATGAAAGTGACGAGGTAAGAAGTGTGATGAAAGTGACGAGGTAAGAGGTGTGATGAAAGTGACTAGGTAAGAGGTGTGATGAAAGTGACTAGGTAAGAAGTGTGATGAAAGTGACGAGGTAAGAGGTGTGATGAAAGTGACTAGGTAAGAGGTGTGATGAAAGTGACTAGGTAAGAGGTGTGATGAAAGTGACTAGGTAAGAGGTGTGATGAAAGTGACTAGGTAAGAAGTGTGATGAAAGTGACTAGGTAAGAGGTGTGATGAAAGTGACTAGGTAAGAGGTGTGATGAAAGTGACTAGGTAAGAAGTGTGATGAAAGTGACTAGGTAAGAGGTGTGATGAAAGTGACTAGGTAAGAGGTGTGATGAAAGTGACTAGGTAAGAGGTGTGATGAAAGTGACTAGGTAAGAGGTGTGATGAAAGTGACTAGGTAAGAGGTGTGATGAAAGTGACTAGGTAAGAAGTGTGATGAAAGTGACTAGGTAAGAGGTGTGATGAAAGTGACTAGGTAAGAGGTGTGATGAAAGTGACTAGGTAAGAGGTGTGATGAAAGTGACTAGGTAAGAGGTGTGATGAAAGTGACTAGGTAAGAAGTGTGATGAAAGTGACTAGGTAAGAGGTGTGATGAAAGTGACTAGGTAAGAAGTGTGATGAAAGTGACTAGGTAAGAAGTGTGATGAAAGTGACTAGGTAAGAGGTGTGATGAAAGTGACTAGGTAAGAGGTGTGATGAAAATGACTAGGTAAGAGGTGTGATGAAAGTGACTAGGTAAGAGGTGTGATGAAAGTGACTAGGTAAGAGGTGTGATGAAAGTGACTAGGTAAGAAGTGTGATGAAAGTGACTAGGTAAGAGGTGTGATGAAAGTGACTAGGTAAGAGGTGTGATGAAAGTGACTAGGTAAGAAGTGTGATGAAAGTGACTAGGTAAGAGGTGTGATGAAAGTGACTAGGTAAGAGGTGTGATGAAAGTGACTAGGTAAGAGGTGTGATGAAAGTGACTAGGTAAGAGGTGTGATGAAAGTGACTAGGTAAGAAGTGTGATGAAAGTGACTAGGTAAGAGGTGTGATGAAAGTGACTAGGTAAGAGGTGTGATGAAAGTGACTAGGTAAGAAGTGTGATGAAAGTGACTAGGTAAGAAGTGTGATGAAAGTGACTAGGTAAGAAGTGTGATGAAAGTGACTAGGTAAGAGGTGTGATGAAAGTGACTAGGTAAGAACTGTGATGAAAGTGACTAGGTAAGAAGTGTGATGAAAGTGACTAGGTAAGAACTGTGATGAAAGTGACTAGGTAAGAAGTGTGATGAAAGTGACTAGGTAAGAACTGTGATGAAAGTGACTAGGTAAGAAGTGTGATGAAAGTGACTAGGTAAGAGGTGTGATGAAAGTGACTAGGTAAGAGGTGTGATGAAAGTGACTAGGTAAGAGGTGTGATGAAAGTGACTAGGTAAGAAGTGTGATGAAAGTGACTAGGTAAGAGGTGTGATGAAAATGAATGTGGAAGGAAGTCGCGGAGGAGGAAAACTAAGAAAAACATGGCTAAAGATGATGGAATTATATTAGTGAGGGGAATGCAGATCATAGAACAAATTAGAGAAGCTTGCTACCTCTAAGGCTAACTCCTACTTTAGCAAGGGAAAATGACTTCAAACAGTTATTGTTATATAATCGTTTTTATGCCCACTTTCCATATTGGCAGGATTTCTACTGTTGGATGTCTTTCCTAATAACAACCACTCTACAGAAAGTAGTAGGTGCTTTTTCTCCTTGTTTTTCTCCATCTCTGTCTTCACTAGCTGTTTCTTCCTCTCTCTTTAACTATCTCTCTCCCTCTCTCCATTAGTTATGTCATCTCACCCCTCTTTAGGTAGCTCTCTCTCTCCACTAGTTATGTCATCTCACCTCTCTCGCTCCACTAGTTATGTCATCCTCTCTCTCTCCACTAGTTATGTCATCTCACCTCTCTCTCTCTCTCCACTAGTTATGTCATCCTCCCTCTCTCTCCACTAGTTATGTCATCCTCTCTCTCTCTCCACTAGTTATGTCATCTCCCCTCTCTTTAACTAGCTGTCTCTTTCTTCCCCTCTCTTCCCCCTTTTACAAACTATATCATAAATAAAGAAATCATTATACAAATGCCTGACTAACTTTATTACATATTCTGTAATAACACAATTGGCACCACTGCCTCCAGGCTTCCTCCCCACACCAAGCTACAAAACAGGCCCCACTACAACACCCTCTACACTACTATGGCAGATGGGAATAACACTTCAATTGTTGTTTTCTAAATATTCCATTATCAAGTTGAAATACTGACTAATTAGCTTTTGGAAAATTTCACCGATAAATTTAATCAAAGACTTTAACTGAAGTCCCTGTCATCTCTACAACCAACCAACCAATTCATACTGAATATAATGCTTAATCAAGCAAAAGTCTATAACATTTGCAAATGGGATCCTCAGATTCTTTTCCTCACCCACTTACTCCTACCATACATAGCTACATACTACTCTCTCTCCCACCATACCATTCTCTCCGATCATACATAGTTATACACCACCTTACCATTCTCTTCCACTATATCACTCTTTTCTATCTCAAATAAAATGCAATAAAATATGTTGTTAGGGTGTTTTAATGACAGGGTCTACAGTCCTACAGTGAAAAGAAATCTGAAATGAAGTGTTTTGCTCAAGAGCACAATGTGCCACCAGGTCCTGAAAGTGAACCCACAACTTTATGATCATGAGTCCAACACCTTAACCATTAATCTACCATACACCACTACATACCATTCACATTTACCACCATAAATAAATAGCTTACTAGACAAATATTTTCGAATTCTTTGACTCCAGGACTGTTGAGTAGATGAAATTAATCTGAAGAATTGTCTTTATCAATTTGGAAGAAAATGGAACAATAGACTGACATTTAATTTCGAATTGGAACTTTTATTCTGTGGGGAATGTAGAGTTTCTAAATGATTTCTGGCAGCATTGTCTAATAATAATGAATGAGTTGGAAGAAAGTAGTTTAGAAAATTGATGTTATAGGTGTCAGCACAGCTGTGTGGTTAAGCAGTTCACTTTGCAAGTATATGGTTTCAGGTGCAGTCCCAGTGCATAGCACTTTGGGCAAGTGTCTTCTACTATAGCTTCGGGTTGACATGTGACATGTAAGTGAAATTTGATAGATAGAAACTGTAAAAAAAAGCCTGTGTGTGTGTGTGTAAGGGTTCAACCATGCCAACAGGAAAAATGGATACTAAATGATGATGATGGCACGCGTGTGTGTGGATGTACTGTTCATTTATATTCTATAACTTAGCAGGTCGACAATAGAATCAATAAATTAAATACCAGGCGTGAATAAAATAAGTACTGGGAGTCTATATGAATGATTAAATATTTTCAAGAGAATGCTAGAAACCACTAATAAACAGCACCATATTTCTAATGAAAGGCACTGCCTATGGTTTTGAAATAATTTTGAAAATAATCAAGAATTTAATGGGATTTACCGTATTTATGGCTTCGAAGACGCTACTTTTCCCCTAAAATAAGTCTCAAAAATCTACCATGCGTCCTGGATGCTGAAAGTTGTTTATTTTTTTTCAAATTTTTGGTTCTTAAAATTAGGGTGCGTCCTTGAGGACGAAGTGTCTTAGGTGCTGCGAAATACGGTAAGTAACAACTTTCTCACTATTAAGCTGCTATTTTGAACATGTAACTTAAATGAAATTGTGATGGAAGGTTGTTAGATATAAACTATGCTGGTGCCACAAAATATTCCCACTGTACTCTCTTTAAAGTGACAGTGCTGGTACCATGATAAAGTATATCCAGTACAGTGTGTAAAGTGGTAATGCTGGTGCTATGATGAAATGCACCCAGCACACTCTGTAAAGTGGAAGAGCTGGTGCCATGATAAAAGCACCCAATACACTCTGCAAAGTGGTTGGCTTTAAGAAAGACACCCAGCCATAGAAACTATGCCACATATGGAACATATAAGCAAAATGAGGTCTCACAGACTGTAACAACCTGTCCAAGCTATGCCAGCTTGGAATACAGATGTAAAATGATGATGATGATTTAAAATAAAAACAGGTGCAGTTTCAGGTGGTCTGGTATCAGAAGGGTTAATAGGAGTAACATTTAGTAGCTCACACCCATGTATGTTTAGCTGGCCTCTTATGAGGTTGTATCTCATAGGAGGTTTCTCAGGTGTTTTAATGATAGAGGCCCCAGTTCAATCATGAAAGGCCATGTGAAATGAAGAACACAACATGCTGCTTGGTCCAGGAATAAAATCCACAACCTTATGATCATGAGTCTAACATGCTAATAACTAGATCATGTTGTAGCTTTTAGTAGCTTGACAATACTTAACCCTTTTGATACAATCCCACCCAAAACCACCTCTGGCTTTATGAAATATAATCACCAATTTCAAAGGATGTTTACTTAAGTTAAAATCTTCCAATACAATTTTAGATGAGAACCTTTTGTTAGATTATCTTACAAATACCATCTTAATGAAACACAATGCATTTCATTAAAAATATGGTCATGAGAGGGTTAAAGACCAACTGGGCCAGACCTATTTAATAGTAGTAACACAGTACTTATTTATATTAAGTGTATTAACATGTACAAGTAGAGAAAAGAAAGCCTTGTATAATAATAAGTTCTTTTATATTAATTAATATTATGTATGAACACACCTCCTACTCTGCTAAATAATACAAATATAAATCTTCTTTAAATGTCAAACTATTTTTTATGTAGATTTTCAAGAATCTGGTTTGGCAACATTCTTGCTAGTGTCTTTTGCCTCAGGTGTAACAACATTCCATAGGAATAGGAGGAGTTAAATAGGAGCACAGCAATTTCCAGTAATTACCACGTGCCTTAAATTAACTTCTGAGAAGACTGGGACAAAGAGAGAAAGAGGGAGGAGGGGGGAAGAGAGAGTAGAGAGAGGCAAATATAGTAGAAGCTGCATATTTGTTAACCCTTTTCACAACCACATGGACAAAATGTGTTCTGGTTCTATGAAACAAAACCACCCATTTTAAAAGGTTCCTATTTAAATTAAAATCTTCCAACAAAATTTTATATAAGAACCATATCTTAGTAATGAAATCTTGTTAGTGTGTGTGTGTGTGTGTGTGTGTGTGTGTGTGTGTGTGTGTGTGTGTGTGTGTGTGTGTGTGTGTGTGTGTGTGTGTGTGTGTGTGTGTGTGTGTGTGTGTGAAGTTTGTTTGTGTGTATGTACCATTTCTCTTCTCCCTCTCTCATTTTTATGTAACACTCTTTTTTTCCTCCCTATCTGCCTTATTTCAAACTGTGTGATTTACCTCTCTTCCCATTATTCATTTGCTTTCATTTATCCTTCTCTCTCTCTAACTCACTCATTCTCTCTATCTACCTTATATCTCCCCCTCCTTGTCACTCTTCCTTTTCATCAGATGCTCTGCTGGTCTCATAACAATTCTCCCTATATAGTTATCATGCTAGCGTGGAAGAACGGACGTAAAACGGTGATGATGATTTAACTTTCTCTTTTTATTTCCTTCAGCCCCTCTATTTAAAATGTAAACAATTTATTGTACATCTAAAATTAATTCAATAAAAAGAAAAAAAGACAATATAATAATAATTGTTTCTACTTTTGGCACAAGGCCAGCAATTATCCCAGTTTATTACTGGCACTTTATTTAATTGACCCGTAAGGATGAAAGACAAAGTTAACCTTGGTGGGATTTGAACTCAGAATGGAAAGGGCTGTAACTTTATACTTGGCGTCCGATCCTCTACCGATACTGCCAATCCACTGCCCTTAATAATAATAATAATCATCATCATCATCATCATCATCACCACCGTTTTACGTCCGTTCTTCCACGCTAGCATGGGTTAGACGGGTTGTCCTGTTGTGGGCAGTGTCTGGTCAGCTGACCATGCCTTGCTCATACAGGAACTGATTTGGCTTGGTTTCTACAGCTGGATGCCCTTCCTAACACCAACCTCATTTACAGTGAGTGCTGGGTGGTTTTTCGTGGTGTCTACACGTCCACTTTACAGTGTGGGCTGGGTGCTTTTTTGCCGTTGCACCTCCACGACCACCTTGCAGTGGGGGGTGTGGGGGCATATTGTCTATATGCTTCAGCTTGTACCCATGGGAGGTCGGGTACTCTGTATTACTGCGTGACGCCAGAGGTCACGGTCGTGTGTCATCGCCTTTGAGAGGTGTAATTGGGTAAGGTCGGCTTTTATCACCTCATCCCAGGTCATCTTGGGTCTCCCCACTTCACAGTTTCCATCGACTTCTAGTGCTCTGCACCTTTTTATGCAGCTGTCATCCTTCATACGCATCACATGTCCATACCAACGCAACCGCCTCTCCTGCACACAGCATTTGATTCCTCTTATGCTCAGTCTCTCTCTCAATTCATTTATGCTTTGTCGTTCGGGTATATTACTGTTACACATCCATCGGAGCATGCAGGCTTCGTTTCTCTCTAATCTACGTAAGTCGTCCACCTTCAGCGCCCAGGTCTCACTACCATGCAACATCGTTGTTTGTATACACGCATCATACAGTCTGCCTTTCATTTTGAGGGAGAAGCCTTTTGCAGCTAGCAGTGGTAGTAGTTCCCTAAACTTCTTCCATCCCGTTCTTGCCCTAGTTATTGTACTTTCTGAACACCCACCTCCGCTACTTGTTGGCACAAGGCCAGCAATTATCCCAGTGTATTACTGGTACTTTATTTAATTGACCCGTAAGGATGAAAGGCAAAGTTAACCTTGGTGGGATTTGAACTCAGAATGGCAAGGGCTGTAACTCTATGCTTGGCGTCCAATCCTCTACCGATACTGCCAATCCACTGCCCTTAATAATAATAATAATAATAATTGTTTCTACTTTTGGCACAAGGCCAGCAATTAGCCCAGTGCATTACTGGTACTTTATTTTATTGACCCTGTAAGGATGAAAAGCAAAGGGAACTTCGGTGGGATTTGAACTCAGACTATAAAGGGGCGTAACTCTATGCTGCAAAGCATGGCGTCCGACCTTCTACCGATACTGCCAAGTGTTTCTAGTATAGGCACAAGGCCAGCAATGTTGGAGGAGCAGCAAGTCGATTAAATCGACCCCAGTGCATTACTGGTACTTTATTTTCTCGATCCCGTAAGGATGAAAGGCAAAGTTAACCTTGCTGGGATTTGAACTCGGAACATAAAGGGCCATAACTATACCATGAAGCAATGCTCTGATTCTGCCATAATGAAAATATTGCTCAGGTGTTTTTGATGCTAGGGTTATTTAGTGGCAGTGGTGTAGTGGTGATGGTACATTGTGTGTTGATGTGGTGATGTGGTGTTGGTGTGTGCAGGGCCAACACTACCTTATAGGCAAACTAGGCAGCCACCTATGGTGCTAATTTCAGGGGATGCATTTCTCTAAATCAAAAATTTGAAAAATAAATGAATAAATTTCAGTTTTATTGAGGGATGTTTTTTATCCTGGTTTATTTCATACAGGGGAGAAAAAAATTTAATTTATTGTTTATAAATTTTGAAATTGACATTTTCCTTGGCGGGGCAGAATCTCAAAATCTAACCTTGCCTAGGGTGTCATTGTTTGGTGCTAGCCCTGGGTGTGTATGGTAATATACAGTTTAAATTGTTTCAAGTTAACTCCTGCATGAAAGACATGCTAGGAAAGAATTCCAGAGAGACAAAGCCCTGAAGAGAAAGGACCATGAGTTGTGGTTAGTAAAGGACCTAAGGAGTTAAACATAATATGGGTGATGAGAAGAGGAGAGATGAGTGAAATGGGAGTGCTTGAGTGGAGAACACTACTCCATTGTGAGTTTCACCTGAACATTGTAGAGGGTTTGAAGTTGTTGGGGGATGAAGTATTTTCTGGCTCTGAAGAGTAGAGGCAGTCTATTAGATGCTGTTCTAGCTATGTTTATGATGATAACGATGATGATGATGATAATGATGATGATAATGTTGACAATGATGTTGATATTGATGATGATGATGATAATGTTGATAATGTTGACAAGGTTGTTGATGATATTGATGATGATGATAATGTTGATGATGATGTTGATAATGATGAAGGTGAAGACAATGTTGATATTGATGATGTTGATGATGATGATGATGATAATGATATGTTGACAATGATGATAATGTTGACAATGATGATGATGATGATGATGATATTGATGACAATAATATGTGATGATGGTGATGATGATACAATTCATCTTGGCAAAGATGATGTAATAACATTCATGACAACAGATAACAACAATGATGATGATGATGACACCAACAAAATGTAAATGATTCACAACTCATTATACAAATGCTAATTTAATGTATGGAATTCAGTAAATGAATTACTATTAAAGTCGTGAGCCGTTATAAATTCAGCTCTATAACAGATTTAAATAATGTCAATAAAAGCAGAAATCAAACCTGCTTCTGTTATATATCATTATAAATTAAAATAGGAACATGTGTATCACATGGCATGTAGGAGATTTTGCCTCAAATGATTAACTTAATTTGTATTTTATGTGGGTGTATAAAATAGTAATAATGTATTTTGTATAAGGATCAAATTCAGATTATTTTAATTTTTAGCAAATTAATTGGAGAGGACAGCACATGTAACCCTTTTATTGTTCAGGATCCTTAAAGAACCCAAGCTGTTGGCATCCTTGTGGTGGGCCTGGGAAACTGATCATTGATCTCAATTAGACAAATGACAGCAACCTGAGACAGCAACAGTCTCATACACAAGAAGATGGGCCCTTAAAACTAGTGAGAGGAAGGAAAGAAATTATCCTCAGATCAGAGACCTGGCTTGAATGCTTCCAATAGAACTCAGCTAAAGGTACTCAGAACAAGTGGGTTATGTTTAACCAGGCAACACCCAAGTACTCGGAATGCAAAAAGCTCCCCCACCCACCTTTACAATGAAGTATTTCATCCAACCCTAACAATTCTGCCTATCCACCACCCAGGATAAGTACTTTATTTCATCAACCTTAAAAGGATGAAAGGCAAAGCTAACTTCACCAGTATTTGAAATTGGAGTGAAGAGATCTGGAAAAAATACAATAAGACATTTATTCTACACTTTATTGATTCTGCTTATTCACTGCCTATCCAAATTCACAGTTGTTGTTTTGCACCAAATCAACCAGATCATCATCATCATCATTTTTATGTTGATTTTCCATGCTGGCATGGTGGGTGAGATGGGACTTTTCAAGGCAATGTTTTACAACTGGATGCCCTTCTTAACCCTAACCCTTTTAATCGCTTCTTACGACACACAGGGATATGGTGTATCTATTCTAAACCAGATAAACAATAACCCTAAAAAATATTTTCAGAAGTGATTTTAAGATGAAACCTTAGTAAATGTTGTAAAGTTGTGAGTAAACACTATTAAAGTTGTGAATATAGATCACCACCACTCCCATAATGAACATATTAAAATGTTTTCCATGAATAGGAGAGACAGTGAAAGTATATGAAGTACAAAAGCTTCAGAAATAACAAATACATATAACTATTGAAACAGTTGATATAAGTGAAATTAAATCTCACACCCTATAAATCAGTTGGTTGTTGTTACAGCTCACACCTATTTAAGCTGGCCTCCTACAATATTGCATCACATAGGAGGTTTCTTTAGTGTTTTAAGGATAAAATCCCCAGTCCTGTTATGAAATTAAGAGTCTTGCTCAAGAACATAATATACACTGCCTGGTCCAAGAATTGACCCTACAACTTTATGGTTGTGAGTCCAACACCCTAACCACTAAGCCACATGCTGTTGTAAACTAATACAAGTAGGGGGAGGGAGGTCCATGATCTAAGTTCAAAATTTCAAGTAGCTTCTAACAAACAATATACACAGGTTATTGGGTATCCATTCTTCTCGAAGCATAAACATTTCTCCCTTTCAAATATGGGGTGGAGTAATTGTCCATGAGAAATTCATTTAAATAAAAGTGGTTCTTGGTATTGAGAAAGATGTGAACCACTTTTAATCTATGAGTTCTTTTTACTATGAGTGCAATATAATGGCAACATTTACACACAAAGTACAAGAAACAGCCCACTCCTTTTTTTATTTGGCAGTACTCATTATCCACCCAATCATTTAACCTTGGTATTAGTCTCATACAAAACATTATTGTTATTCCTATTATAAGCTGTTGTATGTCCATTCCTAACACGCAACACATTAGAACCAACGACACTCAAATGTTGTGTGTGTATACATCTGTATGTATATTTGTATATCTGTGTGTATATACATACATATGTATACACACACATACACACACCGATATATAAATATATATATAAAACAAAAAACTGTGTTTACTTAGTTATTATATAAATTAAATACGGTTAAATCCTTGAATAGAATTATGATGAAACACAAACGCAGATACAAAATACACACCTTTATATATATACTGACAGGAAATTAAAAACCAGGTAGGGTAAACAGAGAGAAAGCAACTGACAAAACAGGCCTTACAAGATATCAGTTAAGTACAGCTAAAGGGCCTATGACAAGAAAAGAAACAAAAATTGGCTCCTTGTTGTGGAGAGGAGGAGTGAGAGGGAAAGTAGAGATGGAATAGTTGGGTCTGTAAAATAGAACAAGCCAAAGTTTAAGTGTGAATTAGTATTGCAAACAAGTTTTGCAACATTTTCTGCCCCAAACATGATGAAATTATTACAAAACACAAACCACGGGGTAGCTTGGGCACCTAAATTTTATATCTGGTGTAGTTTTTGGGGGGACCAAAAAGCCACTCCCATATATCTCACTACACAGTGACACATATTACAATAACATGTCCCATACACAGATTATTAAAATATTTATTAAAAAATAATACAATACTTGAACGCACACACACAGAGTCACTCTCATGCTTAAGTATCAAACAATACCATTATTTGAAATCAAGTTGCAGTCATGTGAGAGAGAGAGAGAGAGAGAGAGAGAGAGAGAGAGAGAGAGAGAGAGAGAGAGAGAGAGAGAGAGAGAGAAGAGAGAGAGAGAGAGAGAGAGAGAGAGAGAGAGAGAGAGAGAGAGAGATATGCTCCACTTTATCATTACCATCACATATTTTGTATCTGACTTCCCTCTTCCCTGTTCCTCATTTCACATTTAGGTTGCTCATAATGTAAATATATCTCACTACACAGTGACACATATTACAATAACATGTCCCATACACAGATTATTAAAATATTTATTAAAAAATAATACAATACTTGAACACACACACACACACACACACCCAGAGTCACTCTCATACCTTCAGACAGGAAAGAAAAGCTGCCAAGTTAATGTAAACACAACAACCAGTGACACCACAGACTTTACATGACTTTGTAGCTTGAAAACTTTTACTTTCTCAAAAGACCCAAGTCTTAGCATTCTCCTGTGTTTACTCATGTTCTCGCCAAGTAAACACTTATTTCTCCTAAACCTTAACCCTTTTGTTACTATATTTATAATAAAATATACTGTCTATGATTTTCAAATCATTTTGAAAATAATTTGGAGGGATTTAGTAAAATAACTTTCTCATTAAATGTTGAAGTCTTTGAGCATAACTTAAAGGTTGTTATATAAATTTATGATGAAAATTTTTAAAATTTCTTTTAGACAAATATAAATACTATAAACCAAACAGTTTTGTATTGTAAAACCAAGTTTGGGGTGGTTTGGTATTGAAACGTTAAGGTTGAGAATAGGCAGAGTTATGTTGGACCTTTGTTGGTTCTGATAAGTGTTCCAGTTGCTGGAACAATGTTCATTATATTAATGTGGATATGACAGAACACCCCACAGATATGTACAGCCTTAATAAAGTTCTCAGGGAGATTCAGCCTGAACCAGAGTGAATTACAAGTGTAATTGGAGCAACATGAATTACAGGTGTAACTGGAGCAACATGAATTACAGGTGTAAAATAAAGTGTCTTGCTCAAGGACACAATCTGTTGCTAGGAATTGAACTCACAACCTTGTCATTGTGAGCTGAACAAGACACTTTATTACATATTTGTGTAGTCTACTCAGCAGGAAAACATGAGTATCAGCAGTAACTGGAGGTTTAACTATGTAGCAGGCTGGCATTCTGTCCTGGGGTGGGTCTTGTAGTCTCAGTCACTTAACACAAATGAAACCTGGGATGAGTTCAGGAATCAAACCCACAACCTTAAGAACATGATTCTAATACCCTAACCACCAGGCCATGCACTTAGTCCTCTTCCATTGAGAAAATTAATTTTTTTAAATATAAAAAATGCATGTATGAGTGAGTCCAGGATGGAAGAGGTAAAATTAATATTTCATGCATTTAACAGTATGAAGCTAGAGTTTTATATTTTATGTGTTTAACACCATAAATCATCCCAAGCTAATCATTGGACCTTCTCCTCAGGTTACTAGAAATATTTCTATTTCACCATTTACTCCTATTTCCTTTTGGAGACAAATTTTCACTTTCTCCTTTCCTCAATATTGTTCATTGTTTGTTTCTTTTTTTTCTTTCTCCCACCCCTCTGGTTCTGTTTTGTTCTTTCCTCTCTCTGTCTCTTTCTCTCCCACTCTCTATCTCTCCCACTCTCTATCTCTCACACTCTCTATCTCTCACACTCTCTATCTCTCACACTCTCTATCTCTCACACTCTCTATCTCTCACACTCTCTATCTTTATCTCTATCTTTCTCTCTATCTCTATCTTTCTCTCTATCTCTATCTTTCTCTCTATCTCTATCTTTCTCTCTATCTCTATCTTTCTCTCTATCTCTATCTTTCTCTTTCTCTCTATCTTTCTCTTTCTCTCTATCTTTCTCTTTCTCTCTATCTTTCTCTTTCTCTCTATCTTTCTCTCTATCTCTATCCCTCTCTATCCATCTCTCCTTTTTTGTCTCTTTCACTCACTTTTCAAACTGTCTATCCATCTTCCCCTCTTTTCCCCTATTTCTCACTATCTCTTCCTCTATAACTTGCTTATTTCTCTATTTTATTTCTCCCTTTTTCTCTGCTTCTCCATTTCTGTATCTTTTTATCTAAGCTAATCTCTACTTCTCCCTTTTTGTTTACTATTTCTCTATCTGCTTATCACTTTATCTGTATCTTTCTCCCTGTTTATTTCTTTCCCTATATTTATTATCTATCTATCTTTCTCAGTTATGTTTCTCTCCAATTTTCTCCCTTGTCTTCAATAATCTCTGCACTCCCTTCTCTTTACTTGCGCTATTGATCCCAGATCACAAATGTCAGTGGCTCCTTCATTTTTAGTCACATGACAGGCTGCTCTTTCCATTTAGTCAATGTCTTCCTCCTGCATCTCCACCACTCTTCTATCTTTCACCACTCTCTCTCTCTCCTTTTGTTTTTCACTTTCCCCCTTCACCCTCCCATTAGCAGTAATATCAGTGTTGGTCTTTACATTTATCTTTAAGTTTGTATGTCTATCTATCTATCTACCGACCTATGCACATACATATGCATATATATACATACATATGTATGCATATATGTATATATGTATACATGCATATATGTACATACTATGCATGCACATATATGTACATACTATGCATGCACATATATGTACATACTATGCATGCACATATATGTACATACTATGCATGCACATATATGTACATACTATGCATGCACATATATGTACATATGTGTACATATGTATGCATATATGTACATACCTATACATGCATATATGTACATACCTATACATGCATATATGTACATACCTATACATGCATATATGTACATACATATGCATGCATATATGTACATACATATGCATGCATATATGTATATACATA
>OZ024747.1:68247828-68257828 GCA_964016885.1 Eledone cirrhosa
GCTCCGGCTGTTTCAACAGCTAGATCTAGCTATCGAAATAGCTGGAGCTCAGCCATCGGGGTCCTGAATCTTTTCATATATATGCGTGTGTATGTGTTAATATATATGTGTGTGTGTGTATAATGTATATAAGATCAGCAGTGCTGAGACTGGAAAGATCACAAATCATGGTAGTACTCTATGCATGGGAAGAAGTAAAGTAGGTATAAAGGAAAGTAGTAAGCCTGACCATAATGTTCATTGATTTCAACTTGTATGCAGCAAGCCTTTTCAAGTACACTCTTGAGAAGGCTCGTCTCATACAAGCTGAAACTGTTAAGTGTCATAATCTGGCAGTAGCAATGTCCACGTATTCATGAAGAATGCACCCAATTTATGGCAAGTGATGGGGATCCAACCATAAAAATCCTGCCAAAACCGATGGAAAGCACAACATACAAGATTCGCATTAATTTCTCAAACCCAAAGCATAGAAAAGAAGATGTAAAACAATGATGATGATCCAACCCAAAGCATAGAAAAGAAGATGTAAAACAATGATGATGATCCAACCCAAAGCATAGAAAAGAAGATGTAAAACAATGATGATGATAAACAGGTTTTTCTTTTATAGTTTGATTATTAATCCTGTTGACTAGGATGTAGACAATACAAGTGTGAACAACTGTGAGGAAGTAATTCAGATGCTATAAAAGATATATGAGTTAGTCAAATGAAGTATTTTAATGACTAGCAATCTATTTATGAGCTACATTGTCATTATAAATTAGATATACTTAACTAAATGATTAATTTATAATGACTAGTCATATATCTATCTTATCTGTATGGGAAAATATATATATATATACATATATCACCATTTTATGTCTGAAAGGATGAAAGGCTAAACTGACTTCAGGAAGATTTGAACTGCCACTTTAACAACGCTGACAATGCACCACTATATATATATATATATATAACGGAGGAAATGTGGTAAGGAACCAGGTGGACCATAACGCACCAAAGTACTCAATACTTAGGGTAGTAGAGTGGGTAATAGGAACGAGTAGGACCCCGACGGCTGAGCTCAAGCCGTTTCGACGGCTAATTCTGGGGTCCTACTCGTTCCTATATATATATATATATATATATATATATGTAGATAAATCTACCAAGAGTTTACGGTAGTGTCCAATCCGTATGAAGAACTCAATGTAATCCGGATATCATGGAAAGAAGAGATGCATTCAAAAATCACTTTCGGTGAAAGATAAACGGAATACAGAGTCAAGATAAAATATTAAAAAAATAATGAATAAAACAATGAAACAGTTCCTTATATTAAACAAAAAAAGTTGAACTTTTTTTGTTTAATATAAGGAACTGTTTCATTGTTTTATTCATTATTTTTTTAATATTTTATATATATACTTTTTATCAACTTTGTGTAATTCACTGAAAGGCATTCCTCGTCCTATGTCCACCTGTTTTGTTTCATCCCAATGCATACTCAAACAAACAGTATCAACCTTGATGCATTGAAACTGTAGTGGTTTCCAGAAGTTGACTAAGGAGGAGACTGTCAGTTTTTCCATTGTTTTTGTTCTGTGCGACCCTATCAAAGCCTGATTTTCCATGATGTCATGGATCAAGTCAGTATTTAATCGGAGTTACTGTCCGCTCACTGATGGGCTAGGTCCACTTCTGTTTACATACATTTTGGTTTTGGTATGGCTTCTAAGGCTGGATGACCTTCCTAACATCAACCACTTTACATGGTGTACTGGGTTACCTTGACACAACTAAAGAATCCCCCCCACTTATATATGATATATAAATGATGTTTAAACAAAAGGTGCAGGCATTGTTGTGGAGTAAGAAATTCCCTTTGAAACTATGTAGTCAACACTCATATTTTGAAACATAGTATGCTGCACATCTAAACAGTGGTCTACATTAAAATCACAATATTGAGTTCTCTCCACGCCTTTGGATGATTTTTTAACTGTTATAGAGTCACAGGCATGGTTATGTCGTTAAGGCATCTGCTTTGCAACCGTATTGGTCTGGGTTTCGTTTTTCTGTACAGCACCTAGAGCAAGTGTCTTCTACCTCAGGTTGACCAATGATTTCTAAGTGAAATTTGGTAGATGGAAACTGTAGAAGCCCATCGCGCGCGTGTGTGTGCGTGCGTGCATGCGTGCGTGTGTGTGTGTGTGTGTATGCATGTATGTATGCATGTATGCATGCTAGCAGAGCTAGCTGACAATCTCTAGGTACTTTATGAAAGTAATAATATACATTACAAAATTTCTCAGTGAGTAACTGAAGTTTTGCTGAATAAAGATTTTGCAACGAACCATTGTGAATAAATGTCTTATTCATTTTCTTTTAATAATATGCAGATATCTATAGATGTACATTGAATAATGGATAACCAGTTTTATGAATAACACACCTAGTTTAGATTTTAAGTAACATGCATTCTACTTTTAACCTATCTGCCTACCTCTCCATGTCTATCTTTTCCTATTACATTTTTTCTCAGTTTCTTGTATTTTATTATACATCTCTCTCTATTCTTTTTCTCTAATCCATTCTCTCTTTCTCTCTCTCAGCAGTTCAGCAAATAAAGATCGATATAATAAGTAATAGATTAAAATAGATTGCCCCAATATGACAGCTGACCACTGAAATGACTGAAACCAGTAAAAGATCCGATTCATTTCTATTGCTATTGTTCATTTCTCTGTTGGCTGTATGTGAATAAAGCTAAAATACTGAAATCTATGTAGATTACTGAAGGACTAGCATCCAAAACGTTAAGACCCTCTTTCTGCTATTTCAAGCATTAACCTAATATATTCCTTTTATATACTGTACCGATTGTATTGTTATTTCTGTTTACCTTTTACATATATATATATATATATGTAAAAGGAATGAAAGGCTACTAAATGAGGAGAATAAATGGGAGAAAGACAGTCTCCCCCATATCGACCCAATAGAGGGACCAGCAGTGTTAGTCGAGGGGAGTATAATAAGTAAGGCAATCAAGGATATGAAGACGGGTAAGGCGGCTGGGCCTTCGGAAATAGTTGCTGAGATGCTGAAGGCATCTGGCACGGTGGGACACACCATGGTCACCCGCATAGTTAACCAAGTCGTACAGAATGGGGTTGTTCCGAAGGACTGGCATAGCAGCATCATCGTTAACTGTTATAAGGGTAAAGGAGACGCCCTAGATAGGAGTAACTATAGAGGCATTAAATTAATCGACCAGGTCATGAAGGTCACGGAAAAAGTAATAGCGCAACTAATCAGAGAGAGAATTGACCTAGATGAAATGCAGTTCGGGTTTGTGTCAGGCAAAAGTACCACAGACGCTCTTTTCATAGTACGACAACTACAGGAGAAGTACCTAGCTAAAGGTAAACCCCTCTACTTAGCTTTTGTCGACTTGGAGAAAGCCTTCGACAGAGTCCCCCGCTCCATTATCTGGTGGGCTCTTAGAAAACTAGGCGTTGACGAATGGCTTGTGAGGGCTATACAAGCCATGTATAAAGAAACAGTCAGCAAGGTTAGAATTAACAACGAATATAGTGAAGAGTTTAGCGTAAAAGTTGGCGTCCATCAGGGCTCTGTTCTCAGCCCACTATTATTTATTATTGCCCTTCAGGCTATAACAGAGGAGTTCAAGACAGGCTGCCCATGGGGACTCCTATACGCAGACGACCTGACACTCATAGCGGAATCAATGGCCGAGCTAGAGAAGAAATTCCAAACATGGAAGCACAGCCTAGAGTCAAAAGGACTTAAAATTAACCTGGCTAAGACCAAAGTACTAGTTTGTAGGAAAGAAAACAAGGCGGCGGTCCCTTCTGGGAAATGGTCGTGCTCGGTGTGTAGGAAAGGCGTAGGTAGAAACTCCATTTTATGTCCTAAATGCAAAGTATGGGTGCATAAAAGATGTAGTGGGATCACAGGTAAGCTAACTAAGAACATAGATTTTACATGTGGCCGGTGCTCTGGTGCAATAAGTAGCAGCAAGTGCCCACAAAATACTAGCTCTTTCAATTGCGCAGAGGGTTCTATAGAAATAGTGGACAGCTTCCGTTACCTGGGCGATAAAATCAGCAGTGGGGGAAGGGTGCTCTGAAAGTACTGTAGCTAGAGTCAGAACTGGTTGGAAAAAGTTCAGAGAGCTTATACCACTATTAGCTGCTAAAGGGTTCTCACTAAAAATGAAAGGCAGGTTGTACGATGCCTGCATACGAACAGCAATGCTGCATGGCAGTGAGACCTGGGCATTGTGTGCAGAGGATATACGCAGACTAGAGAGGAACGAAGCTTGCATGCTCCGCTGGATGTGTAACAGTAATATACGTGAACGGCAAAGCATAAACGAACTAAGGAAAAAATTAGAGATAAGAGGGATCAGATGTTGTTTACTCGAGAGAAGGCTACGTTGGTATGGACACGTGATGCGCATGAAAGTCGATAGCTGTATAACAAAGTGCAGGGCAATAAAGATAGACGGTAGTCACGGAATAGGCAGACCTAGAAAAACCTGGGACGAGCTGATAAACTCCGACATCACACACTTACACCTCTCCAAGACAATGTCACTGGACCGAGACCTTTGGCGGTACTCAGTAACAGAGAAGACCCGCCTTACCTAAATATATAGTAAAACCTACTCCAGCCAGTAGGCATCTCTAACAAAATACACCCCGTCCCACCACCACCACCCCCACCCCATCCACACCACCCCGTTCTATGTAAAGTTATGTTGGTGCCGCGCCATCGAGGCCGAAACAAATGAGATCGTGTAGGTGTCACGACAAAAAAACACACAGTCCACGCTGTAATGTGGCCGTGTAGGCAACACGGTAAAAACCTCCCAGACCCACACTGTAAATGTGGTTGGTGTTAGGAAGGGCATCCAACTGTAGAAAACCTGCCAGACAGTCCTATGCGAGCAAGACAATCACTCTTGCCTCAAGTGGGACTACCCCCGTCCAAACCCATGCAAGCGTGGAACACGGACGTTAAACGTTGATGATGATGATGATATATATATATATATATATATCTAGTGCCAAGAGTTTCTGAAGAAATAGATCAAGGGGGAAAAAAGCACTATGTAATGTACAAAGTCCTATTTGAAACTTTAGGTAGCAAGCATTTGTGTTGAGATCTCATTCATATTATATATAGAGAGAGATAGAGAGAGGGGGAGAGAAAGTTGTCAATTAACTTTTGGAAAATTCTGGAAAACCCCTGAAAAATGCTGGAAAAATTTATGAATTAAATTAGCTGTTTCGTGGTTTTTAGCTACTTTTGAGTAAGTTTGTATATAATAACCATGTTTATTCGTGTATAATATACAATTCTATTAAAGATTTTTAAACCTTAAAATTACAACTAGCTTAGTACAGAAGATATTGCAGCCATTGCAATATGTCACCATCATTTAACGTCCATTTTCCCTCCTAGCAAGGGTTTGATGGGTCTTCACACATACAGTTCTCAAGCAGGATTACTAACCTCTCAGATGGAGTGCAGGCCTGCATCTCACTTACATGGCACCAGCACTAGAGTGGCTGTCATATCTGACACAGCTGAAAAGTCCTCTCGATCTTTTATTTGGCAAGTTTTCTATGGCCAGATGCCCTTCCTATCACCAACCACTTTATAGAGTGTACTGGGTGTGTTTATCATGTATATGCTATATTTTCTCTCCTTACCTCTCTCACACTGTAGTAACAAGAGGATCAGTGGCATAACAACATCAACAACAACTGTGTACCTAACTATCTATTTGTCTGGCTGTCTATCTATCAGTTTATCAATCTATGTCTATCTACTTCCTTATATGTCTGTATATCTACCTACTTGTCCATTTATCTATCTGCCAACTTACCTGTCTGTCTATAGCTATCTGTCTATAGCTATCTATTTATCTATATTTATCCTATCTTTAGAAAAGAACAACAAACCGATGAATCCAAACAAAACAGTCCAAAAATAAATAGATACATAGAACAAAGTCATCATAACTTAGTGGTTATATGTTTGATAAAATAAATAGATATATAGAACAAAGTGATCATAACTTAGTGGTTATATGTTTGATAAAATAAATAGATATATAGAACAAAGTGATCATAACTTAGTGGTTATATGTTTGATAAAAATTAAAGAAAATAAGGAAGAAAATTATTGTAATTGATAAAAATGAATGTAAAATGATTTATGGTCATGGCTGAAGTGACAAGAGGGAGAAGTTCAAGAAAACAGAATCAAAGTTTCAAGAATCTTCACATGAAATATGGTAATTAACCTTTAGCATGCTGAAGTTTTTATGAATGGCTTCCCTTGACATTGCATTATGTATTAAGGGCAGATTACTCTATTGGTGACATAAGGTGCCTAGAGCATGCTGAAGGTTAAGGAATTATTCAATAAAGTTTTGTTTTTTTTAATAATAAATCCTGTCATTTTTGATGGGCAGCCTGCTAATGTATGTCTTGTTTCTTTTTTTTAGTTCAGAACAAAATGGACAGATTTTTCAATATGAAGATAAAAAATCAAATTTTGATAAATGTATCAATCAGCAGCCTTATGCATTAACATAAATGTTAACATTACCTGTCCGGTAATATAGCAAAGAGAAAATATATATCTACAAATAGTTTTGTAGGTGTTCACTTTCTAATTTCTGACTACAATTTTGACACCCACACAGACAACTTCCCTATGTGTGTGTGTGTGTGTGTTAATGAAGCTATCGGAATCCATAGAGTCCTGACCAGGCATGTCAAAATGAGGGTGCTCGAGGGCCACATGAGTCACACATGTGTTGTCAGAGAGCCGCACACGACAACTAATTGCTCACATCGCAACAAATTTTTTTTAATTTTATATTACGAAGATAAAACATGCTCGTGCTGTAAAAACATTTGTGCAGGCCACAAGTGTGCTTGTAAAGGGCCGCATGCGTCCCACAGGCTGCATTTTGACATGCCTGGTCCCGACCATTCCAATTACACTCTGAATGAGAAGACTTACAGTTGGGAACATATAAGTTTATATTCAAAGTTAGTAATCCATCAGAACCACTGATCTCAGATACTACAGAGTACCTCATGTAGTTTATTGCGGCACCAAAACTAAGGAAGCTCCTTGTCACAATTTAATATGGCACAAGAAATTGGAAGGTCGTCATGTCTTTGACACAACTGCATCACCTTAAAAATTAAAGTCTTTCCTCTAATACTACAAATCTTCACAATGATCTGTATATTAGTAATATTATAGACATTTCAATTAACAAACCTGTTTTTAGATATTTTCTGCTAAATCATTTCAGGTGTGTGTGTGTGTATGTGTGTACGTGTGTGTATATGTGTGCACGTGTGCATGCATGAATAATCACTTTTGCCTAAACCCTATCTTAACTATTAAGTATAACCAGAAGACATTTTGATGACAATACCTGTCCTGTTAAAGGGGAACAAAAGGTAAAATTTATAATGTCAGCTATTTTTGTGATAATAAAACACTCACTGCATATAGATTAAGTGTGTACACACTCATATATGTGTGTGTGCCAGTGCCTCTGTATGTGTGTGTGGGGGGGGGGGGGGGGATGTGTTTGTGTGTGTCACCACATAGGTAGGCTAAGCTTCATTGAACTGTTGACATACAGATCCCATATCAGGATGCACACACACACACAATGCCTTGCTAGATTTGTTCTCGCTCTCTGCACTCAGGTGTCCATAGGTAAATAAAAACACCAGTCAAGGACAGTGGATTGGCAGAATCGTTAGAGCATAGAATGAAATGTTTTGTGGCATCTGTTCCAGCAGTTTATATTCTGTGTTCAAATTCCATTGAAGTCAGTTTTACTTTTCATCCCTTCAGAGTCGATAAATAAAGTATCTGCACTATATACAAATGAGCATCTCCCAAAATGTATCATTTGCAAAATCTATATATAAACTATTAGCTTCACTCCCTCAGTACCAAGTGAGTAAACATCACAGATGATGGATAAAATCCTGAATACTAGTATTTGGTATTCTCAAATGGTTACTAAGGTAGCTATGATATGATCACTGCTTAAAATACCCACAGTGATACATAAAAATGTTCTATATGCTTTTATATATAGCTCTATTTTTAATGATGATGTGTTAAAGGACCAGTGCAGAATTGTTAGAGCATTGTATGAAATGCCTTATGGCTTCTGTTCCAGCACTTCATTCTGAGTTCACTGGGTGCACTTTGGTGTCAATAGCTACATCCTGTGTAATTCATAATTGGGCAACATGAACAGTTTGGTCTAAAACCAGGATAGATAAGCAGGGAACAGCATGCTTGTGCTCCATCTGGCAGTGGATTGACAAAGGATAAAGCTCCAATTTCAAACAGAAAAGTGTAAACAGACTTAATAACATTTGAACCATGTAACTATCACTTACTGCATGATCAAGTTACTGGAACAAGAAAAACAAGGGAGTTAATGTAAGTGTGTGTGTCCGTACTTTTGTGTGGTTCTACATGAACGATTATATAAAATGAAGAAATGAAAGGAGGTGAATCTGTGTGGGTGCTGGTGGTGATACCAGCTCCAGTTACAAATTTTACAGATGAGAGACTCCCACCTATAACCTACATGACTCAGTACTGCAATTTATAGTCAAGTATTTCCCCACATGTTGCATGTCAGAGCATGCAGGATAAGAAATCACTTCCACATGTCTGTAATCAACATAAACTATAGGGTTTCTCAAAACACAAATTTCCTAATTTGGATGATTGTTCATATATTCAATAATCCTGGTATATATGGTAAATCAAACCTAGACTCCAAAAAGGATATATGTTCAACACTATTGTCTTCATTATTAAAAGGGTGGTGGATTGGTAGAATCGGTAGAGGGTTGGATGCCATGCTTTGCAGCATAGAATTACGGCCCTTTATGATCTGAGTTCAAATCCTGCAAAGGTTAACTTTGCCTTTCATCCTTATGGGGTCGATAAAATAAAACTCCAGTAATGCACTGGAGCAATTGCTGGCCTTGTGCCAAAAGTAAAAACAATTATTAAAAGCACGGGTCCACTGGTAGATATTACCCCAGTAAACAACATAATTGTTTCTACATTTGGCACAAGGCCAGCAATTACCCAGTGTATTACTGGTACTTTATTTTATCGACCCCGAAAGGATGAAAGGCAAAGTTAACCTCGGCGGGATTTGAACTCAGAATGGCAAGGACCGTAACTATGCGTCAAAGCATGGCGTCCGACCCTCTCAATATATAAGGCTAGCCTGAATGTGTAATATAGGAGGTATTTCTGGACTATCCCACTACACACCATATAATGCAAACTGGAATGTGCAGTATGTGAAATATATTTGGACTATCCCAATGTATTCCATACATGGCATGTCAGAGCATGCAATATGTGGGAGTATGATGCAATATGTGACAGACTAAAGCAAAAGGAAATGACTTGTTCGAGAACACAATATAATGCCCAAGAATGGAACTGTCTCATCCCCCCCCCCTCCCAAAATCGTTAGCCTTGTGCCTAAATCAGAAACTATTATTACTATTAACAGTATTGGTAGAGAGTCGGACACCATGCTTTACAGCAGAGAGTTATGGCCCTTTATGATCTGAGTTCAAATCCCGCCGAGGTTAACTTTGCCTTTCATCCTTACGGGGTCGATAAAATAAAGTACCAGTAAGGCACTGGGTATTTGCTGGCCTTGTGCCTAAAGTAGAAACAATTATTACTACTTATATATTTTATTTGCATGTGTATATGTCTATGTAATTATATGTAATTAAGAGAAACCAATTGTAATTATTTCTCTAGAAACTAGAATTAAGTTCAATATTCTTTAAGCAATATCTTTGTCTAGCCAAGTAACACCCACTCCCTATCATGGCAAGTGTTGCCAATCTTATTACCATTATTTCTGTTACATACACAT
>OZ024747.1:68260328-68267828 GCA_964016885.1 Eledone cirrhosa
TTTACTCAGCTGTAGAAATGAGATAAGGACTGGGGTCCCTATCATTCCACTGCAAAGTGGACGTGTAGGCGCCACGGAAAAAAGCACCCAGCACTCACTGTAAATGAGGTTGGTGTTAGCAAGGGCATCCAGCTGTAGAAATCAAGCCAGAATCAGTTCCCGTCCCACCCTTGCAAGCAGGGAAAAGCAGACGTAAAATGATGATAATGAAATGATATATATATATAAGCAGTAGCGTATTGCAATATGCATTAATATATGCTTCTATTATATATATCTATATATATATATATATATATATATATATACATATATGTATATAATGAACAAAGGAATACACACACATACACTAGAACATAAGCCATGCTTTTCTTTAGAAAAAACGTAGAAAACCAGCGTTTGTCTTATAGATGGATCTATACAATTTGGTATACTTAATTAAATATATAATAATTTTCCTGCAATCAGTAAATAAATCAATAAGCAGCAATGCTGCATAGCAGCATTGTGGAAATATCCAAAGTGACAGCGAGGGTGATATAATGATATGACCTGTCACACAATTTCCATGCATGAATAAGTATGGATTGAGTTAAAAAAGACTTAGTAATTTTCTTACTCTTGTTGGAGCAAGAAGTGTCACAAACTAGGTTGGTCAGCTTACCTAACTATAAGTTGTGAATTGGCAGTATCGGTAGAGGGTCGGATGCCATGCTTTCCAGCATAGTTACCTCCCTGCATGTGTACCCCCTATTTGGGCAGAGGGGGTACACATTGTAAAGCCTAGCTCAGGCACTGGCTCTGATTACATGTATGAAAATATCATTTTAGTTTGTGGTTATTTACTAGTGCTGGTGCTTCAATAAAATGGCAATGCTGCTGCCATTGAAAAATACACCCAATCCACCTTGTAAAGTGAAAGTAATGCTGCCATTGAAAAATGCACCCAGTCCATCCTGTAAAGTGGAAGTGATGGCACCATGTTGAAATGCACCCAGTCCACTTGTAATGTGGTAGTGCTTGTGCCACGAAAACACACTATTTATACACTATAACACGGTTGACATTAGAAAAGGTATCCAGCTGTAGAAAGCATACCAAATATAGAACATATGAGTAGGAGGTTGCTCCAGCCTATCTGGTTTCAGACCACGATGTCCAACCCATGCCATTTTGTGATCCTTTAAGGTTCAGTAATTCACCTTTCTTATGTTTGCACCTTAGGTAGCTGGCCCTACATATAATATCAATATATAAATGGTGTTGTCATTCTTTACAAGTCATGTATTGTCAGTGAAGGTGTCCGAAGAAGAGATTTTATCTCGAAATATCAGGACAGATAAACAAATAAGGTAACACTTAACGTCTTGTTCGTTCATTTCGCATTGTCGTGGTTTTTAAACTTCACTTCGCCACATTTTTGGGTTTTAGAAAATATTCTAATAACAATTTATAAGCCTTTAGAACGGCAAAAAATGGTGTTTTCCGTTCAGCGGTTTTATAGGCCCTGTTTTTATTTTTCCGCAGTAAAAAAAATAAATTCCACCGCTGCTTCCATCACATGATGTTTACACATACAAAAGGACGATTTGTTACATCTTCATTATGTTTATTGAGTAGTGACGCGATGTGTATCGATCTAGCCCGACTCTGGAATCAAAAGCTCGTCGGGCTAGATCTATACATATCGAACTCTGAGCTGATCAATAGCGAAACGCGCGTCACTACTGAATAAACGTAATGAAGACGACAAATCGTCCTTTTATTATCATTATTATTATTATTAAGGGCGGTGGATTGGCAGTATCGGTAGAGGGTCGGACGCCATGCTTTGCAGCATAGAGTTACGGCCTTTTATGGTCTGAGTTCAAATCCCGCCGAGGTTAACTTTGCCTTTCATCCTTTCGGGGTCGATAAAATAAAGTACCAGTAATACACTGGTATAATTGCTGGCCTTGTGCCTAAAGTAGAAACAATTATTATTATTATTATTATTACACTCTGCTTAGTACTACACCTCTATACTTACTGGAAACTACGCATCGAGTGCTCACTCTGGTGAACCTACAATAACTACACGTTACAATCTCTCTCTCTCTCTCATATATATGTTTCTTTTATTTGCCACCAGGGCATCAAAAGTGGGACAAGTACAAAGGGGGGAGTTTACACAAAAAGGCGTCCTCAATAAGGAGGAGGCAATAACAAAATATAAAAATAAAATAAAATATAACAAAATTAAAATTTATAACAAAATCCTCAATAGAGAGGAGGCGCCTTGGGGGGTCGCACACACCCTCGAAAAAAGTGTGCAACCCTTCTCCTCAGGAGCACAGAGAGGGGGTGCTCCCTCGTTCCTTCCTCTTTTCCACCTACAGGCTTATGTAAAGAGAAGGCCCATTCACACGGGCCATTCTCGCCATTTCACCCACCTTTCATAAAAACGGCTGGGGTGCAGCACCTCTCTCTCCATCCTGATCCTTCTTCCGAAATGATATCGGAAGAAACGGACCAGTTGTTGGCCAGAGAGAAAGGTGCCTGACCTCAGTCCTTTCAGACGCGTCCACCATACAACTTCTTTCACCATGGCTATTACGCACAGAAACACCGCCTCTCCTTCATCTTTGAAGGGGGGAGGCAGCTTGATCATTACAATAGACTCGGTGGTCAACCGGATCGGTCCCACCCTTGACAGCAGTTGTTCGACATAGCGCCACAGATCGGCTACGCCCGAGCAGTGTACCAATGTGTGTGCAACGGTTTCCTCATCGCACACGCATCTGGGACAGATCTTTTTGGCGGGGTGCCTACCCGGGCGCCCATGTCTGTAGAGCTTTTCTCGAACGGGTAAAGCCCCTCGGTAGCACTGCCAGGCCAGGGACTTCTGGAAGTTGTCCATAGGTCCCGGGCTGAATGTCCTACCGAACAGGCTGGCCAGTTCGTCTTCCTCCATGTCTAGGGCTTCTCCGAGGGCGTCGTCGCACCTGCTGCGTACCAGCCCTCTATAGAATGTTGCGGTGGAGTCTCCACTGATAACCGGATCCGCCTGCCAGAGGGCGGTGAGCGCCTGGGCACACTAGGTGTGCCAGGCGCCCAGTTTTCTCGGTCTTTGCTTGACCCAGGATTGCAGCTCGGTTAGTGAGACGAGTCTGGGAAAGGTTCATCTCACAAACGAGGCCCACACCGGTTGACCGGTGAGGAATACGTGGAGGTGCCGTAGCCTTAATGCGTGTTTACGCATCATTAGCCACGGCATCCCCAGCCCTCCTTTCGAAGGGTGTTGACAGCAGATGGATCTCCTCACCAAGGGAGCCCGCCTCTTCCAAAGGAATTGGAAGAGCGCGCGCTCCATCTTGGCGAGGGTTTCCCTTGGGCAAGGCACTACGGTCAGGCGGTAGTAGATGACGGATGCTATATAGGTGTTCGCCACCTCCGCCCGACCTTTCAGGGATAGTTTGCAACTGGCCCACTTCTGGGTCAGTGCAAACACCCTGTTCGTAACCTCCGCCCAGTTCTTCTCCACCTGGAGGTCTGGTCCGAACCAGACCCCGAGCAACTTCACCGGGCCCTCCGTCCAGCGTCCGACGACGGCATCGGTCTGCCCCTCCACGTGCCGAGTTGCAAACAGATCGACTTGTCCCGGTTCAGCTTAGCCCCTGTGAACCTTTCGTACTCCTCCAGTAAGGTGCCGATCGCCCCGATTTCGGAGGCCGTCGACACCATTACTGTCACGTCATCGCGTAGGCCGACACCGCTTTCCGCAATCCCGGTTCCAAAGGGATGCCCTGCAACAACTCCAACTCTCTCATATATAGATAGCTAGATACACACACACAAACTGAGGATCGCATACGACAAAGAGCAAGGAAAAACGGACAGTCCCATCTCCTCAGTCAACCTCTGGAAAACAGGTAGAAACAAAGGCAGGACTAGTTATGTCTTTCAGCGAATTACACAAATAAAGACGAAAATGTATCCCAAGTACATCATCAAATGAAAAAGAATGGAGAGAATGGCGTATGTGTGTGCATATATATATATATATATATACACACACACACTCCTATACACATACAGACACGTGTGTGTGCATGCAGTTGGTAGTGGTGTGTCATAACAGCGATACAAAAGAAAACAACTTAATGAGTGGAATACACTGAATGGGAGGGAGAACTACAAACGGTTTAACGAAATTATGGGGGAGGAGAGGGCGAAAACGTGAGCTAGACAATTAAGAAGTCCCTGGCACCCAACCTTGAAGTCAACTGAACATTTTTTACCACACAAAAAAGCAAGCTAACAATGTCCTTATCTGTTTTTCGTCACCCTCCACATGTTATTATTATTATTATTCCTCTTCCTTCTACCTGTTCTACTGACTGACTAATTAATTTACTTGAGTTGTCAATGGATTTATTGTGTATTGAACTGACCTACCTACATAGCTAGCTATCTACCTAGTTTATTATCTAGCGAAACAAAAGGGTCATTCACAGATTAAAAGAGAAACAGAAGTGGAGAAATGAAGAAATGTATTTCGTTATTAAAACTCCAGAAAGTTTTATTCAATTGAGCTACATAGCTCAAACTGCCTACCACCGTGTTTATAAAAAATATATATATCTTTATTTTGTTATTGAACAGACTTCAATACTAAAACATTAACAAATGCCGTGTGTAAAGCTCGAATTTTCGAACCTACTAAGCCCCGAGGAAATAATATTATAAGATGTAGGAAGCTCGAGCGCAGAAAATAACTGCAATTACAGTTAGTTGTTATAATGTAGCTTATAAAAATCGAGTAAAGACCCTTAGAGACGAGAAAATGTGGGCAACAGCCGAAGAATCTAACTCCGTATCTCTAAAGGCCTTTGTCCGAGAGATACGGAGTTCCGATTCTTCGTAGTGTCCGCTGAAACATCTTTCCGTCTCTAAGACAAATAGCAGTTATTTTCTTCGTCTGAGCTTCCTACATTTTATAAACTGAAGTATTATTTCATTACTACCCTTTCAACTACTATTCTAATTTAGTGGTTATGGTGTTGGGTTCACGGTTGTAATGTTAAATTACTGACCGGGTGTGTTACACGTTTTTGTTTTGCTTTGATTTTTAGCAAATCATTTCTCATTACTTAGCTGAAAATTAGTACCAGCTGGAGCTGGAGGGAGCGGATTACGTTTATTATTTTATTAAAGTTCGTTCTAATAGAAATGTATATATGACTAAAGTCTCTTCAAATATTATTAGTACATAATTTGCTAATAGACTCCTTTCAAATACTAATATATATTCTATTACTAAAGTCTATTCAAAAACTATTATACGTACTATTTTATTACTGAAGTTGGTTCAAATACTAGTCTATTATTTTATTATATTTCCTTCAAAATACTCAATTACAAAAGTACTTCCCAACTAGTATATTATTTTGTCGCTACTCACTCGTTCACACTGAAGTGTTTATTTTATTAATCTGTGAAAGGTGTGGGTTCCTATGTAGCTAATATTAAGTCCCCAAACAAGCCCCTTAACACTGTACTTAACCCCAACTCCCGACACTTATCTTCCACGATAGCCTCATTTTTAATCACCTGCTCCACTTTGTTTAAAAGGTGTATAAAGAATTAAGAAGGTCATTCGGATTATTTGATACCACTACTACTAGTATTGTTGTGACACCTAGATCAGGTCGCATCCAGCGATAGGTGTGTATATAAAGGTGTGTATGTACCAGCTGTTACCATCCTTTTGTTGTTGTTTAGCCCCAGGTCAACACTGATCGATCAGACCTTTGGCCAAAAGCATTCTCTCCGCCAGTCCTGGCCAACACGTCAACAACAATAACCACCTACATACATTGACACATATGTAGGTCGAAAGAAAAATGTTTCAAACTAATGTTTACAACACTAGCCTACTCAGCTGTATTGTTTTGTTATTTCTTTCATCATTAATCACTTTGTTGACATTGTTTGACAACTTGGCGGCTCTCACTTTCTCTCTCTCTCTCTTCTATTCTATACATGAATCAGTGAGACATCAACAACATCACACAGGAAGTAACCCATTCACAATCCAATATCCGAGTAAGACGACATTGGCAGAATCATTAGAGCGTCAGGATAGAATACTTTGTTGTATTCAATCCGGTTCTGTGCACCAAGAAAGTAAGTTCAAATGCTAGGTCCTCACATCTGAACAACCAGGAACTTATTTTCTCACTACCGTGAAACTTAAGTAATGCAATTCTGAGTCAAGTTTTTTTTAATACATACACGTATTTATTATAAAACGTTGGTTTACATTTTCTTTTAATTTCTTCCTTCAGTATTTATGACATTTTCACAATATATCTAATTATATTTTCTCGTATATTTGATAACATTTTCTTTAATGCAGTCTTCAAATAAAAGAAATAATAATTCCCCACCTTTGGTGTAATTGATCACATCGATCTTTTCTCACCCGCCAACCTGGTATTTATTTTATTGCTCTTCGAAAGGATGAAAGGTAACGCCAAGCCCACTTTGATAACATATATGATTTCTCACACTAACATAAAAAAAGCTAGGACATCTATGAGAAAAAGATACAGACGAGTAAATACAACATCCCACCACCACATCAATAAATTTAGGGTTTATTTATTTATAAAGCAAATGGTGAACTATAGCTTCGTTGGTTACAGGTTTATAACAACTTAATTGTCGTTTTAAATATCACAGAAATTTGGCAATCACCGTACAGAATGGGACGCATTAGACATTATTAAAATGTTACACTGATGTTATCGGTTTCAATTTGAAGAGAATATTGATGTGGGTATTGGTTGATTGCCATATTATATAGACAGGTCAGGATACTGATAGAGGTGTAGGTTGATTTCTCTTTTATATAGACAAATCAAGAGCATTCGTGTCGAAAGGATAAATTGTAAGCACAGCTAATAAATTTATAGCATACAAGATAACAAAACTACATCAACTGAGATCTAGGTAAAAAGGTTAGCTCATTTAGGGCCAAACCTGCCAAACTCTAAAAACCCAAACGGGAAGTACCATGAAAAAAAAGTACCCCAAAACGGGGAGAAATGAGGTAAAATGAGATTTTACATAATTAAAGCTATACCCATTTTCACAAGAGAAGACATTTCTCACCCACCCGGGATCTTTTCAGTTTGACTGCCAGCGGCAATTTCTGTTCGAATTGATTTCATATTCAGTGTAACCCTAACCCTAACATAGCTGTTATAATCCATCCCCAGTTTCCGCTTGTTACTATGGAAACAGGCATCAATATATTTGTCAACACGTGCTTTCTCGCAAAACTTTAATGTTGGCAGCCAAACCGAAAAGAAACTCTCCCTGTCGGATGGGGAGAGTTGACAGGTCTTCCGAGCGGTAGATCACACTCTAACGTAGCATCCATTAGTAGCCAAATTAAATTAATTTTAAATTCATTTAAATCCATTACGACCATTTTCTTTCATAGACAACTCT
>OZ024747.1:68275328-68277828 GCA_964016885.1 Eledone cirrhosa
CCTCTGTAATTTGCCTAAACATTGCGTCTTTCTTGTGTGTGGATTCTATTTTTATTTCTATGCTCTCTAATTTACCCCTGTGTTCTATCTTAGCATGTTGGTAGAGCACAGATGATTCTTTATTATCTTGGAGGTCTCGCCAGTGTTCATTTATTCGTTCCCCTATACTACGAGCTGTCTCACCTATGTACACTATATTTTTGTTTCTACATTGTCCTTCAGTACATCTTATGCTATATACTACATTTCTAGTTTTACAGTTAATATGGGGGCTTATTTTACAGGTTATACATTTCTTATCTATACATGAGGGTCTTTGGAACGGGTATGTCTTGCTAATAAGTGTTTTTACGGAGGTACCAGGTCTTTCTACTATCTTAATATTGAGATTATGTTTCTTTAGGGCCCTTCTAAATTTGTAGGCTAGTTCGCCTCTAGGGGTTGTATTGATGAACATTACACTCTGGTATTTATTGCTATCATACCATGAGTTTATTCTATTGGCCTTGTTCTTAGTTCTTTCTATTCTATTCCAAAATTTGCTCCTATACAAGGGGCAGGTCCCATTTATGTCATTATTTACCATTTTTTCTCATTTGGTTCTGGCTCCTTTATACACTCTGATTCTATCTCTCTGATTGTAGCCAGAGAACTGCATACGGTGGATGAAGTGTTGTATGTGTCTCTCTAGTTCTTCGGGGTTGCACATGCGGGACACATTTCTCATCACCCGTACCAAATCCGCAATCAGTATGTTGATTTTGGTATGGTCCGAAATGGCCGAGTTTCGGTGGATCAGATGTTTGGAAGTCATGGGTTTGGCATAATGGGAATGGAGGATTTGTTTTTGGTTGTTAATTGTATCTAACCAGAGCTCTGTGTCTAGTACAGGTAATCGATGGTTGGGGTGTCTACTTGGGTAGTCTATAGTAACTCGAATGCTCTGGTGGATGGAGTTTGCTATTTGCTGGATGCTTTCCATTGTGTTTTTCTCTAGTTCCTGACTGTTCTTTAGTGGGGGTGTCTTAACTACGATGTTTATATCATCTACGTAGCGGGAGTACATTATCAGGGTTAAGCTGTCTTCTAATTGTTCATTAAGTTTTTGTTTAAGTCTACTGTCCCACCATACCATGAATAAGTTAGCTATGTCGCCTGCAATGCTAACACCAATGGCTGCTCCTTCCTCTTGGGCATATGTTTTACCATTAAATTTGAACATATGTTCCTTAAGGGTTAATTTTATGCTGGCCCCTACCGCATGTGCAATCATTTTCTTCAGTTCATCGTGGTTTTCGGGTGTCCGTATGGCTCTGGTCCACCCGTTCCATCTATCTGTGTGGGTTTTCTTGGCCATTGAGGTAATGGTAGGTGGTCTGCCTCTTGCTGGTCTTGTAGGGCACAGGTTGCTAAGGTCATAAGTGTCTAGGTAACTATTACTATGGGTAAGCTTAAGTAGAAGTCCCAGCTCACTGGTATCAATCCCACAGAACTCAACCTTGCTCTCGCTGATCATTTCGACGCATTTCTCCACAGCAAAATCCACGTCAATAGATGGATACAGGGACACAACATCCATACTGCCTATTATGCAGTTTGTTAGGTCCCCAGATCGGTTACCCGCGCCGATTCTGCTGAGGAGGTCCTCCGTGCTGTCGCACACATCTGGGGACATCTCAATGATGGGGCGTATGATCAGGGAGAGGAAGTAGGACAGTCTGTAGTTACTAGCAATGTTAGCCCCACAGACTGGCCGTGTTGGTGGTCCCGCGACAGGGTCCCAGCCCGTTTTATGGTCTTTTCGAAGCCCATACAACGCCGGCACGTCATTGTTCCAGGCCTGGAAGTTGTTGGCAGTCCTTTTGTTGGGCTGCATTATATTTGTCCACATCACCATATGGGCATTGAGGGTTTTTTCTCTATCCTCATGCTCCTGTGGTGTTACCTCTCTTGTGTTAGTGATGTGGGGTTGCATTGCCTGGATGTAGTTTGGCAGGCTGTCAACCGACATTCTGCCAGACTTGTCTGTTGGAAAGCATGCTATCTCTCCATTACGCGAGCGCTGCATGAGCTTACGCAAGCCATTTGCAGATTCTTCTCCCAGTTGCTGGGCCTCTATTCTATTATGCTTCTTGCTATACTGTTCTATAATATTTCTAAGTTCGGATTTAGCTATACTAAATTGTGCTTCTGTTTGTTCATCGACCTGCGACGGCAACTGCACTGCGTGCGTTTGTTAAATGGCAAAGTCGTGGCGTGGACTCGTCGTAGGTCGAATGATTTATTGGAGGGGTTATAAAACGGAGAGTTCCAGGCTGCTGCTTTATGTGTACTAGTGCTATTGTTATTGTTGGTTGTGTTGTTTCTATTTCCACCAACAGCAGCAGCCTCAGCTTCATGATTGTTTCTATGTCTCTCATAATTACTCCTGTCTCTTTCCACTGGCTCAATGTTGTTATCTACCCTATTTTGTGTGTGTGTGTTCGTCTTGGTTATTCTC
>OZ024747.1:68290321-68347821 GCA_964016885.1 Eledone cirrhosa
TCACATACAGAGTTAATATAGTATATCTATACACAGATAACGGAGTAAACACATAATTTTGACAGCAGACACACATATATATATATACACACACAAAGTTAAGGTAAACAAACACACACAAAGTTAACAAAGTAAACACATACATTATATATATATATATATACAGATACTATAAATATATTATACATACATACTATATATATACTGTATATATATATTATACTATACTGTATATATTATACATCCATATTATATATATATTATACATACACACTATATATATAAGTGGGTGTTATAGAGACACATACTATGCATATATTAAACATACACACACTATATATATATATATACACACACACACACAAGACCGTTTTGGTGATAGAAAACAGTTAAGTTAAACAGAAACAAAACGGTGAGCCTGTGACTTACCGTGGTCAAAACCGATAAACCAAGAAGACGAATGTTTAGTTTGTTTTCTACTACGTATCATCTTTTAAGTCGTTTCATGTTGTGTTTTGTGTTTGTTTTATCGGGAAATGAGAGAAGGAAATTTTTGGTTTTGTTTAAAGCTCCGAAATTTATAGGTAGGTAAAGTCCCATCCAGAGTTCGACCGCCGAAAAGAAAACGAACACCGAGAAGGTGAAAGTGAGAGGAAGAAAGAGTGTGTGAGTGAAACGAGAGAGAGAGAGGACAGTCAACAGGTAGATCGCCTACCTGTTTTACTGTGTAAGTGTGTGTATATAAGAGAAGTCGTCACTTAGGCTAGCTTCTTAATAGTATTAGATGTTTAGTGAAAAGTAATAGAGAAATGTCTATGTAAATAGATACATATATATAATATTATATTATATGAACACACACAAATATGTGTTTATATATATCAATTTATCGAAGTTGCATTTCTACAAAAGTAACACAAGTCGAATATATATATATATATTCTTTTATTATTTTAAATAAAGAAAGAAAGCATTATTTTACTGGTTTAAGTGACTTAATTGCCGCCACGCTGGAGCATCACCTTCCATAGATTTAGTTGATCATATCAACACAGAAGTTATTTTCTCAAATCTGGTACTGATTTTAACAAACCACTAAGTTACGGAACATAAACACACACACATTGGTTCCACGACAAAAAAAAAAGTTCATCCTGTAAGGCGGTAGTGCAGGGGCCACTATAAAATGCTCACAGTACACCTCACTAAGTGATAACCCCCTTCTAACCTATGCAATCATTGAAAATATTCGTTAAGGCTGGTTAGGGTGTAGTCTTGGGGTCTTGCGCTGATTAGGGACCTTCAATGAGGCACTGTTAACTAGGACCTAAGCCTCCAATGTTTATTTTCTGCGTTTGGGATTTTTAGATTTTCTAACATTTATATAATATATATCCAAGGAAAATTCAACTGATAAGGTATGTTCCTTGGCTATGTCAAAATTTATAAAACACACTTTGTATTTTATCTGATGAAAGCGTACCAAAGTTTTAGGTACCCTTGAAATATATATAATAGAATAAATATGGTTTTGTAAATATAGTTTCCATTTAATATCATTGAATATTTACTCCAAAAACTTGTCGAGTGCTCTGAATCAGTTATAAACATTTATATTTGTTGAATTACCAACAAATTAAATATCCCTTCTGCTTATAATATCTATATATATGTGTGTGTGTGGGTCTGTGTAAAAGGTAAACAGAAATAACACAATCGGTACATTATATGGAAGTTGTCTTCTGGAGACCTCGAACGTTTCCTCCAGCAGACAACTGAAGAGGGGGACCTGTCCCTTGTTTGTGCTTTCCTTTCATTTCTAATATACTTTATCAGTAACCACACAGCACCCTGTGTCTTTATATATATATATATATATAAACCAACAGCTGTTGGTTTAGATTAGCTAGCTATTTTGGTTGACTAATTCAAGAACTATGGGGATGGGAAGGGAAAAAAAACAGGTCCCTTTCCTCACCTACAAACATCGTAGTAGCGGCAATAGGTACACTTAGCTTTGTTGTTAAGTTGATAATGGTGGTGGTGATGATTTCTTTATTGGACAATTGGTTCAAAAACATTAACAACAATGAAGATATACAGAAAAACGAGTCAACAGAAGAAAATACAGGTAACAATAAATAACAACAACATTCTACAATAATAATAAATGTTTCAACTTAAGGCAAGCAATTTTGGGGGAGATGAGAAAGTCGATTAAATCTACCTCAGTGTATTACTGGTACTTTATTGTATCGACCTCGTAAGGATAAAAGGCAAAGCTAACCTCGGCCGGATTTGAACTCAGACCGTAAAGGGCCGTAACTCTAAGCTGCAAAAAACAGTTTGTTATATGTTACATTGCTGTAGTCGATGGTGATGCAGTTCAAAGTTTTTTTTTTAATTAATCAGCAAATAACTTTTTATGTGTGTTTTGTTTTATGTGTGTGTGTGTAGCCAGGAAGAGATAGTTAAGATAATTAAATTGTAACTTGACACCTAGCTAGACTTCCGCTTTTTGCGTGTGCCTATATATAATACATACACACACACACACTATATATATATATATATATACGATATATTAACAAATGGAAGCTCGCGAGCTTCCAACAGGAATGGTCGCATTCTTTAAGGGTATGTCAATATTTATTTATAAAACTGATCTATATTATATTTTATCTGATGAAATCACACCATAATTTAACTCGGTGTCCTTGAAATATGTATAATGAAATAAATATGGTTTTATAAATATAGTTTCCATTTGTTAATATATCGTATTTTTACTCCAATAATTTGTTGAGTGCTTTATATCAGTTATAAAAATATTTGCTTGTTGTATCCCAACAAATTAAATATAACTTCTACACACACACACACACACACACACACACACACACACACACACACACACATATATATATATATATATATATATATATATATATATATATATATACTAGCAGTGGTACCCGGCGTTGCACGGGATAAGGTATTTTGGAACGCGCGCCACTAACAGACCTAATCGTGGGAAAAGTGCCTGCCTGGACAATATGTAAAGAAAATAAACCGAATACTCTGATGGCTGGATAATCTTTAAGATTTTCCTCACCTAATGCAGGCCCTAGGGGATCAAGAAAATGAATTTTTTTATGTGCATAATATGCCTTGAAATTTCGGGGAAATCGGCTAGACGTAACGCCTCCAAAAAACCCTAAAAAGCTGAAAAAAAATGAAGTTTTTTACCTAATGCAGGCCCTATGCCATAAAAAAAAAGTTGGATTTTCTTTGCTCACGGTATGAAGAAGAGACTGACTAATACATAGTTACAATTTCAAGGAAATCGGCCTGACGTAACGCCTCAAAAAAACCCTTAAAACCTGAAAAAACACAGTTTTTCAACTGGGGATCAAAAAGTTGAATTTTATGTGCATAATACTCCCTGAAGCATAAGTGACACACATGTAAATTTTGAAAAAAGTCGGTTGGGTACTTCTCGAGTTCTCGGGATTCAAACTCACAGACACACACACACACAGGGAAGTGACGTAATGCAGCCAGATCAGACAGATATTATAAGGGACCGACGTTATATGTATGTGTTTATCTAAAAAGAGAAAGACTAAGAATTATAGAGAGAGATCGCTAAATCGCCTAATGCGGTCCCTAGGGCATTGAAAATTTGAAATTTGTTTTGCTCAGAACACTCCCTCAAACATAAGTATTACATGTGTGAAGTTTGAAATCAGTCGGTTGTGTGCTTCTCGAGTTTTAGGGATTCAAACACAAACACACACACACACACACACACACAGACACACACACACACACACAGACAGACATCCTCAGTTTTATATATATATATGTGTGTGTGTGTGTGAAAACATTCAGGACTCCGACGGCTGAGTTCCGGCCGTTTCAACCATTATTACCACTCTACTATCCCAAGTATCGAGTACTCTGGTCATTAATGGTCTAGAGTGGGTAATAATGGTTGAAACGGCCGGAGCTTAGCCGTCGGGGTCCTGAATATATATATATATATGTGTGTGTGTGTTATGGGCACACACACACACACACATATATATATATATATATTTATTAAAATAACAGATTAAAGTTTAAGCAAAGAATCGCTGCTTTCACCCTTAACGGGATCTTCTGAAACTATATTATTATTACTATATATATATATATATATATATATATATATATATATATATATATATATATATATATATGTGTGTGTGTGTGTGTGTGTGTTATGGGCACACACACACACACACAAAGCCGAAGTCCTAGCTCGCTACAGGGATAAATGGAAGAAGGTGATACATTGTCCTACCTTGAAGCGTTCTTACATTACTGGTAGTTTATTTTATCGCCCTCGTAAGGATGAAAGGCAAAGCTAATCCCGACAGAACTTGAACTCGGAACATAAATGGCCGTAATGCCGCGAACCATATTGTCCGACGCTTTTTCGATACTGCTAATCTACCGCCCTCGCTTAGATAACTATAATTGTTTCTACTTTAGGCACAAGGCCAGCAAATACCCAGTGCCTTACTGGTACTTTATTTTATCGACCTCGTAAGGATGAAAGTCAAAGTTAACCTCGGCGGGATTTGAACTCAGACCGTAGAGGGACGTAACTATGCTAGAAAGCATGGCGTCCAACCCTCTACCGATATTGCCAATTCACCGCCCTTAGATAACTCTAATGATAATTATAATGATAATTAATCACTATAAATAATATATATTTGAAAATTCCGAGTAAAATGCCTCTGGAGATTCATGGTTCGATTCACCGCAGAAATCTCTGTCCGCAATTATCCAGGGATACTTTACTATTAAGTATCATATGTCCCCAATGATGAATAAAAAGTGAGAAATACGTGTGATATTCTCACCGGCCACTGAGATACTGTGATATGATCACAGCTTAAAACATTCATTGCGAGACTCTTGTATGTTTATTCCACATAAACGTATCTTATATACCTTCATATACATCCCTATATATATATATATATAAATGATTTCTACAGGACTAAAACTGTTGCATTCGGAGAAAATCATCAGGAAAGCCCTTACTGTGGTTACCCCCTATTGAACCCGGGATAAACACACACACACATATATATACCCAACGAATATACACTTGGTTAGCACTCTGATACAAGTTTTGCTCGATACACATTCAAACTATATCTCAGTGAACAAACGGGTTTATAGTGAATATTCCATATAACCTCGTCAATATACATATATACATATATATTTACGGGGAGGGGGAGACAGAGAGAGACATTCATCGGTCTATATAACTATCTATTCATCTATCTATCTATAGTTTTCTCCGTCCTAACTAGCAAACTATCTCTACCTGGCCATTTTCCCATATGAAAGCCACACAAGTAAGAAACAGTACACTGAAAGAAAGTACCAGCTGCTAACAGAGGCAAAGCTTGACAGACACTTCTAGAAAAGCACGTACGTACGCGCTCACTCTCTCTCTCTCTCTCATACACACGCGCACACTCTCCCTCTGTCACTCGCTCTCTCTCTCTCTCTCAGACACACACACACATTCTCTCTCTTTCTCACATACACACGCGCTCTCTCTCTCTCTAACACACACACACATTCTCTCTCTCACACACGCGCGCACTTACAGGTGATCAATAAAAGTCACGTGACACCGTTGAGTAAGTCATTCTACTTCGTTTTCTTTCTCTTGGGTCTTTTTATATATGGAAATTGAAGTTACATGGCTTAGTGGTTAAGGTATGGGACTCGGGATCATAAGGTCGTGAGTTCCATTCCTGGATGATGCAAGAAATCTTTTATGAGATGTCACCTCATCAGAAGCTAGCTATTCTTACATAGATGTGAGCCCTAACAACAAAATGGGATAGGTCCCCTTTTGCTAAAACATTCGAGAAATCTTCTATGAGAGAATAATGGTGAGAAATTTGTCCTTACATATTTTTTTACCGATCCTCATATTGGACCAAGGAAACAATGTTTCCATTAGTGTTTCTATTGTTACTGATACTACCTGCCGGTCAAAACTGATAGAAGGAGCATTGCTCAAGAACACAATGCATGACCAGTCCAGGAATCGAACCAATAACCTTATGATCTTCAATCCAACACCCTAACCACTAGGCCATATATGTTCACAATGGGTCCTTTTTGCAGGGATGAGATAATATAATGATTAATGTTTGAATTGGTGTCGCTGTGTATTTATTTACTCGTATATGTAAAAGCACATGGCTTGGTGGTTAGAATGGTTGACTCACAACCATAAGGTTGTGAGTTTCACTCCCAACAGCAACGTGTTGTGTCCTTAAGCAACACAGTTTATTTCATGTTATGTCATTCCACGCAACTGACAAAAATAACTTGTACTTTTAATGTAATTCAAAGGTCCAGCCATATCAAACACAGTATCTCACTGAATCTCCCTGAGAATTATGTTAGAGGTACATATATCTGTGGAGTGTTTAACCATATGCCTGTTAATTCCATGAGCAAGCTGTTGTATTGTCTGAACAACTGGAACACGCATGGTTGGAAATGATGGGGGGGTCCAACACAACATACTTATATTATTGATCCTGGATGGAAGAAAGTTTATCCCAGAGAAAACCTGATGAGAAAAACAACAATATTGATTTCCAAAGTTGACACAAGGTGACACATTTTAGGGAAGAGAAAAACATTTATGATATTGATCTACACTACAACTACAGGCATAACTGTGTAGTTTAGAAGTTCACATCACAACTGTATGGTTTTGGGCTTGGTACCTCTATATGACACCTTCAGCAAGGAAGGATGACAGCTGTATAAAAAAGTACAAAGCAATGAAAATTGATAGAAGCTACCGAGTGGCTAGACCAAGAAAAACCTGGGACGAGGTAATAAAAACTGACCTTGCTCACTTATACTTCTCTAAGACAATGTCACTGGATCGAGATCTTTGGCGCTATGCAGTTGTACAGAAGACCTGCCTTCCCTTGCAACCTACAGTCAGTAGGCACCTCTTAACCCAATATACACCCACCCCACACACCCTACCCTATTCTCCCATTTCCGTCCACTGTGTCGGTGACACAACAAAAAGCACCCAGTCCACACTGTAAAGTGGTCGTGTAGGAGACACAGTAAAAAGGCTCCCAGTCCACACTGTAAAGTGGTCGTGTAGGAGACATGGTAAAAAGGCTCCCAGGTCACCCTGTAAAAGTGGTTGGTGTTAGGAAGGGCATCCAGCCATAGAAAACCTGCCAGAGACACTTCCGTATGAGCGAGACATGATCTCCCAACCAATCCCGCATCAAATGGAACAAAACCATCTAACCCATGCTAGCATGGATGATGGGCGTTAAACGATGATGATGATTATATATATATATATATATATGATTATAGTGTAGTACTTCATTATTTTCTTTGGTAAAATAAGAGAAGCTCAATGCACATTACTGTCCTCAGTTTCTCAGGACAAATAAATTATCTGTAGTTAAAATATTGTGTTATTAAGGGTGATTCAGGTAGCAGAGCATTTAAAAATCATAATTATAAAAAGGTCAAGGATATTTTATATATATATATATATATATACACACACACATGTATATATATATAAACGTATATATATCTTTATATAGCAACATCATCATCATTTAACCTCTATTTTCCACACTAGCATGGGTTAGATAGAGAACTGTTTATGGCTTGGTTTCTATGGCTGGGTGCCCTTCCTAACGTCAACCACATTTACAGTGTGGGCTTGGTACTTTTTGTTGTGACACCTTCACAATTACCTCCTTTTTTTAGAGGGGGAAAGCTAGTTAAGCAGCATGATGAGGATCAGGACCAGAAAGGTGTGTTCACTCCGGAAGAGAAAGATACAGTGTGGGCTGGGAGGTTTTTATATCTATATATAATCATCATCATCATCATCGTTTAACGTCCATAACCCATTCTAGCATGGAAGATGGACGTTAAACAATGATGATGATGAAAGATAAGTAACACTATCAGATATACCATCTCTAAGACCTATGCTAGAGTAGACTTTGAAATCTTAGGTAGCATGCAACTGTGTTGAGAATTCATTTATAATAATATACTTTAGCTCTGTACTTAACATAGGGCACTCTTTTTCCTTTATCTAGTCTATGGAGTCTCTTGACACTACATATATATATATATATATATATATATATATATATATATATATATATATATATATATATATAATGATGATGATATACACAAATATTTACACAGTAACAAAAAGTAAACAAAAAATTGATCCAGAGAAACAAACATGTGTTGGATTAGCATGTAGCTCATGACTATCCCTGGCTAAACCTATATTGGCAGTGACACATTGGTTGTGAGGTTAAGGTGCTTGTTTATTGGTCACATGAACATAGGTTCAAATCTGTCTATCACACCTTTCGTTACCATATTTCTAATGAAAGACACCACCTATAGTTTTTTGTAATCATTTTTGAAATAATCAAGAATTAGCTGGTCTTTCTTGGGGATCCAGCTAGATCAGTTGGAGATTGCTGCTTCTGACAAGACCCACTGGAAGGAGTGTTTGAGAACTCTGTCCCGCACAACCCTCTGAGGAATAAGTAGGCGAAGAAGAAGAAGAAGAAGAAGAAGAACTAACTTTCTCTTTATTAAGCTGCATCTTTTTTTCTTTTGAACATAACAAAAGTTTTTAATTTAAACACTTTAAACAAAACAGCTTTGTATTGTAGAACCACAGCCAGCTGTTGCAGGCAGTTTGGTATCAAAAGGGTTAAATATGTTAACATTAGTTTATCCACTACCTTATCTCAGTTCATTCAGCTGTTAACAGTCAATCTTACAATATGCAAGCATTCATCCAACTGTAAACGTTTTAATTACACATAATCATTACTCAGTTAGAATTAATTACTGGGAAATTAACGACCAGAAATATATGCCAATGTGTGATAAATTATCTCTATTCACAAGATTTTTTTTCACTATTTTAAGTGTTTTATTATCATTCGGTTCAGTTCCATATTATTATTCTAGAGTGTTTTGTGAAAGATGAGAATGGTGAGATTGATTGGTTCTACTGTGACTATGGTTTTTTTAAACAAGAGGAAAGAAACTGGGAGAAGGAACTTTCAATGTCTTTGATTTGACAGATTAGTGATGGCAGTAAAATTGACATGGTTGAATGGGCTTACTCTATTGAATGGGCTTACTCTATGATTTTCTAAGCAAGAGAAAACAAACCAGAACAGGGCATCTTTAATGCCCTTGATGCATTTGGGGTTTGTGTGAAGTTTTTTCTTGAATTACTCTGAAATTTGGGGAACTTTTCCTACTTGACATTTGTTAATGTTTTGTATTGTTATCATTACTATATACTACAATTAGTGTTAATGTTATATCTACAGTTTTTCCTTTGTTGATGTCCCCTTCTTCTTATTCCCTGTAAACCCAACTCCTTGTTTTTCATCCTTGCAGTAGTAGTAGTAGTAGTAGTATTGTTTGAGGAAAATTATTAGAACATGGAACGAAAATGCCTTATGGTATTTGTTTTGATTCTTTATGTTTTGAGTTCAAATACACCTTTTCCTCAATATTGCTGGCCTTTTGCCTAAATTATAGACAATTATTCAGCCTTATCCTTATTTTCCTTATTATTACGGTGGTGAATTGGCAATATCAGTAGAGCGTCAGACACCATGCTTGTGTCATAGAGTTATGGCCCTTTATGTAGAAGGTGTTTCCCTAGAGGATAGTGAGGTAGATGTGCTGGAAGAGCCATTCCAACTCATGAGGCTAAACTATTGCTGTTGTTGGATCTCTGCTGGTTCCAATAGTGAATGTTCCAGTTTAGTTTGAGTGGATGTAGCACTATCACCACCACCACCACTATCACTGCTATTACCACCACAACCACCACCACCACTGTCACCACCACTATCACCACCACCACCACTGTCAGCACCACTATCACCACCACCACCACTATTACCACCACAACCACCACCACCACTATCACCACCACCACCACTATTACCACCACAACCACCACCACCACTATCACCACCACTATCACCACCACCACCACTATTACCACCACTACCACAACTATCACCACCACTACCACAACTATCACCACCACCACCACCACAACTATCACCACCACCACTGTCACCGCTATTACCACCACAACCACCACCACCACCACAACCACCACCACCACCACCACCACAACTACCACAACTATCACCACCACCACCACAACTATCACCACCACCACTGTCACCGCTATTACCACCACAACCACCACCACCACCACAACCACCACCACAACCACCACCACAACCACCACCACCACAACTACCACAACTATCACCACCACCACCACAACTATCACCACCACCACTGTCACCGCTATTACCACCACAACCACCTCCACCACCACACCCACCACCACCACAACCACCACAACTACCACAACTATCACCACCACCACCACCACTACCACAACTACCACCACCTCCACTATCACCACCACTACCACAACTATCACCACCACCACCACCACTGTATATTAACCTTGACCTTTCCATTTTCTATGTCATCTGTCTGGCAATATATTCACTATTTGAGATATGAAGGAGATATGTCTATATTAATAACCATATTAAACAATAATTGTTTCTACTTTAGGCACAAGGCGGGATTTGAACTCAGACTGTAAAGGGACGTAACTATGCTAGAAAGCATGGCGTCCAACCCTGCCAATTCACCGCCCTTATTAAACAATAATGTTATTGTTAACATGTCATGTGTCTGACAACAGCTTTATATTTTGAAAGAAGAAACAAGCCATTATTTCAATGTCAGTTTGCTTCCAAACTGTCTAGTTTCCTAAAATTGCACAAGACCACAAATGTTCTCCATAGTTTTTATTATTTTACTGGTTTTACTCATTAGACTGCAGTCATGCTGGGTCACAACCTTGAAATGTTTTAGTCAATTATATCAAACCCTGTACCTTTTTTATTCAGCCTTTTACTTATTTTATCCATGACTATTAGTTGAAAAACTGAGTTATAATATTTTAACAAATGTAACATTTTTTTCATGATCAGAGTTGCTGAAGCATGGAACAAACTACCAGCATCAGTCTTTAGCTGGAACACTGCATCCTTTAAAACCGTCATGCTTCCCAAAATTCCCCCTCCATACACAAGCATGCATGTATCTATGTGTATATCATGTCTCATACACCCTTCACTTTACTTTCCTGACATTTGTACATTATTCTATGTACTATACATGCACCTTTGATGAGTTGTAGTGCACCTGAGCACTGTACAGAATAATTTTATTCTTATTTAAACACACACACATGTATGTATATATTCATATATTCTCCTCTAAATGCAAGCACATATACACACATATGTATTGTATGTGTAGGCGAGGTAGGTTTAAATATTTATTATGAAATATAAAAAATAAATGATTTCCAAATACTCATTATTTAAAATAATATTGTCATGCATGAAAAAGTATAATTTAAAAAGTAAATAAAATGTTTCTACAGACACAAGGCCAACTGCTTTTAAACCTCTCTCTCTCTATATATATATATATCATCATTGTTTAATGCCCATATATGTATATATATATACATGTATATATATATACATATATATATATGTGTGTGTTGTATATGGGCGTTAAACAATGATATATATATATATATATATATATATATATATATATATATATATATATATATAGAGAGAGAGAGAGAGAGAGATGTATATATATATATCTTTGCTAGGTGGGAAAAATGACAATGTTAAAAGGACAATGATGATGATACATATATATGATATATACAAGTAAATGGGGCAACATAAGTTCAACTACAAAATGTATTAAATATTTTGTTGTTATATTTATTATACTTTTATGTATAATTGATGGAGCAGTACTGTGGATAATTATGACAATAGCATTGAACATATTTCATTTTTGGAGTCTAGCATTGGTATCGATAACGATCTACCTATGTATCTATCTAGGCAATGAAAACAACATCTATGCATAAAAACATCTATCTATACACACACATATGTAGCTGTCTATCTATCTATCTTTTAAGCCGATCTGTGGGGCTATGTCGAACAACTGCTGTCAAGGGTGGGACCGATCCGGTTGACCACCGAGTCTATTGTAATGATCAAGCCGCCTCCCCCCTTCAAAGATGGAGCAGAGGCGGTGTTTCTGTGCGTAATAGCCATGGCGAAAGAGGTTGTATGGTGGACGCGTCTGAAAGGACTGAGGTCAGGCACCTTTCTCTCTGGCCAACAACTGGTCCGTTTCTTCCGATATCATTTCGGAAGAAGGATCAGGATGGAGAGAGAGATGCTCCACCCCAGTCGTTTTTATGAAAGGTGGGTGAAAGTGGCGAGAATGGCCCGTGTGAATGGGCCTTCTCTTTACATAAGCCTGTAGGTGGAAAAGAGGAAGGAACGAGGGAGCACCCCCTCTCTGTGCTCCTGGGGAAAAGGGTTGCACACTTTTTTCGGGGGTGTGTGCGACCCCCCCAAGGCGCCTCCTCTCTATTGAGGATTTTGTTATAAATTTTATTTTTTGTTATATCTTATTTTATTTTTATATTTTGTTATTGCCTCCTCCTTATTGAGGACGCCTTTTTGTGTAAACTCCCCCCTTTGTACTTGTCCCACTTTTGATGCCCTGGTGGCAAATAAAAGAAACATATCTTTTAAATACCACTTTGGAAGAAGAATCAGGATGGAGAGAGAGGTGCTGTACCCCAGCAAGTTTTATGAAAGGTGGGTGAAAGTGGCGAGAATGGCCCGAGTGAATGGGCCTTCTCTCTATATCAGTCTGTAGGTTGAGGAGGAGGAGGAAGAGAGTGCTCACTCCACGTACTCCTGGAGATGAGGGTTGCACATTTTTTTTCGGGAATATGTGTCACCTATAGTTAATGTCTCCCCCCTATTGGGGAATATGTGTCACCTATAGTTAATGTCTCCCCCCTATTGGGGAATATGTGTCACCTATAGTTAATGTCTCCCCCCTATTGGGGAATATGTGTCACCTATAGTTAATGTCTCCCCCCTATTGGGGAATATGTGTCACCTATAGTTAATGTCTCCCCCCTATTGGGGAATATGTGTCACCTATAGTTAATGTCTCCCCCCTATTGGGGAATATGTGTCACCTATAGTTAATGTCTCCCCCCTATTGGGGAATATGTGTCACCTATAGTTAATGTCTCCCCCCTATTGGGGAATATGTGTCACCTATAGTTAATGTCTCCCCCCTATTGGGGAATATGTGTCACCTATAGTTAATGTCTCCCCCCTATTGGGGAATATGTGTCACCTATAGTTAATGTCTCCCCCTATAGTTAATGTCTCCCCCCTATTGGGGAAAATCGAATGTTTTTCTTTAATTTTCATGTGATATTGTTTTACACGTTTTTATTGAATGTAAACTTCCCCCATTGTACTTGTCCCCTTCTTTTGTGCCCTTGTGGCTAATAAAGAAATATATCTATCTACTTACCTAACTGTCTATCTATCAGCCTACCTACCTGTCTATATATTTATTTGTCTGTTTGTATAGCTATCTGTCTGTTCATCTCTCTGTATATGAGATTATATATATAATCTGTATCTACCTATCTTTCTCTCAATTTCTCTACCTTTCTATCTATCTATCTATCTATCTACCTACATATCTCTGTCTACCTACCTACCTCCCTACCCCCCCCCCTCTCTATCTATTTGGCCCTCCATCTGTTTACGCACTGTCAATCTATAGTTATCTATTTATGTTTATTTACTAAAGTATCTAGTTTCAGACAAGGAGAACAATAACAACATTTAAGCAAGAACTTTAATAGCAATCTGAAGTTAACTAGCTAGATAATGAATAGAGAAACAGAGAGGCTAATACAGTCATTGTAATTTAGCGCAGATATGTTTGATAATGATTAAAGACAATATGGAAGAAAATTATTGCAATTGAATTAAATGAATGTAGAATACAGCAATGGCTGAAGTGACAAGAGGGAGAAGTGCAAGCATCGAGGATTCAACTATCTTTACATAGAATATCTTAATCAAAGAATTATTAAATTAAATATTTTTACAATATACACTTCTTTTTTGAAAGGTACTATGCTAGTACACACACACATGCATATATACACACCTGTGTGTATATATATGCATATATATGGATACATTATATATATATATATATGGATACATTATATATATATATATATGGATACATTATATATATATATATATAATGGTAAGAGGTTTAATAAGGTGAAGTGGTTGGTGGCGGGGACACAGATGTACTCTTGCCATATTCCTTCACACACATAGAGGTAAATACACACACTAATAACCACTCAGCTCTCGCACATACATTCACGCACACACACACACATATATATATATCCATATGTATGTATGTATGTATATATATATATATGTGTTTGTGTGTGTATATATATATATATATATGTGTGTATATATATATATATGTGTGTATATATATATATGTGTGTATATATATATATGTGTGTATATATATATGCGTGTATATATATATATGCGTGTATATATATATGCGTGTATATATATGTGTGTATATATATATATATATGTCTGTATATATATATATGTATATATATATATATATATGTATATATATATATATGTATATATATATGTATGTATATATGTATATATATATATGATAAATCATGTCTTTAGAATTATTAGATAAAATATATACCGTTTCTTCTTGCAATTAGCATAATTAACCATATAAAAAATCAATTAGACCAAGCTATAAGAGGAAAGGCTCTTATGAAGAAATCTATTTTGGGGCCACCGCGAAGAGGCCACTTTCGGTTATTTGTCGAAGATTTCTTCATAAGAGCATTTCCTCTTATAGCTTGGTCTAATTGATTTTTTATATGGTTAATTATGCTAATTGCAAGAAGAAACGGTATATATTTTATCTAATGATTCTAAAGACATGATTTATGATATATTGCTCTGATTATTTAATTTATTAATTCTTCATAGAGCTTAAAAGTGACCGGTTGCAGCATATATATCTATAACTTTATATATGTATATGTAAACCTTTATATATATGTGTGTATATATACATATATACCTTTATATATATGTGTGTATATATACATACATATACATATATGTATGATGCGTGTATCCGAACAGCGATGTTGCATGGTAGTGAGACCTGGGCGCTGAAGGTGGAAGACTTACGTAGATTAGAGAGAAACGAAGCCTGCATGCTCCGATGGATGTGTAACAGTAATATACGTGAACGACAAAGCATAAAGGAATTGAGAGAGAGACTGAGCATAAGAGGAATCAAATGCTGCGTGCAGGAGAGGCGGTTACGCTGGTATGGACATGTGATGCGTATGAAGGATGACAGCTGCATAAAAAGGTGCAGAGCACTAGAAGTTGATGGAAACCGCGGAGTGGGGAAACCCAAGATGACTTGGGATGAGGTGATAAAAGCCGACCTTACCCAACTACACCTCTCAAAGGCAATGACACACGACCGTGACTTCTGGCGTCACGCAGTAATACAGGGTACCCTACCTCCCATGGGTACATGCTGAAGCATATAAACAATATGCCCCCACTCCCCCCACCGCAAGGTGGTCGTGGAGGTGCCACGGCAAAAAAAGCACCCAGCCCACACTGTAAAGTGGACGTGTAGGCGCCACGAAAAAGCACCCAGCACTCACTGTAAATGAGGTTGGTGTTAGGAAGGGCATCCAGCTGTAGAAATCAAGCCAGATCAGTTCCTGTATGAGCAAGGCATGGTCAGCCGACCAGACACTGCCCACAACAGGACAACACATCTAACCCATGCTAGCGTGGAAGAACGGACGTAAAACGGTGATGATGATGATGATGATGATGTATATATACATATATATATGTATATATACATATATATATGTCCCACCCTTGGAAGCATGGAAAAGCGGTCGTAAAATGATGATGACGATAATATATATATATACATAAATGTATATATACACATATATATCATCATCATCATCATCATCACCGTTTTACGTCCGTTCTTCCACGCTAGCATGGGTTAGACGGGTTGTCCTGTTGTGGGCAGTGTCTGGTCGGCTGACCATGCCTTGCTCATACAGGAACTGATCTGGCTTGATTTCTACAGCTGGATGCCCTTCCTAACACCAACCTCATTTACAGTGAGTGCTGGGTGCTTTTTCGTGGCGCCTACACGTCCACTTTACAGTGTGGGCTGGGTGCTTTTTTGCCGTGGCACCTCCACGACCACCTTGCGGTGGGGGGGGGGGGGGCATATTGTTTATATGCTTCAGCATGTACCCATGGGAGGTCGGGTACCCTGTATTACTGCGTGACGCCAGAAGTCACGGTCGTGTGTCATTGACTTTGAGAGGTGTAGTTGGGTAAGGTCGGCTTTTATCACCTCATCCCAAGTCATCTTGGGTCTCCCCACTCCGCGGTTTCCATCAACTTCTAGTGCTCTGCACCTTTTTATGCAGCTGTCATCCTTCATACGCATCACATGTCCATACCAGCGTAACCGCCTCTCCTGCACGCAGCATTTGATTCCTCTTATGCTCAGTCTCTCTCTCAATTCATTTATGCTTTGTCGTTCACGTATATTACTGTTACACATCCATCGGAGCATGCAGGCTTCGTTTCTCTCTAATCTACGTAAGTCTTCCACCTTCAGCGCCCAGGTCTCACTACCATGCAACATCGCTGTTCGGATACACGCATCATACAGTCTGCCTTTCATTCTGAGGGAGAAGCCTTTTGCAGCTAGCAGTGGTAGTAGTTCCCTAAACTTCTTCCATCCCGTTCTTACCCTAGTTATTGTACTTTCTGAGCACCCACCTCCGTTGCTAATTCGGTCACCTAGGTAGCAGAAGCTGTCTACTGTTTCTACAGGGCCCTCCCAGAGATTGGTGGTACTTGTTTCCTGTGGCTGCTTGCTTGCTGTTTCAGCACAGCTGCTGCATGTGAATCCTACATTCTTAATTAAGCTTCCTGAGATCCCGCTACATCTCTTGTGTACCCATTGTTTGCATTTGGGGCAAAGAATGGAGTTCCTACCTACACCTTTCCTACATACTGAGCAAGGCCATTTCCCTGAGGGGATCTGGGTTATGTGTGTGTGTGTGTGTGTGTGTGTATATACATATATACATATGTGAAGGCGTATGGCTGAGTAGTTAGAGAATTGGAGATTCGCAATCGTGAGGTTGTGAGTTCAATTGCTGGACCGGGAAATGCGTAATGTCCTTGAGCAAGACACTTTATTTCACGTTGCCCCTTCTACCTGGAGTTGCAAAACATTTTGAAGACCATATGCTATTGTTTTAAATTTGTGACAATGTCACTACTTTAAAACAATTGTGTAAGGTCTTCAAAATGCTTTTAATTAAGCATACAGTGTATTGCAAAATACACTATATATATATATATATATATATATATATATATATATATATATATATATATATATATATATATATAGAGGAGTGTGTATAATATGGCGTGAGTGTGTATAATATGGCGTGAATGCATATCTGCAAAACAGTAAGCGTAGTGTTGTCACACACACACAGACACACACACTCTCTTACAAACACACACATACACATGCATATATATATATACACCCTTTCATGCACACATATCCCCCCACATATACACATACATATATAAATGATATGACGATTGCATAATTGATTTTAACAATCAATTAACGAGATCAGAACACCTGGGGATTGTTGTAACATGTCACAGGTGAATTCCCAGGTGGGAATATTTATGGAATAATGCATCATTTGTACATAAATATAGGATTACATGTCTATGAGCTTTAGCTAGTTTTTGGTGATTACAATTTGGAACTAAGAATTGCATGTGTGCAACAATATCTAGGTTTCTGCAACAAAATAAATAAAATGTTTAAATTAAATCGAAATTAAATATATATTTATATTAATATTATTTCAGTTTAATAAATAGAATTAATTAATAATATATAATATATAAGCGGAAAATCCCCCACGGTGCACGTGAACATGTGTGCTTTATATATATATATATATATTATATATATAATGATGATGATATATATATATATATTATATTATATATAATGATAATGATGATATATATATATATATACACACATTCAAAATCATGTGCTTGCATGCAATGTTCCTGTGTATCACCAACAACATCACATTTGAACATTTATCAAAATGGTTCATAAACAGTTTCAGAAAAATAACATCATGATAACAGAAATAGAAAGATGATATCCTTCGTTTGTCCTGTAACTCTAAAGTCATAGGGGTGCCATAGTGATATACAGCATTTCTAGAGCATTTGAAGTCTGCTGGAGCCCATCCCTCTCCAGGCCTGAGTACAGCAGATTTCTTCCAGAGAAAGATAGAAAGTGAGAGAGGAAGTGAGAAAAAGATATAGAGGAAGAATTGTCCCCAATACTACACTGGTACTTTCTTTTATCAACCTTGAAAAGATGAAAGGTAATGCTGACCTCAGCAAGATTTGAATTCAAAGAGCAGAGAGCCAGAACGAATACTGCAAAGCATTCAATCCAATGTTCTAATGACTGCCAATATGCTGACTGAAAGACGATATAAATAAAGGCAAAGCTGACCAATGAAAAAGTAGAAAAACCAGTTAATTGGCAAATGAAACAACAACTATAGACAGTACCACAATAAAACAACATTAGAGATAAGCCAATGAAATGTGCCAATGAAAAGGATAGTTCTAGACAGAAGAAGTTATCCATTTCAGTGTATATAAAACCAGGTTGAATGATGAAGGGAGATAATTCTTGCCTGATGATCTCACTGGCATGAAACTCATGATGGGAGTAGAAGAATCCAGTTTAACCCAAACAGTTTGAAACTGCCAATTGTTCTATGATAAAAAGCTGTTTGTTTTAAAGTATGTATATTTACCTAAAAACCATCCATCATCATTTTATGTAAAAACCTTTGTTAAATTATGAGATATAGATATTGTTAGATCTATTAAAATTCTTGATTATTTTCAAAATTATTTGAAATTCATAAGCATGGTGACAAATTGATTGAATAAACAATATACTCTACAATGTGTATTGAGTTCTCTCTTTGTTTTACATTAACAATCTTTAGCATTTGAATGTGTGTGTGTATATATATACCTCATGATTGCAACCTCATGATTGCAAATCCAATTCTCTAATATATATATATATAAATGTGTGTTGAGTGGTTAGAGAATTGAATTTGCAATCATGAGGTTGTGAGTTCAATTCCCAGACTGGGCGATGCATTATGTCCTTGGGCAAGACACTTTATTTCACTTTGCTCCTTCTACCTGGAGTTGCAACCGATAGACAGTATTAGTAATTAGAAAGACCAATGGAAACACCGTTTCCTTGGTCCGATTTGACGAAAATTTGATCGACTGTCAATAGATATGTGTGTGTATGTATAAGCATATACTCAAATATACATTTGCAAAATATACACACATACACTAAAAGTAAATGGAAACAACACAGTACAATGAAGAAATATATTAGTTTAACACTCGATATAGTAGGAAAACAATCTTTATGTTTCAGAGAGAGGGTAGAGGGGAGAGAGATAGGAGGAGTAGTAGGAAATAGAAGAGAGAAGGGAGTGAGAAAGAGAGAGAAAGAGATGATGAGTAGGAAAGGGAGAGAGTGGGAGTAGGAAAGAGAGAGAGGATGAGTAGGAGAGAGAGAGAGGGGATGAGTAGGAGAGAGAGAGAGAGGATGAGTAGGAGAGAGAGAGAGGATGAGTAGGAGAGAGAGAGAGAGAGAGGATGAAGAGTATGAAGGAGAGAGGGGGAATAGGAGAAAGCAGTGGACCCTACCAAGTCCTTATTACAGACAAACCTTATACAACATTTTCTGTTCATTAACCATTAACAAAATCTCAAAAACAAAGTATGTTTATTTGTTTATTTATTTGTTGTATATGTATATATGTACATATGTATGGTGCAAATGAGGTTGTATGTATGTATGTGTGAATGTGTGTGTGAGTATGTGTGTATGTATGTGTGTATGTGTGTACATATTTGTGTGTGTATTTATGTATGTGTGTATATGTGTGTATGTGTGTATGTGTGCATGTATGTATGTTTGTATATACATATGTATGTGTGTATGTATGTATGTGTATGTGTGTATGTATGAATGCATATATGTATGTGTGTGTATATGTATGTATGTGTGTATGTATGTATATATGTATGTATGTGTATGTGTGTATATATGTATGTATGTGTGTATAGAAGAAAAGTGAGAACACCTACATTCCTGACTCCAATACTTCTCAAATCTTAGTCCACAAACACCCACAATGCTAAAACTACTAACACCACCACCACAAACACCCACAATGCTAAAACTACTAACACCACCACCACAAACACCCACAATGCTAAAACTACTAACACCACCACCACAAACACCCACAATGCTAAAACTACTAACACCACCACCACAAACACCCACAATGCTAAAACTACTAACACCACCACCACAAACACCCACAATGCTAAAACTACTAACACCACCACCACAAACACCCACAATGCTAAAACTACTAACACCACCACCACAAACACCCACAATGCTAAAACTACTAACACCACCACCACAATCACCCACAATGCTAAAACTACTAACACCACCACCACAATCACCCACAATGCTAAAACTACTAACACCACCACCACAAACACCCACAATGCTAAAACTACTAACACCACCACCACAAACACCCACAATGCTAAAACTACTAACACCACCACCACAAACACCCACAATGCTAAAACTACTAACACCACCACCACAATCACCCACAATGCTAAAACTACTAACACCACCACCACAAACACCCACAATGCTAAAACTACTAACACCACCACCACAAACACCCACAATGCTAAAACTACTAACACCACCACCACAATCACCCACAATGCTAAAACTACTAACACCACCACCACAATCACCCACAATGCTAAAACTACTAACACCACCACCACAAACACCCACAATGCTAAAACTACTAACACCACCACCACAAACACCCACAATGCTAAAACTACTAACACCACCACCACAATCACCCACAATGCTAAAACTACTAACACCACCACCACAAACACCCACAATGCTAAAACTACTAACACCACCACCACAAACACCCACAATGCTAAAACTACTAACACCACCACCACAATCACCCACAATGCTAAAACTACTAACACCACCACCACAAACACCCACAATGCTAAAACTACTAACACCACCACCACAAACACCCACAATGCTAAAACTACTAACACCACCACCACAATCACCCACAATGCTAAAACTACTAACACCACCACCACAATCACCCACAATGCTAAAACTACTAACACCACCACCACAAACACCCACAATGCTAAAACTACTAACACCACCACCACAAACACCCACAATGCTAAAACTACTAACACCACCACCACAATCACCCACAATGCTAAAACTACTAACACCACCACCACAAACACCCACAATGCTAAAACTACTAACACCACCACCACAATCACCCACAATGCTAAAACTACTAACACCACCACCACAAACACCCACAATGCTAAAACTACTAACACCACCACCACAAACACCCACAATGCTAAAACTACTAACACCACCACCACAAACACCCACAATGCTAAAACTACTAACACCACCACCACAAACACCCACAACTACCAATTATAGTTTCATCACCAACACCACCAGAGACAACTACAACATCACCACTTGCAACACGCCCCATTACCACCACCCTTGCCACCACCACCACAAAGAACATAACAATATCTCTGCCACCACCACCACCACCAACAACAGCTTGACCAACAACACCAACAACAACACCCAACACCATCACCACCACCACCTCCAATCACTACCACCACAAAAACAACAACAATACCTCCACCCCCTCCACCACTACCACCACCACCGACCATCACCACCACCAACAACAACAACAACACTACCACCACAAAGAACATCAATAATACCTCCACCCCTTCTTCCAATTCCACCACCAACAACAACACCCACCACAACCACCATCACATCATCTCCACCAACAACCCACACCACCACCACCTCCACCATCACCTCAACCAACAACCCACACCACCACCACCATTACCACCACAAAGAACAACAACAATACATCCACCCCCTCCACCTATACTACCACCACCAACAACACCACCACCATCACCATTACCACCACCAACACCACCACTACCATCACCATTACCACCACCAACAACACCACCACCATCACCATTACCTCCACCAACAACACCACTACCATCACCATTACCTCCACCAACAACACCACCACCATCACCATTACCTCCACCAACAACACCACTACCATCACCATTACCTCCACCAACAACACCACCACCATCACCATTACCTCCCCCAACAACACCACTACCATCACCATTACCACCAGCAACAACACCACCACCATCACCATTACCACCAGCAACAACACCACCACCATCACCATTACCACCAGCAACAACACCACCACCATCACCATTACCACCAGCAACAACACCACTACCATCACCATTACCACCAGCAACAACACCACTACCATCACCATTACCTCCACCAACAACCACCACTACCATCACCATTACCTCCACCAACAACCACCACTACCACCATAACCACCAACTCTTTCTCTTTCATGCCATTTCTTAACTCTTTACCTCTCATCTTTCTTTTTATCTCTTTGTTCTTTTCACTCATGCACTCCGTTCTAGCAGTCCACCCAGGCTACCCTGTTCTAAATTTGAAATTCAATTAGGAGTTGAAAAACACACAGGAAGAATATTTTGTAAAGAAAAATAATTAATGATAATTATTTTTAATTAGGAAAAATAGAAATACACCCTCCACACACACACAGGAAAGTATGTTTTTTATTACTTCTAACAACTAGCAAAAGGCTTCTCCCTCAGAATGAAAGGCAGACTGTATGATGCGTGTATCCAAACAGCAATGTTGCATGGTAGTGAGACCTGGGCGCTGAAGGTGGAAGACTTACGTAGATTAGAGAGAAATGAAGTCTGCATGCTCCGATGGATGTGTAACAGTAATATAGGTGAACGACAAAGCATAAATGAATTGAGAGAGAGACTGAGCATAAGAGGAATCAAATGCTGTGTACAGGAGAGGCGGTTGCGCTGGTATGGACATGTGATGCGTATGAAGGATGACAGCTGCATAAAAAGGTGCAGAACACTAGAAGTCGATGGAAACCGCGGAGTGGGGAGACCCAAGATGACCTGGGATGAGGTGATAAAAGCCGACCTTACCCAATTACACCTCTCAAAGGCAATGACACACGACCGTGACCTCTGGCGTCACGCAGTAATACAGAGTACCCGACCTCCCATGGGTACAAGCTGAAGCATATAGACAATATGCCCCCACACCCCCCACTGCAAGGTGGTCGTGGAGGTGCCACGGCAAAAAAGCACCCAGCCCACACTGTAAAGTGGACATGTAGGCGCCACGAAAAAGCACCCAGCACTCACTGTAAATGAGGTTGGTGTTAGGAAGGGCATCCAGCTGTAGAAATCAAGCCAAATCAGTTCCTGTATGAGCAAGGCATGGTCAGCCGACCAGACACTGCCCACAACAGGACAACCCGTCTAACCCATGCTAGCGTGGAAGAACGGACGTAAAACGGTGATGATGAACTACCTGAATAATGCATGATGGAAGAAATATTAATAATCTCAGAATATCTGGGTGTAGCTGAGCATTTATTTGTGTGTGTATACATCAACACATATGTATATATACATGTACATATATATATCCCACCAAAGTCCTCAGCCCACACAATAAAGTGGTCGTGTAGGTGTCATGACAAAAAGTACCCAGTCCGCACTGGAAAGTGGTTGTGTAGGTGTTATGACAAAAAGCACCCAGCCCACACTGTAGTAGTCACAACAAAAAGCACCCAGCCCACACTGTAAAGTGGTCATGTAGGTGTCACAACAAAAAGCACTCAGTACTCACTATAAATGTGGTTGGCATTAGTAATAGCAACTAGCTGTAGAAACCAACCCAAAATCAGTTCTGTATAAGCAAGACATGGTCACAACAGGACAACTCGTCTAACCCATGCTAGCATGGAGAAATGGACATTAAATGGGGATGATGATGATGAACGAATATACCAAAAACCCTTTTAATTATGCTCTAGGTTTAAAGTTCATTAAGCTTTATTTGTTGAGTAACATAGTCAATATATATTTTATATGTACAATTAAACCTAATTATAGCATATATATATAATCAGTTACAACAGTGGCATTATGCAGACACTTAAGTTTTGTTGGGTTTAACACCAGCTCATTCAGTCTACCATATTGTGATGAAGTTAATTCCCATCCCAATACACAATAAGGCAGACTGAATGAGTTAGTGTTAAACTCAACAAAACTTAAATATTTGCATAATGCCACTCTTGTATAACTTTTTGTACATAACTCGTCTCATGGACCCAGTGCTTTAAACCAAGTATTTATAGAAAGTATTTATACCAAGTTTGTACAGCATACTGGAAAAACAATACCACAAACAACTTTAAGCTTTCTGAAGAAGTGTGAAAAATAATTAAGTATTGCATATGATTGAACAATATAAATTGTAGTCAGCATATGTAGACTATTATAATAGACACAGAAACATATGTTAAAGCAAATAAATTCTTACTCTCCTTTTTTACCAAAATCTATATTTTTCTTGGTGCAATACTTGCTTATATATATATATACACACATATACAGTCCTCGTTGGAGCAAAGTACGACATGGCCAACTCTGGCCAGACTTACCTACCGGCAAGGACAACCCATCTAACCCATGCAAGCATGGAAAAATGGATGCTAGACAGTGATGATAATATGATATATATATATATATATATATATAATTGTTTCTACTTTTGGCACAAGGCCAGCAATTATCCCAGTGTATTACTGGTACTTTATTTTATCGACCCCGTAAGGATGAAAGGCAAAGTTAACCTTGCTGGGATTTGAAATCAGACCATAAAGGGCCGTAACTCTTTGCTGCAAAGCATGGCGTCCGACCCTCTACCATTTTACATCCACTTTTCCATGATTGTATGGGTTGGATGAGTCTTCTTCAGCACATCATCCTTCCACTTATCTTCTTTCTCCTCTGTAAGATTCAGCCCTTTGAGATCAGCTCTCAGCATTTCCACCCAGCTCTTCTATGGTCTTTCTACTGAGATTTCATGCCACTTTTTCACCTAATGATCACCATCACATATACATCACATGTTCAAACCAACACAATCTTCTCTTTTGCACATTGTATCTTCATATCCAATGAAACATACTCAATTCATTTCTCTCTAACCTTCACATATCCTCTGCACTCACTGCTCATCTTTTGCTTCTATGTAACATTGCAGGGATCATACAATCTACTCCTTACTCACAGAATTGTCTTTTTCACAATAGGCATAATGGCACCATTCTTAACTATCTCAATAAACACTTATTAATTTTACAAGCAGTCATTAAAGCTACATAATATGTAAGAAGGTTATGGCAGCCCTGTATTATTGCAATGTTTAAATGAATATAATTGACAGAATATTTACAACTCAGTGGTAAAGCTGTAAAAGCAAAAGAAAAACAAGATCAAAGTTTTTGTGTTTTTCTTTTTCTGCCTCTCCTTTTACAATCTGTGTATGTAGGTGTGGTTTTCATATATACACACACACACATATATACACATATATATATATACATATATATAATATATATACACACACACACGTTTATATATATATAAACACATTGTATATATATATATATACATTCATACATACATATATATATATATATATATATGTGTGTGTGTGTGTGTGTGTGCGTGTGTATATGTATATATACATATATATATAAATATGTATATCATCATCATCATCATCATCATCATTTTACGTCCGCTTTTCCCTGCTTGCAAGGGTGGGACAGTATATATATATATATATATGTATATATACACACGCGCAACATACACACACACACATATTCTTTTGGTCATGAGTGTTTAACTAGCTGTAAGTGACTGTAAATGGAATTTAGATCAACAGATGTTGCATTGATTTATAACAACAACAACAACACCAGTGACAACAACTACAACAACAATAACAACAACAGAAAGCAGATACAAGCCATAATATTTATCTTTTGTTTTTGATTGTTATTATATGTAGTCATAATCGTTTATGGAAAACAGAATGTATAGTTTTACTAAAGCTTGTGACAGATATTAGTCAAGGTAGAAATAGTATTTACATCCTCCCCCTCCTCCAAATCATCATCATCATCATCGACATCATTTAAAGTGCACCTTTCCATAATGGCATAGTAGGATGGGCTGTTACAGACAAAGTTAGTACTTATCGAGAGTTATTGTCTTTCTAGACAAGTCAGGGTTGAGGTGGGCATCTTTCTCTCTCCCTGTATGTGTGCGTGTGTGTGTATGTGTGTGTGTATGTGTGTGTGTATGTGTGTGTGTATGCGTGTGTGTGTATGCGTGTGTGTGTATGCGTGTGTGTGTATGTGTGTGTGTGTGTGTGCGCGTGTGTTTATTAGTACTGCCAGAGTCCACATTGCCATATACATTGCCACATAAGTGTCAGTGCTTCTACACCTTACTAACTAGGCTACCAAAGTGTGTGTGTGTAAATATATATTTATACACAGATGTCCGCCGATATTCCTGACGGTTACGTTCCTAGAGCACGCGCGAGGAGTGAAAAACCGCGAATATTGGACGTGGTCCATAAAAATTCCTATAAACATAAAAAAATAACGTTCCCTCCTCACCCTTCTTTCTTCTGTGACACCAGAGCTCTTGTAATCCCCTCCCTTTCCCGTTCTTTTTCTTCTATATATCCCTATTCCTTCGTTCCTTTTGTCCCCCCCCCCCCCCCGCCCTTTTTTTTTCTTAGTAAACAAGGTTTGTTTTTTGCTTTTGAATAAATATAAAATATTACTATAAGATTCTCACAAACTCTGAAGCTTTGTATCTGAATAAAGCAACGTAAAATATAATTTAAAAAATAGGTTTGTTTTGAAACAGCGAGCATGTTTGAAAATAGAAATAAAAGCTTTCGCCGTATTTTTGACTAAATACGTTTTAGCCTGACAGTGGGGTTTAGAACCCTCTAAGAAATGGAGAAAGATGAGTATTGACATCAATACTCATCTTTTTCCATTTATCTGAGGGTTTTAAACCCCATTATCAGACTAAAATTGCTTTAGTCAAAAATACGGCGAAAGCTATTTCTATTTTGATAATATATATATAGAGAGAGAGTGGCGGACTGGTCAGGTTAGCCAATGGCATTACAGGGCCCCACCATAGCATTGTACGAGCCCACTAGTATTTTAGGTGCCAATGCTTTGCTTTCAAAAAAAATCTTTTTAAAAAACGTCTCAGAGAAAGAATAACATTTTTTAAAAAATAAATAAACAAATAAGTAAAGCATTTAGTCAAAGAAGGGAATTAATAGAAATAAAAATATATGATAGTGCTAATAGTTAGCATGCACGTATATATATATATATATATATATATATATATATATATATTTCGTTTCTGAATTTGTTTAGCAAGATTCTTTATCTGAAATCGTGTGTTGAAACCGATATTGTTATACTTTGGGAGGGTCATGTTGCCAATAAGAAACACACGCACCAGTTGCTTTCACTTCAATTTATTATATATTTATAAATTTATAAATTTACAAATTTACAAATCTACAAACTTATAAGTTTCTGGTTGGTGACCCTCCCAAAGTATAACAATATATATATTTCATTTCATTTTACGTCCGCTTTTTCCCTGCTTGCAAGCGTGGGGCAGGAACTGATTCTGGCTTGATTTCTACAGCTGGATGCCCTTCCTAACGCCAACCTCATTTACAGTGAGTGCTGGGTGCTTTTTTACAGAGGCACCTCCACGACCACTTTGCAGTGGAATGATAGGGACCCCAGTCCCTATCATCTCATTTCTACAGCTGAGTAAACTGGTGCAATGTGAAATAAAGTGTCTTGCTCAAGGAAACAACACATCGCCCGGTCTGAGAATTGAACTCACAACCTTACGATTGCAAGGCCAATGCTCTAACCACTAAGCCATGTGCCTCATTTATTAATAATATTAATAAATGTAAACTATCTTTATAAAACCATATTTATTTTTTTATATATATTTCAAGGGTACCAACATTTTTGGTACGCTCTCATCAGATAAAATACAAAAGTTGTTTTACAGATAGTGACATATCCAAAACGAGAACTTATCGTCTTAAGTTCAGTTTGAATGTGTGTGTGTGTATATATATATATACAGGATGTATGTGTATATATATATATATATTAATAAGAGGAATTCCAACTTTGTCTGATTTACTCGTTTTATTTACAATCCTTTAAAATATATATAATGGTATTATAATGAAATAGTATGATAGAATATTAAATTCTAAGTGTTAATTGAACAAGTACTTTCATGCTTTCGCAATCTTCAGGTTCATGATATGTGGTGACAGTCGAGTTTGCAATTTTCAACTGTAATGAGATGGGTAAATTTCCTACCTTTTATACATTTTATACAGAGAAAAGTGGCTCCAGAATGCAAAGCCCTGTAAACTGTATTTCGACCAATCAGTGTGTAGTTTCACTGAATTACTACAGCTGATTGGTTTAAGCGTCACGGCTGGTTGAGCATGCTAACGACCAATAGTCATATCCAACGTATCAATTGTTTTGCTTTTTTGAAATGATGAAAATAGCATTTTCTATTAATCATCACCATCAACATCACTTTTATTATTATTATTATTGTTGTTGTTGTTGTTGTTAGTGGTCGTGGTCATAGTGGTAGTAGAAGTAATACCCCTAGGCGTTATTATTGTTCATTTAGCTTGGGTTTGAATTTATCAATAAAATTCTTTTCTTTGATTTTTCTCTTGATTTCACTTGGGCTGTGTAATTTGTAGAATGGGAATATTATAAATATTCCCTGACCACATGTTGCCAGGTGGCCGCTTAGGGGTATCTGACGGACATTTGGGTCTCTGATTTGTTGACGGTGTACCCGTGCACGTTCCGATAGTGCATTTCCAGTTTGACCGACATATAGTTCTTCACAATTCGGGCATTTAATGCAGTAAATTAGATTTCTGCTTTTGCAGTTCATATTTGCATTTGTGAATATTTTTCCAGTTTTTGTTTTCATATATTGACCGGCGTGTATGGATTGACATGTGCCGCATCGATTATCATTGCATTTAGATACAGTGAATGATTGGTCTTTGTTGTTAAGGTCAAACTTTGCTTTTGTTAGCAATTGCTTCAAATTTTTTGGCTGTCTTTTACTAAGAGTCAAAGATCGATCTGTGATTAAGCCTTTTAATTCATTACTTTGAGCAATGATCGGTAGGTTTGCTTTGGCAGTGTTGAAGATATTCTGGTGACATGGGTTGTGTGTCATTATAAATGGTATGACCAGTTCTTGGTTTCTTCTTCTTTGGGTTGTTCTAAGTTGTTGTATAGGTATTTTTATAGCCCGCTGTATGCCATTTTCTATAAGTAGAGATGGGTATTTTTGTTTGAGCAAAAATTCTCTTAGTTCTGTTAGGCGTTTGTACCTGGTATTCGTATCTTCTACAATGGTACAAATTCTTCTGGCTAGGCAGTATGGGATGTTGCGTTTTGTATGAGGTGGATGGCACGACTTAAAATTCAGATATTGATGGGTGTCTGTGTGTTTATAATATATATCCGTGGTAATGGTGGTGTCGTTTTTGATTATCATTATATCTAGGAAGATAATCAAAAACGACACCACCATTACCACGGATATATATTATAAACACACAGACACCCATCAATATCTGAATTTTAAGTCGTGCCAACAACAACTTAGAACAACCCAAAGAAGAAGAAACCAAGAACTGGTCATACCATTTATAATGACACACAACCCATGTCACCAGAATATCTTCAACACTGCCAAAGCAAACCTACCGATCATTGCTCAAAGTAATGAATTAAAAGGCTTAATCACAGATCGATCTTTGACTCTTAGTAAAAGACAGCCAAAAAATTTGAAGCAATTGCTAACAAAAGCAAAGTTTGACCTTAACAACAAAGACCAATCATTCACTGTATCTAAATGCAATGATAATCGATGCGGCACATGTCAATCCATACACGCCGGTCAATATATGAAAACAAAAACTGGAAAAATATTCACAAATGCAAATATGAACTGCAAAAGCAGAAATCTAATTTACTGCATTAAATGCCCGAATTGTGAAGAACTATATGTCGGTCAAACTGGAAATGCACTATCGGAACGTGCACGGGTACACCGTCAACAAATCAGAGACCCAAATGTCCGTCAGATACCCCTAAGCGGCCACCTGGCAACATGTGGTCAGGGAATATTTATAATATTCCCATTCTACAAATTACACAGCCCAAGTGAAATCAAGAGAAAAATCAAAGAAAAGAATTTTATTGATAAATTCAAACCCAAGCTAAATGAACAATAATAACGCCTAGGGGTATTACTTCTACTACCACTATGACCACGACCACTAACAACAACAACAACAACAATAATAATAATAATAAAAGTGATGTTGATGGTGATGATTAATAGAAAATGCTATTTTCATCATTTCAAAAAAGCAAAACAATTGATACGTTGGATATGACTATTGGTCGTTAGCATGCTCAACCAGCCGTGACGCTTAAACCAATCAGCTGTAGTAATTCAGTGAAACTACACACTGATTGGTCGAAATACAGTTTACAGGGCTTTGCATTCTGGAGCCACTTTTCTCTGTATAAAATGTATAAAAGGTAGGAAATTTACCCATCTCATTACAGTTGAAAATTGCAAACTCGACTGTCACCACATATCATGAACCTGAAGATTGCGAAAGCATGAAAGTACTTGTTCAATTAACACTTAGAATTTAATATTCTATCATACTATTTCATTATAATACCATTATATATATTTTAAAGGATTGTAAATAAAACGAGTAAATCAGACAAAGTTGGAATTCCTCTTATTAATATAATCTTCTATACACAATCATACACACCCGTGTATATTTACCTATCTATATCTATATATATATATATATATATATATATATATACAGGATCCAGCCTGAGATGGAGAAGAAGCTCAGGGACAACCAGAACGGCTTCAGAGAGGGTAGATCAACCACCAGTCACATCCTGATGCTGAGGAGGATATTAGAGGGAGCTAGAGCAAAGTGCCTTCCTGCGGTCATGGTTTTCATTGACTTTAGGAAGGCCTTTGATTCTGTGGACCGTTACTGCCTGATGAAGATCTTACAGGCTTATGGAATCCCCAAGAAGATAGTGGACCTGATACCACTGCTCTACACCAACACCAAAGCCCAAGTCATTACACCTGATGGGATGACAGAGTTCTTTGAGATACTGGCTGGAGTGCTCCAGGGAGATACATTGGCTCCCTACCTTTTTGTCATCGTAGTGGACTATTGTATGCGCTTTGCACTGGAGAAACACCAGGACTCTGGCTTTACTGTAGCACCGGCTCAGAGCAGGAGAGTTAGGGCGAAAAAGGTATCGGATGCTGAATTTGCCGACGACATAGATTTGGTGACAAATACAGTGAAGGAGGCAGAGGATTTGATGCGGGAGGTTGAGACTGTGTCGATGAGTGTGGGGCTGAGAATGAATGAGACTAAAACAAAATATCTGGTAGAGAATGTTGAGAAGCCAGAAGGGATCACTAATGTAGGTGGGAAGCCGCTGGAATTGGTTGAGGACTTCCTGTATTTGGGAGCAAAGATTGGGAATACGGAAGATGATGTGGTTGAGAGGAAGAGCAAGGCCTGGGCGGCGTGCCACAGCTTGAGATCGGTGTGGAAGTCGGACCTTCGTAGAGACCTGAAAATCCGCCTCTTCATTGCTGTAGTGGAGTCTGTGCTGCTGTATGGGTCTGAGACTTGGACACTGACCAAGAAACTCACTCAGATGGTGGATGGGTGCTACACGAGAATGCTGAGGATGGCTCTGAACATTAATCAGTATACACTGAGGATGAAAAACTCAGAGCTGTATGGGAGCATCCCAAAAGTCAGCTCAAAAGTGACACAGAGGAGACTGAGGTTAGCTGGACATGCTCACCGACATCCAGAGTTGACATTGCACTCAGTACTCCTTTGGGAGCCCCTACATGGACACACTAGAAGAGGAAGACCAAGGTTAACGTATGTTGATGCCCGAAGGACAGACACTGGTCTGTTGGAGATGCAGGACATGGCAGCGATAATGAGGGACAGAGACCGCTGGAGAGAACTCGTCCATGGATCTCGGGAATTTTACCTGTCTTAGATATATATATATATATATATATATATATATATATATATATATATATATATATATATATACACATACACACGAGCTGCTGGCCAAATAACTTTTGATATCAATGGGTTAAAGACATGTAAAATCAATTAGTGGTCAGTTCTTCAGTCTGAAGTCCCTAGGAAGAATGAGTCAAATAATGTTTCTACAAGTTGAAAACATGTATGTATACATATATATAAATCTATACATGTACATGTACACACACTCCCATATATATTTATATTGAGTGAGTGCGAAAGACCAAAGGTCATTATTGAAAGTCCCTGGAGGTGTATACTTTTTATTGGAGGAGGTAAGACAATATACTATACATTCACAATTATTTAAAAATTCAATTATAACATTCTTATTAACATTTAATATTACTGTACACTGCCAGTAATATGTAAATATTATAGTTAGTAAAAAAATACACATTTTTTTTCGCAAAAATTTGATTGCACTGTTTTGTTTTCAATTATGTATTTTTTGAAAATGTTATTTATTCGTTATAAAAATTAAATGATAGCATTCTATATAAGTGTGGGTCCCCTTTATCGTCAGGCAACCAATATTTTTAGACCCAGTCTGCCATTGTGTGTGTGTGTATATGTGTGTGTATATATATATATATATATATATATATATATATATATAGTATTAAGGATACTATTTATGGTTATGTATATACTAAAACTTTTTATAGTTATATATATTTTAAACCCTAAACAGTGAAAGACAGTAATTTATTACTGCTCAATGTAATAACATCATGTAATAACATATTTCTATATATATATATATTATAGCTGAGGCAGTAAACAAAAAACAATGTGGAAGCGAAGAGGCAGTACAAATGTTAATATTAGTTTCACGCTTGAGAGTGAGGGGGGAGGGGACATACATATGTGTGTGTGCGTGTGCGTGTGCGTGTGCGCGTGTGTGTGTGTGTCATTTTTGATGATTTAGTGTTAAAGAATAATAACTAATAATAAAATAATTTAACGAGACCTCGCAGGGTCTGTTGTTATAAGCTATATCTTATAAGTCCAGTGCTGTTTGATCTTGATCAGGTTTTGAATCTCAACTAAAGCCATTTAAATTATATATACTAGCAGAAAAACTGCCCTTTCGGGCATAGAGATATATGTAAATGACAATATCTTCTTCTTCGCCCACTTATTTGGGAGAGGGTAGGGGCAGAGTCCTTCTCAAACACTCCTTCTGCGAGTCTGTCAGAAGCAAACATCGCTAAGTGATCCAGCTGGATCCCAAAGCGTGATCAGCCAAGCTCGTGGATGTTATCCAACCATCTTTCTCAGGGTCTACTTCTGGGTCTCTTGCTGGTTGGTTTTGCCTCTAAAATCTGTCCAGTGATTCTTTCCTGAGACTTTCTAACCACATACCCATAGTATCGGAGTTGTGATCTCTCAATTCGGAGAAGTAGCAGCACCACCAGGAGTAACTCTCTGGTCTCTGAACTATGCACTTTATCGAGTAACGTTACTCCAAAGACCCTTCGGAGGAACCCCATTTCTGCTGCTTATATTTATAGAGGGGTATTGGAAGAGAATTCCGTGTAGCAGATATAGAGAGGGGGAGAGTTTAGTGTTCATGTTCATTGATATAAATGGGCCCCAAATAAAAAAAAACAGACCCCTTGCTGCGCCCCAAATAAAAAAAAAACGTACATCCTGCTGCACCCAAAATAAAAAAAAAAACCCGGACCACTTGCTGCGCACAAAATAAAAAAACCAACACCCCGCTGTGCCCAAAATAAGAACAGACACCCCTCGCCACTGGACCCAAAATAAAAAAAAAACGAACTCCGCTGCACCTAAAATAAAAATGGGACCCCTGCTGCGCCCAAAATAGAAAATGGACTCCTCTTCAATAAATAAAGCCCCCCTCCCCTTCTCCACAAATAAAAAATATGCCTATACACGTCAAAATGTAATGTAAAATATAATAGAAAAGGAGGGGGCATCTTCTGCGAAGCGGCGTCCAAACGGCTGGCAAATAAGGTAGATTGTTATTAATAAAAATATATATATCACCATGAAAAAGCCATTAAAAAATCTCAGAAGATATTTACGATTCCGCGAATATGCGGTGGTTTCCATGAACAATTATTAGTTAGGTCCTAAGTACAATTCTGCGAATAACCGGGAGCGGAAGTCGAGACCACGAATTCCGGGGGTACACTCATTTTAGTTCGCTTAAGAAATAATAATTATTTCTACTTTTGGCACAAGGCCAACAATTACCCTAGTGCATTACTGGTACTTTATTTTATCGACCCCGTAAGGATGAAAGGCAAAGTTAACCTCAGGGGATTTGAACTCAGAACATAAAGGGCCATAACTCTATGCTGCAAAGCATGGTGTCTGACACTCTACTGATACTGCCAATCCATAAAATAATAATTGTTTCTACTTTTGGCACAAGGCCAGCAATTAATCAGTGTATTACTGGTACTAACAAGACGCAAGTTTTTTTTTCAAAAAGTGTCATAAAATCAAGGCACTTCCTGGAATGTGGCCACAGTGGCAACAGAATTGCCATTCTCAGATTAGGTGATATCGGTTTCACATGTATTGCGCCTTCCACCTGAATTGTTCTAAGGGATCAAGATGAAAATGATTGCTTGTATACAACTTAATTTGCTGATCAGGTTGTCATGTTTAGTAGAGCAGTAGTTACAAACTACGATCTATTGAGTCTCTTCTTGCAAAGGACAGAGTCTGCTAAAGAAGAAGGAGGAGCAGAGGGTTGAATGATATGGTGTGGAGATGAAAGGAAGTGAAGGGGAGAAGGAGGAGGCGGAGATGGAGGGTAGGTAAGTGGAGGAGGAGAAGAGTGGGAGTGAAAGCGAGAAGAAGAAGAAGAGGAATTGGCTGGGGTTTTTTCTAGCCAATTCTGTTTTCTTTTTTTCTTCTTTAAGCTTATGACAGAATCTTACTTACCTGAAGGGTCCAAATCAGGATTTTGAAGATTATCAAAGGAATGCAAATTTGGATCAAGTGATGATTGGGGAAGACACTCTAATTCACTGTCAGCTGGCAGATGAGAAAGAAAAACACTTTGATATAACAGAAAATAGAATGCTTTAGCAAATCAACAATATCATTTATTCTTCTTGGTGTTGTCGGCGACATAAGTCGCCGATAGAGTGATCTCCCCTTAATACAAAATTATTTCTACTTTTGGCACAAGGCCAGCAATTATCCCAGTGCATTACTGGTACTTTATTTTATCGACCCCTTAAGGATGAAAGGCAAAGTTAACTGGAGCTACTATGTTCCCAACAATGTTGATGATGACATTAGCAACAACAACAATAACAACAGTGTAGAAGGTAGTAGCGTTAGCAACAACAACATAGGTGGTGATGGTGGTTGTGGTGATGGTGGTGGTGACATTTTGCAACAACAACAACAGTGTAGATCTGTGGGCACTATAGTAAGTATTGATGACATTAGCAACAACAACAACATTATAGATGATGGCGTTAGCAACAACAACAATGGCAATGATAGCAACAACAACAATGTTAGCAACAACAACAACAACAATGACAATGTTAGCAACAACAACAACAATGTTAACAACAACAACAACAACAACAACAACACTGAGGATCACTGATAAGGTTTTATTTTTAATTATTTTTTTTTAACAAGGTGTACTAATTTGGAATGTATTAGTAACGAGAGAGAGAGAGAGAGAGAGAGAGAGAGAGAGAGAGAGAGAGAGAGAGAGAGAGAGAATGTGAGAGAGAGAGAATGTGAGAGAGAGAGAATGTGAGAGAGAGAGAGAGAGAGAATGTGAGAGAGAGAGAGAGAGAGAGGGGAGAAAGGAAAAGAGAGAGAGAGCTGTTAAAATTGAACTCCACTTATGTGGGTTTAAATTGAAGTTCTATCATCATCACTACCAACATCACACTACCACTCTAATCATCATTACCACCAGCACTACATCCCCACCACCACCACTTGCATTGTTATCACCCCCACCCCACCCACTACTATCAGCAATAATACCACTGCAATATCCACCACCACCACTACCAACAGCAACACCACCACCACCTCTACCACCACCACTACCACCAACACCACCACCCCCACCAGTACCAACACTACTACTGCAACATCCACCACCACCACTACCACCACCACCACTGCCACCACCACAACCACCACCTCTACCACCACCTCTACCACTTCTACCACCACCACCACCTCTACCACCTCCACCACCACTTCTACCACCACCATCTTTACCGCCACCACCACCTCTACCACCACCACCACCTCTACCACCTCTACCCCCCCACCCCCACCACCTCTACCACCACCAAGTTATAATCATCTAATCTTCATGAACATTGCTATAACTTCATATCTATTTCCATAGCAGTCATTATCTTCCTCATTATCATTGCTTATTATGTCGTTGTCACCACCACCACCACCACCACCACCACCACCACCATCATCATCAGCATCATCATCATATATTTATCATCAATGTAACATTATTATAATGTCTATTAAGGGCGGTGGATTGGCAGTATCGGTAGAGTCGGACACCATACTTTGAAGCATAGAGTTACGTCCCTTTATGATCTGAGTTCAAATCCCGCCGAGGTTAACTTTGCCTTTCATCCTTATGGGGTCGATAAAATAAAGTACCAGTAATGTACTGAGTAATTGATGGCCTTGTGCCAAAAGTAGAAACAATTATTATAATGTCTATTTCTATAACTTTATTTTTGTTGTCATCATCATCATCATTACCACCACTGTCACCATCAGCACCCTAATCCCACCACCACTACCACCATCACCACTATCACCATCAGCACCCACTGTCACCACCACCACCACCACCACTAATATCATCATCAGCAATAACAGCAATTTTCTCATGTTCATAGCAGAGACTAAAACAGGTCTACCTAGTTTTTCCTTACCCATTCACCCAGTTCCCAACCTCTCCAGCCTGGTCAACAAATTCATTATTGTTGCCCATTTTGTCCTGTAAATCAATCTACCACCACCACCATCACCATCACCACCACCATCACCAATAACACCATCATAACAAACACTCTACCAACAACAACAACAACAACAACAACAATCTACCACCACCACCAACAAGAACAACAACAATCTACCACCACCATCACCCTACCACTTATCACACATACTTATAAAATACCTCACAGCCAGTCATTAAGGTACCACTAAAAATGTCATCTTTATATAGAGTTATTCAAGAATTCATATACAGAAGTTATTTTAATGAGTAGGTGTGGAATATAAAATAAATTAAATAGGCCTATGAGCATGTCAAGTTATGTTCAGTAGCATAGCCAGAAGGGGCAGTCTGACCCCCCCGAGGGTGTATGACACTTTTATGGGGGCACTTTTCGTCTGCTGTCCGCTAAAAGCATTCTTTTAATGCTGCAGTATAATATTATAATTGTACACACATTAATTAATATATAACAACAACTGGTTGCTTAGTTCGGATCTAGCTGTTGAAACGGCCGGAGCTCAGCCGCCGGGGTCCTCACTCTTTTCCTATATATATATTAAAATACAAATATTAATAAAATAGATGTTCTTTTTATCAATTAAATTTTATTATACATATTTCAGAGGTACAACAGTACGTCCTCATCAGACAAAATATGATATTTGACATACCCTGAGATGTGAAATGGTTAAGATTTAATCAAGGTAGTGATTAACCTAAGAGAAAGTTTAACATTTATACCCTAATAATGAGAAAAGGTGAAAACGTAATAAATTCAAGAGAGAATGTATGAGTAAGAAAAACGTTGCTTAATGTAACAGTTATAGAGATTTTAAAATGTATGATACTACAATTTATCAGGGAAAGCGGTCAATGAGAGCCGCTGAGATAATATATAGAGAGAGAAGATTTTAGGTTTTTAAAAAAAAGCAAAAAAAACTAAAATCTTCACTCTTCACCCTAAAATAGCATAAATTAAATATTTTCAAACTTAACCGTTTAACTTTCGGAAAATCTCCTTCTACATATATTCCCTCTCTCTCTATATATTATCTCAGCGGCTCTCATTGACCGCTTTCCCTGATAAATTGTAGTATCATACATTTTAAAATCTCTGTAACTGTTACATTAAGCAACGTTTTTCTTACTCATACCTTCTCTATTGAATTTATTACGTTTTCACCTTTTCTCATTATTAGGGTATAAATGTTAAACTTTCTCTTAGGTTAATCACTACCTTGATTAAATCTTAACCATTTAACATCTCAGGGTATGTCATGTATCATTATATTTTGTCTGATGAGGACGTACTGTTGTACATCCAAAATATGTATAATAAAATGTAATTGATAAAAAGAACATCTATTTTATTAATTTTAATATTAATAACTCTGGAAAATTATTTTCCGTAGAGTGCTTCCAATCTACTGTAAATGTCATTCTTTGATGTACTCATTGAATCTTGTTTAACTCTTTAATATATATATATATATATAACTTTAAGAGTGAGTCACTGAGCAATATTTATTTTTTGTGGGGGCTTGGAGGCAGCAAACTGAAGGGTTACCCCCAGGCACACACTCTAGCTATGTCACTGGTTATGTCTACCACCCATTTTAAATCTAATATTATTATTTAGACTCAGCAGAGCTGTTCTGTTAGAGAAAGGGTCACAGATGGTAGATAGCAATACGGCCACCAGATATGGTGGCTAGTTGCGATATAAGTGGGTAACTGCCAGACAAATAAGCAACCCTGGACCAACAGTGGTTAACTACTAGGGGAGATAATATCGAATTTATGAGATTTTAATATCATTTATTTTGAGAACAATACCTTAACATCAGTATGAGTGGCCTGTTATAGCCTGTTTGAACAGAAAGAGATGAGTTCTGGCCGGATATGGCTGGTTTAAATGCTAAAGGGCTAAGTCTATTATTCAAGTTTGATTTACAAACCAAGTAAATCAAACCCTACCATCTTGAAAATAGTAAAGTGTATAATGTCTGAAATAGGGATGCAATAGTTAGAGCTGGAATGCATTTGATCATACCTCTGCTCATTTAGGACTGCCTTAGCAAATTGCAGGTTTTTTACCCAACCTAGTTCCTTGTATGACTTCCATCTCCCCACATAAAACTCTCTTGGTTTATGCTGTGTATGTGTGTGAGTGCGTATGTTTGTGCATATATATGTGTGTGTGTGTGTGTGATTGTGTGTACACATGTGGCTTTGTAGTTAGGGTGATTCCCAGATAGGGCAGCATGTTGTGTCCTTGAGAGAGACACTTTATTTCATATTGTTCCAGTCCACACTACTGGAAAAGATGAGTTGTAGCAATTATTCAAAGGACCAACTTTGTTACACACTGTACCATGCTGAATCTCCCTGAGAGCTATGTTAAGCCTCCAGATATCTGTTGAATGGTGAGTCACTTGCAAGTTAATTTCAGAAGCAAGCTGGAATACTCCTTCTCAGAACATACCTGTGTTTGTATGTTTGCTGTTTGTGTGTGAGTGTGTATATATGTGTGTGTGTGAGTATGTGTGTGTGTTTGTGCATGAATGTGTTTCTAAGTGTGTGTATATGTGTGTGTTTATATGTTTGTGTGTGCGAGTGTGTACATATGTATGTGTGTTTATGTGTGTGTCTGTGTGTACATATGTGTCTGTGTGTGTGTGTGTTCATGCATGTATTTTTTCATTGACCTCTATGAAGCTTTCTCCTGTGTCCAAACCCTTTCTTGCCTCACTCACCCCCTTACTTTTATTTTCGGGTTTTCTCCTTCCTATTACACCCTGCCATACCTTTCCTCTTCCTTCCACATCCTTTACATACTTGCACCAGCTTGTTGTTGTTGTTAAAAGCAGGGGCTAAACTGTAGAAAGTAATATGTATGTGTGTATGTATGTATGTGTGTATGTATGTGTGTATACATATGTGTGTAGGTATGAATGTATGTGTGTATCCATGCGTGTATGTATGCATGCATGTATGCATGCATGTATGCATGTATGTACATGTATGTGTGTATGAATACATGTATGTATCCATGTGTATGTATGCATGCGTGTGTATGTGTGTATCCATGTGTGTATGTATGTATGAATGTGTGTATGTATGTGTGTATGAATGTATATGTATGAATGTGTGTATGTATGTGTGTATGAATGTATATATGTATGTATGTACGTACGTGTGTATGTATGTGTGGTCTACTAAGTCATCTACAAAGTCATGGACGTGGATGGGATGACAATAAAGAATCAACAAGAGACAGCAATCGTCTGTGAAGATGCTGCAATCCTCATGTATGTATGTATGTATGTATGTATGTATGTATGTATGTATGTATGTATGTATGTATGTATGTAGAGGCCAACAGTAACAGTGTAGGCAAACCAATGAAAGGCTCTGGTGTGCGAAACCTCAGGTGGTTGAATCCTGGTCTCAGTGGATAGCAAGGGAGATGAATTGAAAGAGCTATTCCAGCTCAAATGTTTCAAATGTTTCCAGCTCAAATGTTTTCTGCTTGAACAACATTCACTAGAATTTCTAAGTGCCACCTTTAAATCCCACATTAGTACTTGACTGAACATTATCTATATTTATAACCCCAGGTGTCAGCCATGATTCATCAAGCCTATGATCAAAGGTGTTGTAACCGTAACTATACATCCAATTCTTTTCACAGACATAAATATAGCAAAGACTACATCATCTGATGTGTCCTTTCTTTTTGTTTTAAGACAGCAGAGTGTGATTTGGAAGAAATTTAGCTGTGATTTTCAACAGGTTGAGCAATATATAGAAATTTCTTTGTGTTAGCTCTGATTCAGCTGACCTATGATCAATGTTATTCCAACTTTTTCTCAAATATACGTGTAGCAAAGACTACATTATCTGATGTGTCTTTTTTTTTGTCTTTTTTTGTTTGTAACATAAGACAGTAAAGAGTAATATGAAGGAAATGTAGTTGTTATTTCTTGCATGCTGAGCACTTATATAGAGGCTCCCTCGCTGACAAAAACTCTCTATTAAAGAAAGAAGCATAAGGGAAAAATGTGACTAGAAGTATTGTTCTACTATTTTCCTTCAACTAATGAAGGAAATCTTTCTATTATATTCCACTAATTAACAACAGAAGTTAATTACTTATTCTCTTCAAATATTTCCTTGTGATCTAAAGAGACCTACACGTTCTTCTGTGATGACAACCAATTGTTGTTTTGGACCTCCATCAGTTCCAACGATGAGTGTTCCAGTTGGTTCAATCAGTGGAACAGCTAGCTCATTAAATTAATGTGCAAGTGGCTGAGCATTCCACAGACACATGTTGTTGCTGTTGTTTGACTTCTGTCAGTTCCAACAATGGAAGTATATGCTTGGGAAATTAATGGACATGTGGTTGAGTATTCCTCAGACATGAGCACTCCTAATGTGAGATTCAGTGTAACATATTATGTAACAAGACTGACCCTTTGAATTACAAATACCTAGCTGAGTGGACTGAAGCAATGTGAAATAAAATGACTCGATCAAAGGAATAATATACCACCAGGAAACAAACTCATAGCTTTATCGTCATGAGTCAAATATCCTAACCACTAAGCTATGTGTCTTCCCAACAAAACATGTTAATTATATATTGTCTTCAAATATTTCATTGTGATGTAAAGAAGTCAACAAATATTTCTGTGCTAACGACTTGTGATAATACAATAGACATAGTTTATAACAGAACCACATCAAAGAGTGACATGTTAGTCTGTTCTAGATTTTTCCTTTGCTCCAGAAATAAAAGTAGGATGTGGACATATTTTCTCAAAAGCCTATTATAATTATATATTATTTTATTCTTTTACTGGTTTCAGTCAGTTGACAGTGACCATACTGGGGCACCACTTTTTTTATGTCTGGTATTTATTTTATTGAGCTATTTTTATGGAACCATTAAGCTGCAGAACATAAACACAGAGATGAAAACTTAAACACACACATGCACACAGACACACACACAAACACAAATATATACAATGGGCGTCTGCACAGTTTCTGTCTACCAAATTTCACTGACAAGGCATCCAACCCATGCAAGCGTGGAACAACAGATGTAAAATGCTGATGATGATGATGAACGCTTTGGTCAACCAAAGACACTTGCCCACAGTGCCATGTGATGAGTGACACCAAAATCTCATGGTTCGCAAAATGAACTCTTCAACCACACATCCATGATTGTACCTAAGTTTGTAATATAATAGACATGGTCTATTTCAGCACCATATCAAAATGGGACTTATTTATTTGTGTATATATATATACATATATACATATATACATACGCACACACATATATATATATTGTTCCATTTAAGTATATATTTTGTGTATATATATTTTTCTTTGCTCTAGAAATATGGCAGGATATGGAAATATTTTCTCCAAAGCCTTTCAAAATTATACATTGATTTATTATTTTTTTCATTTTTTTTTTGTTTATGTTTTGTTAGTTTGGTGAGTTTCTTTTTTATGTGCGTGAAACTATATTTTAATAATCTATTGTTACACGTCAAAGACATTCCTAATTTACCTCTCCCTATTCTGTTACATTTTCTATATTAATTCAATACATAATGTATGGCTTAATTTGGGTGGTAGGTACACATACACAGAACAAACACATAGCCTAAATTCACACACACACATATACACACATACACACATAAAAAAACACAGCACAATCACATAACCCAAACACACAAACACACACACCACAAACATAGGGGGTTATATGTAGAGTAATAGAAGTCATACAAGCAACTGGACTGGGAAATAAATCAGTAAGCTGGGTTTTTTAGCCCCAGGACAACCTTAAATGAGCAGAGAAATGATCAGGAAAGGAAAGGAGCTGGTCCTCAGATCAGACCAAGGAAACTATTTCCACTGATCTTTCCATTGACCATAGTATCTGCTGGTCACAACACTTGTTAGAAGTAAATGGGATTTGAACTCAGAACACAAATATCCAGACCATATACCACAAAAGAATTCTATCTAACTCTTTAACCCTTTAGCATTTACATTACTCTATATTTACTATTATATTTTCACAATAAAGGCTTTACTTCACATAATTATCTCACATAATATCGAATCTATGAGATTTTGATATTATTTATTTTGAGAACCATTCCTTAACATCACTATGAGTGGCTGGTTATAGCCGGTTTGAACATAAAAAGGTGAGAGAATTCTGGCCGGATACGGCCAGTTTAAATGCTAAAGGATTAACAATTCCACCAGCCCTCCACTCCTGGACTCATACTTAATTTATCAATCTCGAAAGGAAGAAGGTTAAAGGTGACTTTGATGGGATTTGAGAGTTGGAACAATTACCATGGCATTTACTCTGATGCTCTACCAATTCATCACCTATATGTACAATTAAAAACAAAAAAGAGGGGGTGGGCAGATAAACTCTTCAAAGTCAACAGCCATCCACCTCTAACTATGTGTTAAATAGCCTCACCAAACCCACAATTGGTGAGTACATCTACACCCCTGCCATAACCAAAATCAAGCAGGAAACAGTGGAGATCAACCATGGAGGGATTCCTCCAACAGGAGTGAGCAGGCCCTGGATTGGATTGGATGTATGATTAAAGACATTCCGTCCATGACCATTATTTAAGACATTGTGTATTTTAGTGTTCATAAACCTTTCATTACCATATTTCTAATGAAAGAAACTGCTTATGATTTTCATATAACTTTCAAAATAATCAAGAATTTGGAAGGATTTAGTAAAATAACTAATTTTCTCCTTATTTATCTGGTGTTTGGAATAACTTAACCCTTTAGCATTTAAATCGGCCATATCCGGTCAGAATTCTCTCACGTCTTTCTGTTCCAACCAGCTATAATTGGCCACTCATATGATGTTAAAATATTGTTCTCAAAGTAAATAATATCAAAATCTATAGAGTCGATATGTAAGATAAGTATGTGAGATAAAGCCTTTACCGTGAACATATAATAGTAAATATAGTATAATGTAAATGTTAAAGTGTTAATGCTCTTAGATAAAATTATATTGGAAGGTTTCATCATCATCATCAACGTTTAACGTCCGTGTTCCACGCTTGCATGGGTTTGGACGGGGGTTTCCCACTTGAGGCAAGAGTGGTTGTCTTGCTCGCATAGGACTGTCTGGCGGGTTTTCTACAGCTGGATGCCCTTCCTAACACCAACCACATTTACAGTGTGGGGCTGGGAGGTTTTTACCGTGTTGCCTACACGGCCACATTACAGCATGGACTGTCTGGCGGGTTTTCTACAGCTGGATGCCCTTCCTAACACCAACCACATTTACAGTGTGGGGCTGGGAGGTTTTTACCGTGTTGCCTACACGGCCACATTACAGCATGGACTGTCTGGCGGGTTTTCTACAGCTGGATGCCCTTCCTAACACCAACCACATTTACAGTGTGGGGCTGGGAGGTTTTTACCGTGTTGCCTACACGGCCACATTACAGCGTGGACTGTGTGTTTTTTTGTCGTGACACCTACACGATCTCATTTGTTTCGGCCTGGATGTTGTGGCACCAACATAACTTTACATTGAAGGGGCGGTGTGGATGGGGTGGGGGTGGTGGGACGGGGGTGTATTTTGTTAGAGATGCCTACTGGCTGTAGTAGGTTTTACTTTGTATTTAGGTAAGGCGGGTCTTCTCTATTACTGAGTACCACCAAAGGTCTCGGTCCAGTGACATTGTCTTGGAGAGGTGTAAATGTGTGAGGTCAGAATTTATCAGCTCTTCCCAGGTTTTTCTGGGTCTGCCTACTCCATAGCTACCGTCTATCTTTATTGCCCTGCACTTTGTTATACAGCTGTCGTCTTTCATGCGCATCACGTGACCATACCAACGTAGCCTTCTGTCGAGTAAACAACATCTGATCCCTCTTATTTCTAATTTTTTTATAGATAGATATCTGAAACAACAAAATCCCAGACCTCATTCGCTTACTGAGTGAGGTGGAACTCGTCAGATCGGACCAAGGAAACAATGTTTCCATTGGTCTTTCCAATTGCTGATACTATCTACCAGATGCAACTCCTAGCAGAAGGAGCAATGTGAAATAAAGTGTCTTGCACAAGGACTCAACATATCGCCCAGCCTGGGAATTGAACCTACCTCACAATTGTGAATCTAACCCACTAACCACTAAGCCACACACCTTCTCTAGATAGATATAGACACTCTAAAATATATAGCTCAGTATGGTAGAACTAGGGCTGGTTTCAGACGATTTGATATAAGAATTTAAGAGGGTAAGGTTTGATTTAACCTTTACCATTTAAACCGGTTGTATCTAGCCAGAATTCTCTCAACTCTTTCTGTAGAAATTGGTCATAACTGGCTGCTCAAACTGATGTTAAGGTATTGTCCTCAAAATAAATAACATAAAAAATTTATATATTCGATATTATGTGAGATAATTATGTAAGATAATGCTTTTACCACGAAAATACAACAGTATATATAGAGTAATGTAAATACTAAAGGGTTAAAGGAGATTTAGCTGCTATTTCTGAAAAGTTCAGATATCAGATTAAGTGTATAAGAAATGTGTGCGTGTGTTGTTTTGTTGTTTAACTGCAGGTTGGCCTTAATCCAGTAGACCTATAATAAAAGGCATTCCAACAATGTCCATCCCATCATTTCAGCTTAACAGTTTAGGTTCACCTGTCTATAAAATCCACTGACAACTTCCATTCCTTCTCTAATCAAGCCCACACACATATATACACACACACACGCATATTCACAAAAAAACACACATACGCACTCGTACATAGGCGCATGCACACACACAAACACAGACGTTAAGTAAGTCAGGCCATTCATCCCTCACGACTGTATTGGTGTTAATGCTCTAGTTAAAAGAAGTTATTGAATGGAGATGTATTCAAGGGAAATAATTAAAAATACAAGCAACGGTCAGGAGTTATGTTCCTTGGTCAGCTACAGTCAACACACACATGTATGTCTGTGCGTTCATTTATATATATATATCATCATCATCATCATCATCATCATCAACGTTTAACGTCCGTGTTCCACGCTTGCATGGGTTTGGACGGGGGTAGTCCCACTTGAGGCAAGAGTGATTGTCTTGCTCGCATAGGACTGTCTGGCAGGTTTTCTACAGTTGGATGCCCTTCCTAACACCAACCACATTTACAGTGTGGGTCTGGGAGGTTTTTACCGTGTTGCCTACACGGCCACATTACAGCGTGGACTGTGTGTTTTTTTGTCGTGACACCTACACGATCTCATTTGTTTCGGCCTGGATGGCGCGGCACCAACATAACTTTACATAGAACGGGGTGGTGTGGATGGGGTGGGGGTGGCGGCGGGAGGGGTGTATTTTGTTAGAGATGCCTACTGGCAAGGCGGGTCTTCTCTGTTACTGAGTACCGCCAAAGGTCACGGTCCAGTGACATTGTCTTGGAGAGGTGTAAGTGTGTGAGGTCGGAGTTTATCAGCTCATCCCATGTTTTTCTAGGTCTGCCTATTCCGTGGCTACCGTCTATCTTTATTGCCCTGCACTTTGTAATACAGCTATCGACTTATACATATGTATGTGTATATATATATATATATATATATATATATATATATATATATATATACATATGTATGTGTGTATATATATATATATATATATATATATATATACATACATATATATATATATACATATATATATATATAACTTTGAAATGTTTTGGCCAGTATTGGCCCAGGCCATGTCTAACTTAATAGCACCACCTGGCGAAGTCTTTCAATTCAGGATTTGGGCACCATGGCCCATTCGAGAAGAGAATTACTGTTTGCGGAGACATATCCGGGTGTGGGTGGTTTGTCCGGGATTACTTGGAGGAATTTGTCCAAAGACTTCTTGAATTTTGTGTGGTCAGTTTCTGTTTTGACGTGTCCTGGTGTGATGTTGAAGAGAGCAGGGCCGATTGAGGTGAAATAATTGTGCCTTATTGTTGTTATGAGTTGCGATTTAGATTTTTGAATGGGACGGATAGCACGGGGCCCAAGCCTTGGGTGTATCTTGAAGGCGATGCCAACATCATTTGGGCAGTGATGATGGAACATTTTCCACATCATGCAGATAATATAACGCTCACGGCGACGTTGGAGTGAGTAAAGTTTCAGGTTTTCTAATCGACCCCAGTAGTCAAGGTCTGACATGCCATCTATCTTTTTCGTGATTGCCCTTTGAGGAGCTTCAAGTTTCATGATACTTTGTTTCGTGTGGGGAGACCACAGTGGACAACAGTATTCAAGGTGTGGTCGGGCAAAAGTAGAGAAGAGAAGGATAATGGTGCGGGAATCTCTCGACTGGAAGGTTCTGAGGATCCAGGAACACATTCTGCGGGCCATGTCAACTTTGCTGCTTATATGCGTGGTCCAGCTTATGTTGCTGTCCACGGTTACTCCCAAGTCTCTGATGTTGTTAGATGCCACGAGAGTTTCCCCGGAGGGAAGGGAGTACGGGAGTTTCAGAGCATCCTCTTTTCCAAAGTGGATCAGTTCGAATTTGTCTTCGTTCAGTAACATGTTGTTCTTTTCTGCCCATTGGGTAATAGCCAGTAGGTCTGACTGAAGGCTTATCCGGTCATCCACGCCATTGATGACCTTTTGGAGCTTGGAATCATCAGCGAAAATTTTAATGTTGCTGTGTTTGATGATGTCAGTGATGTCATTAATATAGATGATGAAGAGAAGTGGGCCCAACACAGTGCCTTGTGGGACCCCACTACTGACTTTGGCTGGGCTTGATTTGACTCCCTCAACTACAACATGTTGGGTTCTGTTTGACAGGAAGCTCTTGATCCACTGCAGCAGCTTTCCAGTGACACCAATATTGGACAGCTTTCTCAGTAGAATGTTATGATCAACCCTGTCAAAGGCCTTGCTGAAATCAAGGTAGATAACATCAGTGTTGGAACCCTCTCCCAAGGCTCTCAAAATGTCATCAAAGTGATGCAGTAGCTGCGTCAGGCAATCCCTTCCATTACGGAATCCATGCTGGTTGGAGTTCAGCATATTGTTACTCTCAAGGAAGTGGGGCATTCGCGATCTCACCACTCTCTCAAATACCTTAATGATATGAGAGGTGAGTGAGATTGGACGGTAATTCACGACAAGGGATTTGTTTCCCTTTTTGAAAACTGGGACAACAGACTGGGATAGAAGGTTTTCTGGCACATATCCAGCATCCAGTGAGTTCCGCCACAGATTGGCAAGAGGAGATGCAAGTTGGTGTTGACACGCCTTCAAGACACAAGCAGGGAACCTATCGGGACCTACTGCTGAATTATGCTTGATTTCCTTTATTGCCGCCAAGACATCAGGGGCGCCAAACGTTATGTCCGATAAGGTGTAATGGGGAGTAACATCGCCGATACAGCCCAGATCGGCCATATCAGGATTGCTGAAAACAGAGCAGTATTGTTTCTGCAGTATCTCACCCATGGTTTTAGCATTGTCTTGAAGAGTGCCATTTTCATCAATTAGAGGGCCAACAGTAGAGCCAGTGATTTTGTGTTTTTTTGCAAATGAAAAGAACACTTTGGGATTGAGTTTGATCTTCTCAATGGCCCAGGCCTCTTCAGCTCTTCTCTGATTGTTGATGAGGGACATTATGTTGTTTTGGAGGTTATGTTTTTTAATCTCTAGTGATGAAATGGCAGTCAAGTTGATGTGTTGCTGCTGACAGTATTTCAGCTTGTTGATTTTTTTGTTCGTTCTCTTAATTTTTCTGATGAGTGTTTTTCTATTTCTAGGCATTCTGCTCTTAGATTTGTTTATAGTTCTTAATGGGGTGTGTTTAGCACATATGTTTGTAACAGTGTCCACAAATGTCTGCCAGGACTTTTTGATGTTAGTGGGTGTATGAGTGTGCATGAAGGACCAGTCGACATGTGCAAGATCATGACTGATCGCTTCCCAGTTTGCATTGTGGAAATCCATAGCGTCAAACGGATGGACAGGAGAGATGACATTGGGTTTGTATATTGGACGGTGGAATCTCAGATCACAGAGAACCATGTCATGATCAGAGAGTAGAGTTTTCTCCACTGCAATATTGTGGATATTGTCAGTGTGATTGCTGAAAATTAAGTCTAGGACGTTTTTGTGGCACCTCGTTGGTTCGAGCACTAGTTGGGATAGGAAGAAATCATCCATGAAGTCAAGAAGTGATTCCACAGCTTCCCTGTCAGAGGTTGAGGCAGAAGAACCTGGTGGCAGGGTGTTTGTGGACCAGTCAACTCCGGGGAGGTTGAAGTCCCCCATCATTAAGATGTTGTCAGGGTGACACTCTTGGATGAAACACTTTATGCTGTTGAGGCATTCCTTGAAGCATGGTACAGGCGTTTGGGGTGGCCTATAGAGCCCAACTACTAATAGGTTGTTGGTTTGACTGAATACAGTGACTGCCTCACAGTATCCATTAGTGAATATGTTCATAGCCTCTGTTGAGAAAGAATTATGGACATAAATGGCAGTTCCGCCCTTTCTTCTGCCAGCGCGATCAGCACGGATGGCTTTGAAATTTTTCACTTTCACCTCGGCTTCCAAGTGGAGGTTACTGAGATGGGTTTCAGTGAGGACGAAGAAAGGGATGTGGTTTGGATGGACATCAATCCAGTCCTCCAGGAATTTGATCTTCCATTTTTGAGTATTGGTGGAAGGGCTGATGCCTTGGGCGTTAAGCAAAAATGTAGAGGCGAGAGTGGATGGTTTTAATTGTTTTGGTGTGTTGTTAATTTGTTTGTTTGTTAATGGCAGCAATGGGAGTTTGTGCAGTGGGGTGATAGTGGAGGGTGGTGCTGGGTGATAGCTCGAATGTTTTTTTCCAGTTCTTTTGCCAGATTCATTATGGCTAAAAAAGAGGAAGAAGTTTCCTGTTTATAAGACTGTTGGTGACTCTGGTAGTGGTTATTTTTATGTAGGTTATGGTTTTTGTTTTTGCTTTTATTTTTAATTTTATTTTCATTTGTCCGACGGGTCCACGGGAGATGGGTAAAGGGACAATCCCGGTCTAAACACAATCTGTCTCGCAGGGAAAAGCGGCAGATTTGTGGATTCCTTGTTTGAGTTATTGGTGGTTGTGTTGGTGTTAAATTAGAGTATGTATTATGGTGGTGGCTGTTTGTGGGGATAGATCGTTTTGTCCTAGGTAAATGGGTGAATTTGCAGCCACTATCCGTACATATTCTATAGCGTAGAGAGTAGCGGCAAATGATGGGGTTTCGAGTGGGTGGGTATGTGGGTGTGTGTGTTATGAGAGGTGTAGATGATGGTTTGGGTAGGATTTGACGACCTTTGTGGACTGTGGGAGGGAGAGTTCTTGTTCTGGTATTAGAAGGTAAATTCCTTGACATAGCAGTAGACAAAAATGTTGTAGTAGTAGTAGTAGGCAGAGATGTTGGCAGTGGTGATGATTGGACTGCTGGGCCAGAGAAAGGATGTGGCGTTTCATGCTGTGAGACAGAGGCTACTGGGGGGTCAATAGTTTCATTTAGTAGATCGGCCATTGTTGATGAATCAAGGAGTGGTTCACACTGTTGTTGTCGTTGTTGTTGTTGTTGCTGTTGTTGATGTTGTTGTTGTTGTAGCTGTTGTTGTTGTTGCCGTTGTAGCTGCTGTTGTTGTTGTTGCTGGACAGCATTCGAAGAAAAAACACACCGTAGTTTATCCAAATGTTTATTGATTAATTTAAAAGCAATTTCGATTTGCTTTAATTTATTTTGAATCTGTTGTTCAGATCGAGTTTTCAAAAATTGAACTGTACGTTTAGCAATGTCGTTCAGAGATGAAGCATGTATGTCTTCTGTTTGGGTAAGGCAATGCCATGTGTTTATTAGAATGTCGATTTCATTATCAGACCAGTTCTGTTTGGATTTTTGCTGGTTAGCCATTCTAGTTTTGAGTGTGTGTGTGTTTTAGTTAAGTATTTCAATATATATATATTTTTTTTTAAATTTATTTTTGATTTATTTTTGTTTTTTGTTTTTCTTGTGTGTGAGTGAGAAGAGTATATATATAAATATGAGTATATATATATATATATACATACATATATATATATATACATACATCTCACATTTCAACCAGGTTTGATGGTCTTTTGTCTCTTGTTCACGATTTCACCGAGTTTATATTCATAGAGATCTGGGACTTGTCTCTTTCTTCTCACTTTCCGTTGCTTAAACCATTTTGTTTGTTCACCCTAACGTCCCCTTTATTTACGTGTCCCAACGACTTTTTTTAGCCGTTGTTCGCACCAACCTGAGGCATGTGGCCCTTAAAGCGATGAAATGCCTGGGACGGTTGGAGGGTCACTGATGAAGGACTTACTTTTTCATATGCACCACCATTTGCAACGCGCAGCCATCATTATTATCATATTTACACACATATATATATATCTATCTAAGGCGGGTAAAATTCCCGAGATCCATGGACGAGTTCTCTCCAGCGGTCTCTGTCCCTCATTATCGCTGCCATATCCTGCATCTCCAACAGACCAGTGTCTGTCCTTAGGGCATCAACATACGTTAACCTTGGTCTTCCTCTTCTAGTGTGTCCATTTAGGGGCTCCCAAAGGAGCACTGAGTGCAATGTCAACTCTGGATGTCGGTGAGCATGTCCAGCCAACCTCAGTCTCCTCTGTGTCACTGTAGTGGAGTCTGTGCTGCTGTATATATATATATACATATGTATGTGTATATATATATATACATATGTATGTGTATATATATATATACATATGTATGTGTATATATATATATATATATACATATGTATGTGTATATATATACATATATATACATATGTATGTGTATATATATATATATATATATACATATGTATGTGTATATATATATATATATATATACATATGTATGTGTATATATATATATATATATACATATGTATGTGTATATATATATATATATATACATACATATATATATATATATATAGTTAATTTTATTGCTCATTTTTTGTCGATTCTATTGAGTGATGAATAGCTTTTGTTTTATTTTAACATGTCTATTGAGCACTCTAATTCGATATGTGTATTTCCACATTCACTCGAATTGTTTTCGCGGATATAGGGGTCATCTCCCTTGTCTAATGCCATGTGCGTTTTTCACCGCTAGTTGACTCCTCTGCCGCCAGGAAAAAACTCGTTGATAACGTAAACTCCGTTCCACTTACTCTAGTAGGCTTTTATATTTATATGTGAGCTGATAGAGTACAGTCTAAGGATTTACAGAAACCCATGAAGCTAGATTTAACACCTTTCTAGTGGGTCCGGGTATGATTTTACATTCATTTAAATTATTGACGTATTGTTTTATTGATATTTTTTATCTGTTTGGCCCGAATCTTCCTTTATCGATTTTAAATCGTATGGTTGATTGTAGACTTGTTCTATATGTGACGGTATTTTAACGATAGTTATAGCTCTGATTCATCTGAATTATTGAGCCCTCTGCCGCTCATATCGAATTTCGTTTATCGTGAACTCGTGCGCCGATTTTTCGATACTCGATCTTTCTAATATATTTAGCTCTGGACATAGCTATCCACCAGTTAATTTTATTGCTCATTTTTTGTCGATTCTATTGAGTGATGAATAGCTTTTGTTTTATTTTAACATGTCTATTGAGCACTCTAATTCGATATGTGTATTTCCACATTCACTCGAATTGTTTTCGCGGATATAGGGGTCATCTCCCTTGTCTAATGCCATGTGCGTTTTTCACCGCTAGTTGACTCCTCTGCCGCCAGGAAAAAACTCGTTGATAACGTAAACTCCGTTCCACTTACTCTAGTAGGCTTTTATATTTATATGTGAGCTGATAGAGTACAGTCTAAGGATTTACAGAAACCCATGAAGCTAGATTTAACACCTTTCTAGTGGGTCCGGGTATGATTTTACATTCATTTAAATTATTGACGTATTGTTTTATTGATATTTTTTATCTGTTTGGCCCGAATCTTCCTTTATCGATTTTAAATCGTATGGTTGATTGTAGACTTGTTCTATATGTGACGGTATTTTAACGATAGTTATAGCTCTGATTCATCTGAATTATTGAGCCCTCTGCCGCTCATATCGAATTTCGTTTATCGTGAACTCGTGCGCCGATTTTTCGATACTCGATCTTTCTAATATATTTAGCTCTGGACATAGCTATCCACCAGTTAATTTTATTGCTCATTTTTTGTCGATTCTATTGAGTGATGAATAGCTTTTGTTTTATTTTAACATGTCTATTGAGCACTCTAATTCGATATGTGTATTTCCACATTCACTCGAATTGTTTTCGCGGATATAGGGGTCATCTCCCTTGTCTAATGCCATGTGCGTTTTTCACCGCTAGTTGACTCCTCTGCCGCCAGGAAAAAACTCGTTGATAACGTAAACTCCGTTCCACTTACTCTAGTAGGCTTTTATATTTATATGTGAGCTGATAGAGTACAGTCTAAGGATTTACAGAAACCCATGAAGCTAGATTTAACACCTTTCTAGTGGGTCCGGGTATGATTTTACATTCATTTAAATTATTGACGTATTGTTTTATTGATATTTTTTATCTGTTTGGCCCGAATCTTCCTTTATCGATTTTAAATCGTATGGTTGATTGTAGACTTGTTCTATATGTGACGGTATTTTAACGATAGTTATAGCTCTGATTCATCTGAATTATTGAGCCCTCTGCCGCTCATATCGAATTTCGTTTATCGTGAACTCGTGCGCCGATTTTTCGATACTCGATCTTTCTAATATATTTAGCTCTGGACATAGCTATCCACCAGTTAATTTTATTGCTCATTTTTTGTCGATTCTATTGAGTGATGAATAGCTTTTGTTTTATTTTAACATGTCTATTGAGCACTCTAATTCGATATGTGTATTTCCACATTCACTCGAATTGTTTTCGCGGATATAGGGGTCATCTCCCTTGTCTAATGCCATGTGCGTTTTTCACCGCTAGTTGACTCCTCTGCCGCCAGGAAAAAACTCGTTGATAACGTAAACTCCGTTCCACTTACTCTAGTAGGCTTTTATATTTATATGTGAGCTGATAGAGTACAGTCTAAGGATTTACAGAAACCCATGAAGCTAGATTTAACACCTTTCTAGTGGGTCCGGGTATGATTTTACATTCATTTAAATTATTGACGTATTGTTTTATTGATATTTTTTATCTGTTTGGCCCGAATCTTCCTTTATCGATTTTAAATCGTATGGTTGATTGTAGACTTGTTCTATATGTGACGGTATTTTAACGATAGTTATAGCTCTGATTCATCTGAATTATTGAGCCCTCTGCCGCTCATATCGAATTTCGTTTATCGTGAACTCGTGCGCCGATTTTTCGATACTCGATCTTTCTAATATATTTAGCTCTGGACATAGCTATCCACCAGTTAATTTTATTGCTCATTTTTTGTCGATTCTATTGAGTGATGAATAGCTTTTGTTTTATTTTAACATGTCTATTGAGCACTCTAATTCGATATGTGTATTTCCACATTCACTCGAATTGTTTTCGCGGATATAGGGGTCATCTCCCTTGTCTAATGCCATGTGCGTTTTTCACCGCTAGTTGACTCCTCTGCCGCCAGGAAAAAACTCGTTGATAACGTAAACTCCGTTCCACTTACTCTAGTAGGCTTTTATATTTATATGTGAGCTGATAGAGTACAGTCTAAGGATTTACAGAAACCCATGAAGCTAGATTTAACACCTTTCTAGTGGGTCCGGGTATGATTTTACATTCATTTAAATTATTGACGTATTGTTTTATTGATATTTTTTATCTGTTTGGCCCGAATCTTCCTTTATCGATTTTAAATCGTATGGTTGATTGTAGACTTGTTCTATATGTGACGGTATTTTAACGATAGTTATAGCTCTGATTCATCTGAATTATTGAGCCCTCTGCCGCTCATATCGAATTTCGTTTATCGTGAACTCGTGCGCCGATTTTTCGATACTCGATCTTTCTAATATATTTAGCTCTGGACATAGCTATCCACCAGTTAATTTTATTGCTCATTTTTTGTCGATTCTATTGAGTGATGAATAGCTTTTGTTTTATTTTAACATGTCTATTGAGCACTCTAATTCGATATGTGTATTTCCACATTCACTCGAATTGTTTTCGCGGATATAGGGGTCATCTCCCTTGTCTAATGCCATGTGCGTTTTTCACCGCTAGTTGACTCCTCTGCCGCCAGGAAAAAACTCGTTGATAACGTAAACTCCGTTCCACTTACTCTAGTAGGCTTTTATATTTATATGTGAGCTGATAGAGTACAGTCTAAGGATTTACAGAAACCCATGAAGCTAGATTTAACACCTTTCTAGTGGGTCCGGGTATGATTTTACATTCATTTAAATTATTGACGTATTGTTTTATTGATATTTTTTATCTGTTTGGCCCGAATCTTCCTTTATCGATTTTAAATCGTATGGTTGATTGTAGACTTGTTCTATATGTGACGGTATTTTAACGATAGTTATAGCTCTGATTCATCTGAATTATTGAGCCCTCTGCCGCTCATATCGAATTTCGTTTATCGTGAACTCGTGCGCCGATTTTTCGATACTCGATCTTTCTAATATATTTAGCTCTGGACATAGCTATCCACCAGTTAATTTTATTGCTCATTTTTTGTCGATTCTATTGAGTGATGAATAGCTTTTGTTTTATTTTAACATGTCTATTGAGCACTCTAATTCGATATGTGTATTTCCACATTCACTCGAATTGTTTTCGCGGATATAGGGGTCATCTCCCTTGTCTAATGCCATGTGCGTTTTTCACCGCTAGTTGACTCCTCTGCCGCCAGGAAAAAACTCGTTGATAACGTAAACTCCGTTCCACTTACTCTAGTAGGCTTTTATATTTATATGTGAGCTGATAGAGTACAGTCTAAGGATTTACAGAAACCCATGAAGCTAGATTTAACACCTTTCTAGTGGGTCCGGGTATGATTTTACATTCATTTAAATTATTGACGTATTGTTTTATTGATATTTTTTATCTGTTTGGCCCGAATCTTCCTTTATCGATTTTAAATCGTATGGTTGATTGTAGACTTGTTCTATATGTGACGGTATTTTAACGATAGTTATAGCTCTGATTCATCTGAATTATTGAGCCCTCTGCCGCTCATATCGAATTTCGTTTATCGTGAACTCGTGCGCCGATTTTTCGATACTCGATCTTTCTAATATATTTAGCTCTGGACATAGCTATCCACCAGTTAATTTTATTGCTCATTTTTTGTCGATTCTATTGAGTGATGAATAGCTTTTGTTTTATTTTAACATGTCTATTGAGCACTCTAATTCGATATGTGTATTTCCACATTCACTCGAATTGTTTTCGCGGATATAGGGGTCATCTCCCTTGTCTAATGCCATGTGCGTTTTTCACCGCTAGTTGACTCCTCTGCCGCCAGGAAAAAACTCGTTGATAACGTAAACTCCGTTCCACTTACTCTAGTAGGCTTTTATATTTATATGTGAG
>OZ024747.1:68352821-68360321 GCA_964016885.1 Eledone cirrhosa
CAATATAGGCACAAAATGGTTAAATGAAAGAGGACAATCAATGACAATATAAATATATATATATATATATATATATTTATATATATATATGTATATATATATATATATATATATATATATGTTTATACATACAGACATGTTTCTGTGATGCTGCTTTCTTTTTGTAAAGGGCTCGTACTACTTTAGCACTGCCAAAACTTCTGAATCGCTTGCTTACTTTAGAGTAGAACCAATCCAGGGACATAGAACGCAATTCACTGAAGAATATTAAAAAAATACATGAGTAATTAGAATGTTAACATATTGGATAATAATGTCTGAGATAAACTGAAAATATGGGATGGTCATGGCTGGAATACCTGTCAACATAGGTCTGTTAAATAACTACAATGACAACAACAACACACATTTCTCATACATTTAATAGCATATTTATCATGGCACCAGCACTACCACTTTACAGAGTGAGCTGGGTGTATTTATGGAGGCACCAGCACTACCACTTTACAGAGTGGGTTGGGTGTATTTTATCAAGGCACCAGCACTACCACTTTACAGAGTGAGCTGGGTGTATTTATGGAGGCACCAGTACTACCACTTTACAGAGTGAGCTGGGTGTATTTATTGAGGCACTAGCACTACCACTTTACAGAGTGAGCTATGTGTATTTATCGAGGCACTAGCACTACCACTTTACAGAGTGAGCTGGGTGTATTTATTGAGGCACTAGCACTACCACTTTACAGAGTGAGCTGAGTGTATTTATTGAGGCACTAGCACTACCACTTTACAGAGTGAGCTGGGTGTATTTATTGAGGCACTAGCACTACCACTTTACAGAGTGAGCTGGGTGTATTTATTGAGGCACCAGAACTACCACTTTACAGAGTGGGCTGGGTGTATTTTATCAAGGCACCAGCACTACTATTTTACAGATGGGCTGGGTGTATTTTATCAAGGCACCAGCACTACTATTTTACAGATGGGCTGGGTGTATTTTATCAAGGCACCAGCACTACTATTTTACAGATGGGCTGGGTGTATTTTATCAAGGCACCAGCACTACTATTTTACAGATGGGCTGGGTGTATTTTATCAAGGCACCAGCACTACTATTTTACAGATGGGCTGGGTGTATTTTATCAAGGCACCAGCACTACTATTTTACAGATGGGCTGGGTGTATTTTATCAAGGCACCAGCACTACTATTTTACAGATGGGCTGGGTGTATTTTATCAAGGCACCAGCACTACTACTTTACAGATGGGCTGGGTGTATTTTATCAAGGCACCAGCACTACTACTTTACAGATGGGCTGGGTGTATTTTATCAAGGCACCAGCACTACTACTTTACAGATGGGCTGGGTGTATTTTATCAAGGCACCAGCACTACTACTTTACAGATGGGCTGGGTGTATTTTATCATAGTATAAGCATTACCACTTTACAGAGTGGGCTGGGTGCATTTATCAAGCCACCAGCACTACCACTTTACAATGTGGGCTGAGTGCAGTTTATCATGGCTCCTGCTTTGACATGTTCTACAGTAGGGTGTTCTTTGTGTTGTCACCCAGGGTGAGGAGACAGTGATGACAGTGTGGTGGCAAGAGCAATGGGCTAATGTTGCTTACCAAGGGAGTGGGTGTAAGGAAAAGATTGCTTTAAAGTGACATCTAGTGATATATTGTGGTGTGAATGTTTTTTCCATTTTAGCATGTTTGGACTAGGAACTGGGAATCAATGAGAAGAGGAATACTAAGGTAGCAGGGGGGGGGGGGGGTGAAATGTATGGGAGAAGGATGACTAAGTGGTTAGATAGTGGCGAAGTGAGGAGATGGACGGTGCATATAGACATTTACGCAGTCTCAGTTATCTCTATATGGTATATATACAAGTATAACTTTATCATATGTAAATGTGGTTGGCGTTAGGAAGGGTATCCAGCCGTAGAAAACCTTCCAGAAACACCCCTATATGAGCGAGACACGGTCATCCGATACAACTTGCTTCAAAAAAGGACCCGTCTAACCCACGCTAACGTGGAAGATGGACGTTAATCGATGATGATGATGATATATATATATATATGTAATGTATGTATATGAGCGTGGGAGGGGGGCTGGAGTGCGCACGCAGACACATCAGTGTCATCGTCGTTGTTGAAGTTCAGATTCGAGAAATACATCGAGTTTTTTCCCTTACAATACAAAAGAATTGCGTATCTGATATAATTATGACAATAACGAAATATCCTCTACTTGATTGTGGACAATCGACCTGTTAGAAAAGGCAGCCAAATATCCCAGTTTTAGAAATGAAAAAAAAGCCATTATATAATACAATCGTAATTTTTTTTTATTACTTTGATTCGGGGGAATGAATTATATTCATGTCTTTCGGAGCCCGTCTTCTCTGAATACACAAGATTGCAGATACAGTATTACATGGTTAGGTTGTTAACAGAGGCGTATCTAGGGTATGGCAAGCATGGCACCTGCCATGGACACCACTTGAAAGGGGACGCTACCTGGACTAGGAGTATTTTCTATTAAAGTCAGATAGGCTATCGTCAGAGAGTGAAAAAAGAAACTTCTTCGGATGTATGATCAGTCTTTGGTTATCATGGGTGAGAAGCACTATGGTGGCTGGATCATTAAACCATTTATATAAATTATTAGACCTATAGCTTAGACCAATCACATCAGTTATCAGGTCAAGAGTGCTTAAAATGTACGGTCATATCAAAAGATCAACTGGTGGTGTAAGTTATGCCTAGAAGGAAAGTTGGCTGGTATGAGAAGCAGAGGTCGGCAGCCAAAACGATGGCTTGATAATGTCAACTTATGGACTGGACTTGACCTTTGCTCTTTAACCTCTGCTGTTGGTGATCGAACTTTGTGGAGAAAAATATCTCATGTTGATGCGAAGTCTGCAACTGGCGGAGTTTAGCGTCTAGAGAGAGGTAAAGATACAGTGCTGGGAACTACATGATCATAGAGGCATACTTCATAGTATGACTTGTCAAATATTTTAATAGGGTTTTTATATTTGTCACAGATCAGTATTACACAGATTACTCCCTTTAAATACACTAACACTTTTGTCAATACTTTACGTATAGTTATGCGTAAAGGATACCTGCAGAACAAATGAAAATACAGTTTAATACCTTAAACCCTCATTTATTTAAACTGTGTTGCTAATCCCATTGTCTAACAACCTCTATATAGCTTGCTGCATGGGCAGGGCTACAATTTCAATGTTTGCCATAGGCACTATTTTCCCTTGTGGTTAAGGAGTTTGCTTCGCAATCATGATGTTCGATTCAACTGCATTGTAACTCTTCTGAGTGAAACTAGAGAGACGGAAACTCTGTTCAGACCTGGCGGAGTAATTGTACCGGTAATTTAAAGAGCCAGCTTTGTCATATATTGTGTCAAATTCTGCCTGAGAATTATGTTAAGGATACACGTGTCTGTGAAATACTCAACAGCTTTTGTGTAGGAAATACAGAGAGAGAAGGGGGGGATAGAGGGGAGACGGGAATATAGGAGGAAAGCGAGAGAGGAGAGAGGGGGTAAAGGAGGGAAGAGAGAGGGTGATACAGGAGAGAAGAGAGAGGAAAGGGGAATAGAGAGGAGGGAGAGGGAGAGAGAGAGAGAAAGAGGGAGATGTTACTTACTTTTTCTTGACACAGACATGGCAAATATATCGGCTATAGTAATAACTGTAATGGCTACATGACTTGCAGATGGCTGAGTGGCAGAGCAGACATATCTGCTTCCGATTGAAAATGTAACCAAATGCTCGACAACAGGATGGACAGAAGTTAGCATTGAAATTCTCTTTCTGATTAAGGACTTTCTTTTGTTGTTCTTGGCAAACAACTCCTTCTTCGATTTTTCTGGAAACAAAACAAAAAACAGTTCAATTTATTTATCAAAGTTGGATTACTTATCTCACATCAGATATTAGATCATTTGGGAATGTTACCTATGGTAGACATATATCTTATCCAGGGGGAGACGTAACTCTCACCATAAAACTAGAACTAAACACCGACCCTAAAAAATATTTTAGTAAACATTTCTACATTGTCTGAAGTGGTGGTACATGACTTGGTGGCTAGAATGTTTAGGTTACGATTCTAAGGTCAAGAGTTCAATTCCCAGTAGCGCTAACAAGACAATATTTATTTCACATTGTTCCAGTCCATTCAACTTAAGCACTCCTCGTCTTGTGTGTCCATATAAGTAAGAATTGGAATTATATATATGGTATGCGATGGAGTATAGTGACTTTCTTAAACACAAGGAGATGGCTTTACATTCTAAACCTTCATTTATTGTATTACATAATATTTATTATGTACATTTCAGGAGCATTAAACAGTGATTATGTAATGTTGCGTAAGCCTAATAGATGTAAGTAAATGTAAACAATGTTTGATATGCCGGCTGTAGAACAGTGGTGTTGCTTGTTCAAATTCACACACACACACACACACGTATATCAAGAGAGAGAGAAAGAAAGAAAGAAGAGATGAGAGAGGTTCCTTACTTGAGACGTTTCTTTTCATTTTCCCGGAGTGTGAAATCTCGTTGTATAACTTGTAAAATCTTGTCTCGTTCATCATCAGTAAGTTCTGTATAGATTGATCCCGGACTTGAAACCCCTTTCATGGTTGTATTTACACAGAATATCGTCAACAGTTACACTTGGATTCATACCCAACTAATGGAAAACATTTGTATTTGTATTATTTTTCCTTCCCGCCACCAACCTTAACCATAATAATATGCATTCTCTCTCTATTTATATATTTTATATCTGTAATCTTTTATTAAAATGGTATAGGAAAATTGTTAATAGAGCACATCTAGCTCAACGGAACTTAAATGTATCTATGCTATGATTTTGATAAATATCCTAATAAAATAGATCTCTTTGAATCTTTAAAAATAAATTTGGTAGTGATAGAATAATTTCGTATTAAAAACATATTCTGTAGAATATCAACCATAATAATATAAAACTTACGAATCTTGTTTAATACTAGATAAGCCAATTAAATGAACTGGTTAAATAACTTAGAAGTATTTCATTCATATGTCATCAAAAGTAAATACCGTAGACTGTTTTCCCCTATTCTGTGGTATAAGTCATGCGTATGAATTAATGTGTAAGTGAGACGGCGTTAAGTTTGACACTGCTGGCTCACTAGTATTTTAATAAAACTGAAATTAAAAAAAAAATCGCCCTACAAATAATTCTGATTAATTCATGCCTCAAGAGTTTGTCAAGTTTCCTCCCCACTCTTTCATTATTAGAACGTAAGCGACCATACTTTGGCGACACCTCATGTTGGAACAGAATTTAGCTTCTTAAACCGGAGACCAGTAGCTCTTAGGGAAACAATTTCAAATCCTCGGTGGAGTAGCTGATGTAGGAATTGGGGAGAAATTTTAGTCACGGGAGGAATCTAAACTGGGGAAAAATAGTATACATTGTATCTGTATATGCATGTGTGTGTGTGTGTGTAAGGGTGATCACGAATTAACAGTTCATGAAAATAAAATAAATTGGTGCTTCAGACTTAATCCCGTTTTGGACTATACAATTACTGTAGCCTGAAAAGCTGGTTCACGTTAATATGGTGTTCAGGTGAAATATTACTAGATGACAATACAAAATGAGAAGGAATTGGGGAAATCTCGGATCACAAGGTTGGGAATGTGATTTGGGTCTCTGAGAACCACAGTTCTAGACAGAATAAGAGGTGCTGGTCCGAAGATCAATGACGATAGTTGTTAATGTCTTAGAATCTTGTACTCTTTCGTTGAGGTTTGTCATCTTAAGTTTCAAGGAAAGCAAGGTAAAAATTAGTGGTGGTGATATCTGCAAAGAAAAAAAAGAAAAGGCGACATTATAATTTGAAAGAACTGATTATGTTTTCATATATACATACAATATGACTGGGATCTGAAATAACTGCTGCACCGCTGAAACGTGAATGTGATATATCTCGACCTAGCAAAGGCCTTCGATAAGGTTAATTGTGGAATTACGTAGTTGTGGCATAGCTGGAAAACTAGGGGAGTGGCTACATTACTTCTTAAAAAAACAGAAACCAGGCTGCCACAGTTAATGGAGCCCACTCAGTGAAAACAAGTGGAATCTCCCAGGACACTGTCGTGAAGTCACTGTTGCTTGTGTGGGGATTCTTTCAGACACGTCTTCGGTAATCCGGAACAATTGCCCCCCAATTAATTCAGCCCTAATTACAGGTAGCTACTTTAACTAGTTATACTGACGACATGAAAGTAGCAGAGGTGATCAAAACTGATTGATTTAATGTGTTTATATTTCTACAAAAACGTTCATAATTTTATATAAGAACCTTCTTTCAGTTATGTTTCAAGCGAAAGTTATATTATTAAATCCCTCCAGGGCGGTGGATTGGCAGTATCGGTAGAGGGTCGGACAACACTCTTTGCGGCGTAGAGTTACGGCTCTTTACGTTCTGAGTTCAAATCCTGCCTAGGGTAGCTTTGCCTTTCCTCCTTACTGGGTTCGATTTAATCGACTTTTCCTTCCCCCTCAAAAAAAGTTCTGGCCTTGTGCCTAAGTCAGAAACCATTATTAAATCCCCCCCAAATACTTGATTATTCTGAAAATCATAGAAAGTATATTTCATTAGAAAAATATAGTAACGAGAGGGTTAATACAAAATGTACGATTACTTTATAACTGCTTTCTCGGGAGATTTTTGTGTGTTTCATTGAGAAATCAGACTAATAGAAATACACCCAGTGCCGGCGTGGCCTTCCACTACATAAAGCCTCAAGGCGCCATGTTTAAAAACATTATACAAAAGGAGTCACAAAAATTGAAAACATATGTAGTTATGATTGTTTGGGAAAATCCAGTACAATGCAATATAGAAATACAAAAGTGTAAACTAGAGTAAAATGATTGTAAGGCCCTAAGCTGTAGCTTCTTTAGCTTTTATTTAACACCCTTAACAATCAATTCGTTTAACAACCATTTCGTTGAATGGTCGTCTCATTTAACGTTATCGTACGTTTGCCAATATTATGCCTTGATAATACTTTCATATATCCTCCTTATCCTGATGACTTGAGCTATGATGCCAATGTAAATACATTTGTCAAAAACGTGACACAGTTTTCCTGCAGCATAGGGACCAGGAAGCTATATCTGAACCCCAATATCTATTACTGAAGAACAACCTTTGCCAAATGAGGAGTGGCTGTATTATTAGTATGTCAAATTGTAAAACATTTTACAAATTAAATTGTGCTTGAATGAGCAAGAAGCAATAACTGGCGAGAATCAAACAAACTTCGGTTGCTACATTTATGCGATGTTTGCTTGTTAAACGTTTTGGAATTATACGATGGTAGTTTTAAAACCATTTAACAAACAAGCATCACATAAAATATATCAACCAAACTTTGTTTGATTTTTTATTTCC
>OZ024747.1:68365321-68370321 GCA_964016885.1 Eledone cirrhosa
TCTAAATTTTCTTTTTTTTTTTCTTTTTCTATTAAACTCTATTTACATGATATATTCCATAAATTCCATTAATAAATAATTCCTTATTTATTGAAATGATAAATGTTTACAATGTAAATGATTTTCCCCCGCTTTTTTTTTCTACACCAACAAATACAAACACATCGATAGAATCTCGTAATTCCGTGTAAACTGATAAAAATGATAAATACCTTTAACTGGTTTTCAAACATAAGTAGAATTTCAACAGATGGTATATATATATATATATATATATATATCATTTAAACAAGCACAAGACAATATGTAATCGAAGGGTTTATATACCCTATCACTTATAGTAGTATCCAGAAATGGATGTACTAATTTGCATATTATTAGCGTTCATGTTGTCAGTTGGATTAAGATATTTAATATCAATTTGTGCGCTAAGCCACTGAAGTATATGAGAAAGTTATATCTGTATATATACAGAATAGGAATAACCGCGTTTGTGTAAATGTATATTTAAATTAATAGTACGTATTGCCCTGTAAATTGAAAAAAAGGATAAATACCTTATATATATATATATATATATAAGGTATTTATCATTATTTTGTAACCTAACTTTCGATGCATACTATGTTGGTATATATATTTTTTCTTTGACCTCGCGTCGGTTTGTGTGAGTGTGTGTGTACTTACTCACACTAATTGTGACCGACCGAAATCCTACAGATTTGATGTTGAGATTAGACCTGTCCAGCGTCTTTTACAGCTATTGAGAGATAGAGACTTGATAGATTTATGACCCTAACTGAAGACGATAGCAGTTGGCGTGTTTTGGCTGCTGAATCTTCATATGGGGAACAGAACCCTAGTGAGTAAACATCGTTAGTTTTTCCTCCCTCATATCAAAGATTTGAAGACAATTCATTATTCACCTGATGAGTCAGTGATAGTCGATCATGACGACACGATCGATCTATCTCTTATTGAAACATGTGTCGTGATTAAAATGATTGGAAATTTATACCATGCCTTCGGATCTTTATCTTGATACAAATACTCCGTTTTACATCATCTAGCTGTTCCCATAAATGGAATTGGAGATATACAAAAGTGTGAAGAACTTAATATTGCTAACAAAAGTTTATTGGACCGTATGACACAACCAATAATACACCTTACTATACAACAATATAAGGTATATATATAAATATAAATATATAAATATATATATATATATATATATATATATATATATATATATATATAGTGTTTAGAAACAAAAACCTAGACATAGGCAGTTCCCCTCATCAGTTGTCTGGTGTGGGTCGCATTATGCGCCGAAACATCTGAGACCTAACCTACAGCAGACAACTGATGAGGGGAACTGTCTATGTCTATGTCTATGTTTCTTTTACATTTCTAAACACTCGTTATTAGTAACCACACAGCACCTTTTCCTTTCAATTCATATATATATATGTAAGAGAGAGATTAATGAACCAAGCGTCTGTTGAGCTATTGATTCCAGAGTCGGGTCCTTTTTTTTAAATTATATTTTACGTTATATTTTGACGTTTATAGACATTTTTATGGACCATGTCCAATATTCGCGGTTTTTCACTCTTCACAGGTGCTCTAGGAATGTAAGCCCCGCGAATACCGAGGGACAACTGTATATATATATATATATATATATATATATATATATATATATATATGTGTGTGTGTGTGTGTGTGTGCGTGTGTATATATGTATGTATATATGTGGGTATTTAAACACACATTCAAGAAAATGTGAAAGTAGGTATTGTTTGTACATACAGGTGTGGCTAAATTGTGTGTGTGTGTGTGTGTGTGCGTGTGTGCGTGTCTATACTTATGTGTCATAGTGTGTATGTATGTTGTGTTGCACAATATCTAACATTCTTAACAGAAACAATACTTCTGGTATGTGGAATGTTCTGTGTCAACCTACTACTACTACTACTACTACTACTACAAACTACTACTACTACTACTACTACTACTACTACTGCTACTGCTACTACTACTACTGCTACTGCTACCACTACTACTACTGCTAACACTACTACTACTACAACCACCACTACTACTACTGCCACTACCACCACCACCACCACCACTACCAACAACAACAACAACTACTACTACTCTACCAACACTATTATCACCACCACAAACACCACCACCACCATCACCACCACCACCACCACCACCACCATCACCACCACCACCATCACCACCACCACCACCACCATCACAAACACCACCACCACCATCACCACCACCACCACCATCACCACCAGCACCACCACCACCACCACCATCACCACCACCACCACCACCATCACCACCACCACCACCACCATCACCACCACCACCACCACCATCACCACCACCACCACCACCATCACCACCACCACCACCACCATCACCACCACCACCACCACCACCACAAACACCACCACCACCATCACCACCACCACCACCACCATCACCACCACCACCACCACCACCATCACCACCACCACCACCACCATCACCACCACCACCACCACCATCACCACCACCACCACCACCATCACCACCACCACCACCACCATCACCACCACCACCACCACCATCACCACCACCACCACCACCATCACCACCACCACCACCACCATCACCACCACCACCACCACCATCACCACCACCACCACCACCATCACCACCACCACCACCACCATCACCACCACCACCACCACCATCACCACCACCACCACCACCACCACAAACACCACCACCACCATCACCACCACCACCACCACCATCACCACCACCACCACCACCACCATCACCACCACCACCACCACCATCACCACCACCACCACCACCATCACCACCACCACCACCACCATCACCACCACCACCACCACCACCACCACCATCACCACCACCACCACCACCATCACCACCACCACCACCACCATCACCACCACCACCACCACCAACACAATTGGTGGAATTGTGTAATCGTTCGACAAAATCTTAGCTATATTTAGTTATATTATGTTCCGTTTGAGGGCAGTAGGTTGGCAGAGTCGTTAGTGTATCGGATAAAATGCTCGGCAGTATTTAGTGACGGACCTTTACGTTCTGAATTGAAACTCCGTCGAGGTCGGTACAATAAAGTACCAGCAAAGTACTGGAGTCAATTTAATCGACTTTCCCTTCCTCCAATGCAGCGAATTGGCAGAGTGGTTAACAGGTCTGATAGAATGTTCTATGGTATTCGTTCCGACTCTCTGCTCTCTCAGTTCAAATCCCGTTAAGTCAACTTTACCTTTCATCCTTTCGAGGTCGATAGAAAAAGTACCAGTCTAGTACTGGGGTCGATTCTTCCTCTATATGTCTTTCTCATTTCCTCTCTCTCACTTTCTATCTTTCTCTGGAAGAAATCTGCTCTACTCAGACCTGGAGAGGGATGGGCTCTGCCAGGCTTAAAATGCCCAAGAAACGCTGTATGACAATACGGCACCCCTTCGACTCTATCAGGAGTTACAGGACCAAAAGTTACCCCGAAATTACTGGCTCTGCGCCTAAATTAGAAATTACTTGACTTTGTGTTTGAATTAGAAATCTCTATTATTCTCCGGGTCTTTACGTTGTGAATATCTAGGAATGTGTGCCAAACTTATCTGCATCTCACTGACGACAAGATCATTTCTTTCCTTTTAATATATACCCGATGGAGAGTAACAGGAACCATTTCTAAACGTCAGTTACCGTTTTACGTCCGTTTTTCCATGCTTGTATGGGTTGAATAAAACCGCAAGCTTACCTCAGTTCGGTGGGCGTTAAGAGTCTGAGAGTATAAGAAAGCATGGTTTAATGGTTAGGGTGTTCGGTTCACGATCGTAAAGTAGGGAGTTCAATTATCGGTGGCCCGTTGTGTCCTTGAACAAAGCACTTTATTTCACATTGCTTTAGCCCACTCTACTAGAAACAATGAGATGTGGCCTATTATTAAAAAAGTACTCATTTTCAGCTGAGTGGAGTGGAACAACTTGAAATGAAGTACCCTGCTCAAGGACACAATGTGTCACTCAATTTGGGAATCGAAAGGCATGACCTAATGTCTTTCTTCTCCCCCTCTAATAACCACCACCACCATATCGTCCTCTCTCTCTGTATACTAGAACCGACACCACCACTATATCTCCCTCTCACTCTCCCTCTCTTTCTACCACATCCATCACCATATCTCCCTGCCCCTCTCTCTCTCTCTCTCTCTCTCTCTCTCTCTCGTTATCACCACCATCCCCATCACTGCCATATCTCACCTACACCTTCTACTACACCGCCACCATCATCACACTATGTAAATATATCAGTCTGTTTGTCCATCTTCCCCCTTCCACCTACTCTCTCCTTATCTCTCTTTCTCTCTCAATCACTCTCTCCTCTTTTCTCTTTCCCCTCTCTTTCTCTCTTCTCTTCTGTTACTAACAATATTAAAACCAGGTCGGTGCCATTAATGTGTGATTATATGGTCATTAGATTATATGTGACATTAGGTCATGCCTTTCGATTCCCTTTCATCCTTACGGGGTCGATAAAATAAAGTACCAGTAATGCACTGGGTAATTGCTGGCCTTGTGCCTAAAGTAGAAACAATTAATGTGTGATTATATGAGTGGGTTGGTGGATTGGCAGTATCGGTAGAGGGTCGGACGCCATGCTTTCCAGCATAGTTACGTCCCTTTACGATCTGAGTTCAAATCCCGCCGAGGTTGACTTTGCCTTTCATCCTTACGGGGTCGATAAAATAAAGTACCAGTAATGCACTGGGTAATTGCTGGCCTTGTGCCTAAAGTAGAAACAATTATATGAGTGGGTATGTTTGTGTGTGTGTGTGTGTGTGTGTCTATATGAGTGGGTATGTTTGTGTGTGTGTGTGTGTGTGTGTGTCTATATGAGTGGGTATGTTTGTGTGTGTGTGT
>OZ024747.1:68375321-68377821 GCA_964016885.1 Eledone cirrhosa
CACTACCACCACTATTATTACGTCAATGTTATCATCACCAAGCTTCTTGAATAGTTCTCAGAGTTTGATGTTGCTGATTATTAAACGAATGAAGAAAGAAAACAACATGACAATAAACTCTTTTATTCTTTTACTGATTTCAGTCATTAGACTATGGCCTTGCTGGAGCACTGCATTGATTGGATTTAATCAAGTTTATCGAGCCCGGCTCCAGTACATATTGTTTTCAAGCCTGATACTCACCGATCTCTTCTTATTAAGCCGTTAAATTACAAGACATAAATACAGACGCAGACACAAACGTAAACAACTATCTTAATAAAGAATATTTTGCAAAGATACATTTTCGAAGGTCTTCTTCATCTTCGCCCACTTATTCCTGAGAGGGTCGTGGGGGCAGAGTCCTCAAACACCCCTTCCAGTGGGTCCTGTCAGAAGCAACCGTCTCCAACTGATCTGACTGGATTTCCAAGCGAGACCAGCCAAGCTCATGGATGTTATCCAACCATCTTGCTTCGGGGTCTACCTCTGGGTCTCCTACTGGTTGGTTTTGCCCGTAAAATATGTCCAGTGATCCTTTCCTGAGACATTCTAACCACATGTCTATTTCCAAAGATGTAGATTGCAAATCTCTATGAAACTTACTTTTCATTTTTTATATTTCTAATTGAAAAAAAAACATTACATTCCGTAGAAAATCTACGACATTATCCTGATTGATATTGTTCATTATAAACGGCGGTGGATTGGCAGTATCGGTAGAGGGTCGGACGCCATGTTTTGAAGCATAGAGTTACCTCCCTGTATGATCTGAGTTCAAATCCCGCCGAGGTTAACTTTGCCTTTCATCCTTACGGGGTCGATAAAATAAAGTACCAGTAATGCACTGGGTAATTGCTGGCCTTGTGCCAAAAGTAGAAACAATTATAAACATTATCTCAGAAGACATGATGAGGAAAAATCCAGAGTTTACATTTAGCTTAATTACAAAACAGATCGAAAGTATAGAGTAGTGGAAAGATTAATAAGCGGACGTATGCAATAATGGAGTTTGATCTAAGCACAAGTTAAAGAGCTGTTCACTCCTCATATAATGGTAGAGGCGCCGTCTTCAAACACGGCGTGTCTTCGGCATATTATCTAGATCTGAACACATCCGATTCCTTCCAAAGAAAGAAAAAGAGAGGAAGAAAGAAAAAAAAGGACTCGGTATTGGACTGGTATTTTATTTATTGACCTCGAAAGGATTTGAACTCAGAACGCAACGAGCCGGAACAAATGTTGGGGCATTTTTAATCCGACGTCATAACGACTTCGCCCTAGATTCTACATTTACTAAATTTTATAAAAAGATTATGCTAAGCTCGAATAATGCCAGTTTTATCAATGTCGTGTGCAACAACAACAATAAACACTCCGATTTCAGCCTTGTGCAACTATATAGGATGATGTCATCCCAAATAAACACCACCATATTTCCCTTTCTCTCTCCATTCCCCTTCTGTTTCTATTTCTCTACCCCACCCCATCCCTCTGCTTCTCACTACAATGAAAGTTTCGTTTTAAGGAATTATAATCCTACGGAATCTTAGGAAAGTGGATTTACAGTTGGAAGTTGTTTAAACATCATAACTGATATGGGTGCACACTATTGTGTATATTACAATGTTAATATTGATGGTTGTGGTGTATGTTAATCCTGTGTTTGATATAAGAAGATTTGTTGAACCTTATTGTACGTGTGATCGTGTATATGTCATGTGCATCGGTGGGAGTGACGCGAGAGGTTGCAAAGTGGACTCCGCTAAAGTAACCCCAAAGCCAAGTGGTGGTGGTGGTGGTGTTAAACAAGATGACGGATTAAGTCTTTCACCCCAAAATGGAAATTGTCCCTCCAGCGGATTTCCACAAAATTTCTGTTAATCACTTACATGGATTTGGTCGACTTGGTGTTATGGTAGAATACGTCCAAGTGCTGTTCGGTGCGATTGAACCTGGAACCAAATAGTTGCGAAGTAAACTTCTTAACTAAACAAACGTATTTACTTCTACTCTCGGGTTCCAAATAATAGGGGACATGCTTGTAATAAGCAGGGGAGAGAGGGGTTGTAATAAGCGGGGGAGGGAGGGGTTGAAATAAGTGGGAGGATAGGAAAATCGGTAATTTTCCGAGGTTGTCTCCGTTGAATTTTAAAAAACTAGAATTGGTCGTTTAGTTTACATATCAAGATCCCAACCCAGTTCAAAGGTTAACTTTGCCTTTCATCCTTACGGGGTCGATAAAATAAAGTACCAGTAATGCACTGGGTATTTGCTGGCCTTGTGCCTAAAGTAGAAACAATTATATGGGATTTCTAGTAATGTACTTTTTTGTCAAGTATAATGTTTTTTAATGTATAAAGAAAATTAATTGTCGCAGGAATGCTACAACTTAAAATAAAATTTCGCCGGAGACAACCAAAAATTAATAAGCAGCGGAGGTGGGGTGGAATAAGAGTGG
>OZ024747.1:68382821-68402821 GCA_964016885.1 Eledone cirrhosa
ATCGAATCTTGAGCTGATCAATAGCGAAACGCGCGTCACTACTCAATAAACGTAATGAAGACATAACAAATCGTCCTTTTATTATACATATATTTATGTGTGTGTGAAGGCGGGTGGCTTAATGGTTAGTATGTTGGGTTTACGATCGTGAGTTTAATTTTCGAACCAGGTGGTGCATTGTGTCCGTGAGTAAGACACATTATTTCACATTGCCCCAATCCACGCAGCTAATAAAAATGAATTGGATGTATCGGCCGTTGCCTTTCACAAGATCAGTGTCGTGCTGGAGAGGAGAGACTTCACAAGATCAGTGTCGTGCTGGAGAGGAGAGACTTCACAAGATCAGTGTCGTGCTGGAGAGGAGAGACTTCACAAGATCAGTGTCGTGCTGGAGAGGAGAGACTTCACAAGCAAGAGCAACTGCTAGTTTTTCACAAAACATCAAAGTTTGTACCGCGGAGAGGCAAACCCATGGTCACTTAGTCATGACCAAATGGGACCCTTTCCTTTCTTTAGATATTTCGTGACTGTATTTCTAATGAAATATATTCAACTAAGTTCAACTTTGAGAGACTTACTAAGTACCAGTAATGCACTGGGTAATTGCTGGCCTTGTGCCAAAAGTAGAAACAATTATTAATCATCATTGGCGGTGGATTGGCAATCCCGCCGAGGTCAACTTTGCCTTTCATCCTTACGGGGTCGATAAAAAAAAGTACCAGTAATACACTGGGATAATTGCTGACCTTGTGACAAAATTAGAAACAATTATTATTAATCATTACCTGGGTTTGCTCCCTTCTGGACGCTCTTTAGGGTCTCGGAAAACGCAATCTTAGTGCGTCCATCCCACGCCTCTCAGGGAAGGTCGCAGGCCCATCGCCAGTTTTTGCCGCATGAAATGGAGACTGCAATATATTTTCCGAAAAGGCCCCTCTACCTAAGACCATACTTTTACAGATAATTTCTGAAGTGTGTTGCAACGGTATCCAATTCAATTATTAATCATTTCATGGCTAAAACATACGGGTCTTGTATAAAATTATGCTTGAAGATTTAAATAGGGATCTTTTAAAATGAATGATTTTATTTAATGAAACCAGAACCGGTTTTGGCCGGGTTAGAATCAAAAGGGTTAACACAACTTCACTTTATTTTTACTATTAACATATTGAGAGATTTGTTTGGTATTTTTAGCATAAAATCCACATTATAATAGAACTTCCGTTCATTGAAATACGATATCAATGTCCGATCCGATACAGCTAAAATGAAAACACACACGAAACCATCAAGAAAAGACACTCTATATATTTCTGACCCCCACTAAGAATATATTTAGATTATTAAAAATAGCTCCATGGGTTGGAACTTCTGTCTGTTCCATCTCAGCAAACCTCGGTAGAAATCTGATAATGTACTCAACATATGTTTAATATACCAGCTGGCATATGATGCTGTAAAGGTTTCTAAAACACTCACGCACGCACACAAACACACAGACACACACACACATACATTATTGATAATAATGATATTATTCTGACATACCATATACTTATATAAACTCATATACGTGCGTAAACACACACACACACACACACACACACACATATATATATATATACATACACACGTAAACACATATGTATATAAAATTTTGTTTTTAGGTTGTTGATTAACATGTCTGATGAGCAGATTGATGCTAGAATCGAGTTTATAATACACATATTAACCTTGAACCAACCATCTGTGAAACGTACGTAACTGGTTGACAATGTATTGTGTGTTCAATTCCTGGACTGGGTTGTGTGTTGCGTTCTTCCGCAAAACACTTCATTTCATGTTGCTCCAGTATACTCTGCAAAAAATTAGTACTAGCAATAACGGGGACTTTAACCCTGCGATGGACTGGCGTCCTGTCCAGGGGGGGGGGGGGAGTATTGTACTCTCAGTCGCTTAACGTCATGAAGACCGGGATAAGGACTGGCCTGACGAGCCTCCGGATTCGAGACAGATTTTAGACTTTAGACCCTATATGAATTCTAGGTCCGTGATTGGTCATTCCATATGCTTGTTTGTTTTCTGGCTGCTACGTTTGATGTGATTTTTGCTGTGTTAACACTGGTCTGAAGATCAGGCAGACTTAGTGTCTGGTCTGGAGTGTCAACTCAAATCACGAGCCAGCTGTTTGGGACATAAATCTCCTATGTAACTCCTCCACTTTGTTCTTATATATATATATATATATATATATATATATATATATATCATAGTTCCCGCCAAAAGTAACGAGATTTAGAGTAAGAAAAATATTTTAATTTAATAATTGTATATAAAGACGCTTGGATCTTAAATTTTTCTTGATCGTCAACCTGTTTTTGTTTTACACCGACCATAGGCTGGCACTTTATTCCACTACTTCAAGAGAATGAAAGGCAAAGCTGGCCTCAGCGGGATTTGAACTCAGAGCACAGAAAGCTGGAATGAATACCGCACAAAGTATTTCATCCGATACTCTACCGACTGTCAATTCACCACTTATATTTACTTATATACACGAGCAATGAGGAAGATATATGTTTTATAATTGAAAGGAATGTTCAGCCTAGCACACAAAATTACATTTTCTGTATCTATCTTCCTTCTACTTTTCTTTCTTTTCTTTATGTTTATATCTTTTATTGTCGTACACGACAATAAAAGATATAAAGGCTGAACATTCCTTTCAATTATAAAACATATATCTTCCTCATTGCTCGTGTATATAAGTAAATATAAGTGGTGAATTGACAGAGTCGGTAGAGTATCGGATGAAATACTTTGTGCGGTATTCATTCCAGCTTTCTGTGCTCTGAGTTCAAATCCCGCTGAGGCCAGCTTTGCCTTTCATTCTCTTGAAGTAGTGGAATAAAGTGCCAGCCTATGGTCGGTGTAAAACAAAAACAGGTTGACGATCAAGAAATAGTTGTAAGAATATGTAAGACAACGTAGACATTGTGTGTTGGTATGTCTGTTTTGTGAATGTGGTTGTATGTCGGCATGTAGATATGTGTATATATATATATATATACATGTGTGTGTGTGTATATATATATATATATATATATATATATACATGGTGTGTATATATATATATATGTATACACACTTTGATTACCTGTACAGGCAATATTTATGATAATGCTTAAGAAGTGTGTATACATTTTTGGGGGACACCCTGTATCTATCTATCTATATATCTATATATATATATAGAGATATATAGATACAAACATACACACACACACACATATATATATATATATATATGAGTGTACATATATATACATATATATTCATGTGTGTGTCTGGAGGTATGTGATTTACACATCATTTACATTTGATAATACACGTGATTACCTTTATATCTGTTCGTCTGACAGGCCTATATTTAAAATGTCACATTAGTTTGTATTTTACGTTGATTTTCATTTCTGATAATTACCCAAGAGGTGACAACACCTTTTATCCGTTGAGAGTTGACTAGGTTAACAATAACGCAGTAGACCCAAAGACTAACCATGTGTTTACACCTGGAAAGTTCCTCTCCAAAGCGCAATATTGAGCAAGGTGCTTTTACGTAAGAAGAACAGTCTACCGAAGAGGAATACAAAGCACCAGTGTGATTGCAACACATTCTGTCCAGCAGAGTGAATGGACCAACATTAAATAAGGTGTTTTGCTCAAAGACACAACGCGCTGGTCCAGGAACGGAACTCGCAAAGTCACCACTACTCCTGGCCTCCTACACAGAAACAACACACACACACACACACACACACACACACACACATATATATATATATATATATATATATATATATATATATATATATATATATATAACGAAGCAGTTGTGGTAAGGAACCAGATGGTCCAGAAATTGCCGTCGAAACGGCCTGAGCTGTGCCGTCGGGGTCATACTTTTTCCTATATATATGTATATATATATATACATAAATATATACATATATACATAAACATATATATATACATACACACACATATATATATATATATATATATATATACATACACATATATATATAAACATACACTATTACATATATATAGATACATACACATATATATACATACACATATATATATACATACACATATATTTTTAACGGACACGTAGGTAAACACTGCGACGGCTTCAATAGAGTACATGGAGGCCATGGAGTTGGCACAAGGAATGAGGAAGGATTCAGACTTCTAGAATTCTGCGACGCCAATGACATGTCGATATGTAACACAAACTTTAAAAAACCCGACAACCACCTGATCACCTATAGATCAGGGGAGCACTCTAGTCAGTTAGATTTTATCCTCATCAGAGGACGTGACAGATGGACGGTCGTAAACACAAAAGCCTTCCCTAGTGAGGAATGTACATCCCAACATAGCTTAGTTGTCAGCGACCTCACGGTCAGAACTAGACGAGCCCTGAAACAGAGGCCAACCTGGAGAAGAAAGATCTGGAAGCTGAAAGTCCCCTCAACCAGTAACAGATTTAAAGATATTTTACTCAACGCCTACGACAGTAAAGAAGAACAGATAGAGACATTTAACGTAGAAGAGAACTGGGAGTTCCTAAAAAATAACTTACTAGAGGCGACGGATGAGGTTTGTGGCTGGAGTAAGACCTCAAGCAGGAGGAGAGTGACTTGGTGGTGGAACAATAAGGTAGATGAAGCAGTCAAGGCCAAGAGACAGGCATGGAAAGAATGGAAGAACGGGGGGAGCAGGGTACATTACATAGAGACCAAGAGGGAAGCTAGGCGACAAGTATACTTAGCTAGGAGGGAAGCAGAGGATAGAAAATTCAAGCATGTTTTACAACGTGAGGACCAGAAACAGGAGGTATTCAAGATTGCGAGGCAGTGTGTCAGAGATAGTTGTGATGTCATTGGAGAGAAGTGTATCCGGAATGATAAAGGTGAGCTTGCCCTCACAAGTGCTGAGAAGAAAGATGCATGGAAGAGTCATTATGATAGATTACTAAATGAGGAGAATGCATGGGAAGAAGAGACCCTACCCCACGTAGACCCTATAGAGGGACCAGCAGTACAAGTCAGCGGCAGCGTAGTAAGTAAGGCAATCAGAGATATGAAGATAGGGAAGGCAACCGGTCCATCGGGTATAGCTGCCGAGATGCTGAAGGCATCTGGGTCTGTAGGTCACACTATAACCACACGTATCGTTAACCAGGTAATACTAGAGGGGGCCATACCAAAAGATTGGTGCAGTAGCATCATTGTCAACTGCTACAAAGGTAAAGGCGATGCACTAGATAGAGGAAACTATAGAGGTATAAAGTTGATGGACCAGGTCATGAAAGTAACAGAAAGAGTTATAGCACAGCTGATTAGGGACCGGGTGAATATAGACGAGATGCAATTTGGGTTTGTTCCAGGGAAAGGCACCACTGATGCGCTCTTCCTTGTGAGGCAATTACAGGAAAAGTACCTAGCTAAAAGTAAGCCACTCTACTTGGCATTTGTCGACCTTGAGAAAGCCTTTGACAGAGTTCCACGTGCAGTAATCTGGTGGGCTCTTAGAAAACTAGGAGTAGATGAATGGCTTGTGAAAGCGGTACAAGCCATGTATAGGGGAGCAGTCAGCAAAGTTAGGATTGGCAATGAGTATAGCGAGGAATTTAGCGTACAGGTTGGGGTCCACCAGGGCTCTGTTCTTAGCCCTCTCCTGTTCATCATAGTCCTGCAGGCAATAACGGAGGAGTTTAAGACCGGATGCCCATGGGAACTCCTGTATGCTGATGACCTCGCACTCATAGCTGAATCTATGGTAGAACTAGAGAATAAATTCCAAACCTGGAAGCAGGGACTAGAGAGAAAGGGCCTCAAAGTCAACATGACAAAGACTAAGGTCCTTATAAGTAGACGAGAAAACAGAACCCAGATCCCCTCAGGGAAATGGCCTTGCTCAGTATGTAGGAAAGGTGTAGGTAGGAACTCCATTCTTTGCCCCAAATGCAAACAATGGGTACACAAGAGATGTAGCGGGATCTCAGGAAGCTTAATTAAGAATGTAGGATTCACATGCAGCAGCTGTGCTGAAACAGTAAGCAAACAGCCACAGGAAACAAGTACCACCAATCTCTGGGAGGGCCCTGTAGAAACAGTAGACAGCTTCTGCTACCTAGGTGACCGAATTAGCAACGGAGGTGGGTGCTCAGAAAGTACAATAACTAGGGTAAGAACGGGATGGAAGAAGTTTAGGGAACTACTACCACTGCTAGCTGCAAAAGGCTTCTCCCTCAGAATGAAAGGCAGACTGTATGATGCGTGTATCCGAACAGCGATGTTGCATGGTAGTGAGACCTGGGCGCTGAAGGTGGAAGACTTACGTAGATTAGAGAGAAACGAAGCCTGCATGCTCCGATGGATGTGTAACAGTAATATACGTGAACGACAAAGCATAAATGAATTGAGAGAGAGACTGAGCATAAGAGGAATCAAATGCTGCGTGCAGGAGAGGCGGTTACGCTGGTATGGACATGTGATGCGTATGAAGGATGACAGCTGCATAAAAAGGTGCAGAGCACTAGAAGTTGATGGAAACCGCGGAGTGGGGAGACCCAAGATGACTTGGGATGAAGTGATAAAAGCCGACCTTACCCAACTACACCTCTCAAAGTCAATGACACACGACCGTGACTTCTGGCGTCACGCAGTAATACAGGGTACCCGACCTCCCATGGGTACATGCTGAAGCATATAAACAATATGCCCCCCCCCCCCCCACCGCAAGGTGGTCGTGGAGGTGCCACGGCAAAAAAGCACCCAGCCCACACTGTAAAGTGGACGTGTAGGCGCCACGAAAAAGCACCCAGCACTCACTGTAAATGAGGTTGGTGTTAGGAAGGGCATCCAGCTGTAGAAATCAAGCCAGATCAGTTCCTGTATGAGCAAGGCATGGTCAGCCGACCAGACACTGCCCACAACAGGACAACCCGTCTAACCCATGCTAGCGTGGAAGAACGGACGTAAAACGGTGATGATGATGATATACATATATATATATAAACATACACATATATATATATATATATATAAACATACACATATACACACATATATATATACATACACATATATATTTACATACACGCATATATATATATATATACACAATTTCTAGTTGCTCGGACCTACTCGTTAGAATCTTAGAGCTTATTTTGCGGGTGATATGGCGCATGTCTTTCTGGCATGACACCCATAATTTTGATTTAGATTAATTTCATTTGATTTATCTTAATTTTGGATTTAGATATATAAATACGGCTCCTTAATTGTAGAGCTAACTCTGTTGAAAGGACTCGACTGATGTTTCTAGTTGTCGATAACCCTATTCACGCCACTGGGACGAAGCTAGTATGATGTGTGTATTTCTAGTAAATACAACACGTGCTGGCCATTCGCTGATTTGAACTTGAAGTGTAAAACACAGATTACTGGAACTTCTTCCTTGTTGAAAATCCAAGTCTCCACTTCTGTGGTTTACCATCCGATTAATTGGTGAAATATATTTCTTTAATGGAATATATACAGGGAAGATTAATCATATTATAAGGTATCTATTTTTGAAGTTCTGGTCAACTTTATTTAGTTACCTACCTAGCTATGTGTGGTTACACACTTGTAAAAATTATCTCCTGTGATTATTCATGTTTATTTATATGTTAATCAATTTCTAGTTATTATATATATATATATATATATATATATACACATACATATATATATATATACATACATACATATATACATACATATATATATACATACATATATATATATACATACATATATATATATATACATACATACATATATACATACATATATATACATACATACATACATATATACATACATATATATATACATACATACATACATATATACATACATATATATACATACATATATATACATACATATATATATATACATACATATATATATATACATATATATATAGTTTTGCGAGGTTTTTTATATGAAATCGTGTGTCGAAACAGATATTGTTATATTTGGGGAGGGTCATATTTGCGTAATATTGCCAGAATTAATAACAGAACACACTCACTGTTTGGTTGGTTTTCGCTTCTCGCTGTCTTTTATATATATATATCTGCGATCTAACTTACTCGGTCCTCAATGTTGCCATTGACTGACCGGCGGTCAAAAATAATACAGATACAATATAGACAAACACATATATATATAGTTTACATAAATCTTTCGTTGCACATCTGCAACATCGTCAGTGGTGTTATATTCATTGTTCCTCCTGTTGTGTTGTATGTCTACGCCATTTTTTTTGTTCAGTCTGTCTATATATTTATTTATTTATTTGCTTGTTTGTTTATCTTATTTTATTTTGTCTTCTTTGCGCATGCGTTTGCGTGTGTGTATAGTGTTATGTGTGATGTGTGACTAGTGTGTATAGTGTTGTGTCTGCTGGGTGACTAGTGTGTGTTTATGTGCTTGTGTATGTATTTATTTATCTTATTTTATTTAATTTAATTTACTTATTTATTTATACTTCTCTTAGGTCAGTGTTGTTTGTTTGGGTGTTGTTGTTGTTCCACTCATTCTTTCTGTTTAGCTTTGGTCTTCTAATTTCTATTTCACTGGCCTCTCTGATTTGCCTATCTGCTGGGTCATTCCTATGTTTAGATATTATTCTAATTTCTATGTTGTCTATGTTACCGTCATGATGTTGTCTAGCATGTTCGTATAGTACTGACCCGTTTTTTCGTCCTTTTAGTTCCCCCCAGTGTTGGTCTATCCTTTCACCTATGCTACGAGCTGTCTCACCTATGTATGTTGTTGTCGTGTTTCTGCAAGTACCCTCTGTACATCTTATGCTATAGACTACGTTTCTAGTTTTACAGTTTATCCGGGGGTTCACCTTACATATGATACATTTCCTATTGGTACAGTGGGTTTTCTTAAAAGGGTAGGTTTTGCTGATCAGGGATTTTATGGTGGTTCCTGGCTTTTCTACCACCTTTATTTTTAAGTGGGTCTTTCTCAGGGCCTTTCTACACTGGTTAGCTAATTTCCCTCCAGGGGTGGCGTCCACAAACATGACACTCTGATATCTCTGGTTGTCGTACCATGATGTGGCCTTCCCTATCTTATGTCTAGCCCTATCTAAACTATTCCATGATTTGCTCCTGTATAGTGGGCAAATTCCTTTCATGTCCAGTTCTATGAGGGTCTTATACTTTTCCATGGCTCCTTCGTATACTCTGACTCTGTCTCTTTGGTTGTAGCCAGAGAACTGCATGCGGTTGATGAAGTGTTGGATGTGTCCTTCCATTTCTGTTGGGTCGCACATGCTGGACACATTCTTCATCACTCGTACCAAATCTGCGATCAGAATATTAAACTTAGCACTACTGGACATTGCTGAGTTTTTGAGTATCAGGTATTTGGAGGCCATGGGTTTAGCATAGTGTGAGTGGAGAATTTGGGCTCTCTCGTCTATAGTGTTAATCCAGAGTTCTGTGTCTAATACAGGTAGTCTATTGTTAGGGTGTTTGGAAGGGAAGTCTATAGTTACAGTTATACTCTGGTGTATGGAATTAGCTATCTGCTGGATGCTTTCCATCGTGCTACGTTCTAAATCAAACTTGTTAGTGCTCTCTAGTGGGGGTGTTCTTATAACTATATTGATATCGTCTACATAACGAGAGTACATGATGAGGTCTATGGAGCTTTCATTAAGGAGATCTTTAAGTCTCCTTTCCCACCATACCATGAAAAGTTTGGCAACATCGCCAGCTATGCTGACGCCGATGGCTGCTCCCTCATTTTGGGTGTAGATTTTCTCATTGAACTTAAATATGTGGCCCTTTAGGGTAGTTTTGATACTAGCCCCTATTGCATGTGCGACCATTTTTCTTACCTGATCAGTGTTTTGGGGGGTCCGTATAGCTTTGGTCCACCCAATCCACCTTCCTATGGCAGTCTTTTTAGCCATTGAGGTTATGGTGGGGGGGTCTACCTCTTATAGGTCTACTAGGGCAGAAACATCTAAGGTCATGGCTGTCTAGGTAGTCAGTGTCGTAGGTAAGTCTAAGTAGGAGGCCCAGTTCGTCTGTGTCGACGTCGCAGAACTCCACCTCACTCTCAATGATCATCTCCACACATCTTTTCACAGCAAAATCAATGTTAATGGATGGGTACAGTGACACCACATCCATGCTGCCTATTATGCAGTTGGATAGGCTCCTGTTTTTGTTGCACTCACTGATTCTGCTGAGGAGGTCCTCTGTACTTTCACATACATCTGGGGACATCTTGATTATGGGGCGTATAACCATTGAGAGGAAGTAGGAGATCCTGTAGTTGCTAGCTATATTAGCTCCGCATACAGGTCTTGTTGGTGGTCCTGTTGTCGGGTCGTCGACTGTCTTGTGGTCTTTGCGGAGCCCATACAAGGGTGGTATGCCATTGTTAGACGCCTGGAAGTTGTTGGCAGTGCGTCTGCTTGGCTTTAGGATGTCAGTCCACATCATCATGTGAGCGTTGAGGATTTTTTCTCTCCCATCGTGTGTTAGTTGTGCAACTTCGCTCGTGTTGGTGATGTGGGGTTGCATTGCCTCGATGTAGTTCGGCATGCTATCTATTGACATCCTACCAGACTTATCTGTGGGTAGACACACTACCTCACCATCCCTTGTGCGCTGCTTGAGGCTAACCAAGCCTTCTACAGGTTTTATCCCAAGTTGTTGGGCCTCTGGTCTGCTCTGTCTCATAGTGTACCTGTCTACTACTTGTCTAATCTTATTTCTAGCTATGGTGAACTGTGCCTCCGTCTCGTCATCTATTTGTTGTGGTATGCAAACTCTTTTATTAAAGGGTAACCTCGTAGGATAGATATTACCCATCTTATATGTTTTGTCAGCTGGGTTGAAAAATAGTTTCTCTAAGGGGTTGTCGTTATTTCTATCGTCATAGTTGTGTGTGTTGCTATTATTATTATCATGGTGGTTGTTGTTGTTTCTATCATTAGCATTAATATTATTATTGTTATGATTGCTAGATGTATTGTTGTTTACTTCACCGTTATTGTTGTTGTTGTTACTGCTATTTCTACCATTGTGGTTGTTACTATTATTATGTTTCTTGTTTTTGTTGATGTTGCTACATGTACTATTTCCATTATTACCACTGTGGTTATTGTTGTTGTTGTTGTTCGTATTGTTACCGTTATTACTACTGTGGTCACTGTTGCTGTGTCTGTGGTTAACGTTTCTATTATTATTATTATTGTGGTTGTTGTTGTTCTGTCTATCGCTAGTATTATTACCATTATCACTATTTCTCACTTTCCTGCCATTGTTATGGTTATGGCTGTTATTTCTATACCCAGAGTTATTGTTTATATTACTACTACCGTTATTATTGTTGTTGTTGTTTACCTTTGCATTCCAACGTATTTTTGTGTAAACACTTTTCCAGCTCCGTTTTGCATTCCATAGGGTTAATCTTTTTGTAGATGGCAAATTTTGGTGGTAACTTTAGGATTTGTTGTTCTTGTTCACTGATTAAAGTGTTCCCATAGATATTTACTGTGTGGTCATTGGTAAATTCTTCCGGTAGTTTTACATCACTCATACGGATGTTGTCGATGTTATCTGGGTATTTTTGAGAATATTCGATTTTCCTTTCTTGTAGTTTTTTCTTATTCATCCATTCTAATTTCTTCTTGAAATGCCTACAGCATTCGTTTTGAGCATATTTCGTTTCGCGTCGGATGACGCTCATGAAGTCATCTCTCTCGTTTGCTGTGATGAGATTTCGGATTTCCTTACCGTTGATGCGTTTTTGTCTGTAGAGTGCGTTGACTTTTGTGTATGTTGTTCTTTTCATATTAACTGTTATTGTGTGTTTTAGCCGTTCAGCTTGTGTTTTGTTCAATAATAAATTATTTACTTGTTTTGATATGTTTGTTGTGTATGTTTTGGAGGAAACACAGTGTTTTAAGAAGCGGATTTGTTCTGTTGTTATTGTAGTTTTTATATAACAGAAAACAGTGTCTTTCAATAACCTTTCAGCTTGGCACAAGCTAATGCCATAGCGGCGATGAATTAGTTTTGCGAGGTTTTTTATATGAAATCGTGTGTCGAAACAGATATTGTTATATTTGGAGAGGGTCATATTTGCGTAATATTGCCAGAATTAATAACAGAACACACTCACTGTTTGGTTGGTTTTCGCTTCTCGCTGTCTTTTATATATATATATCTGCGATCTAACTTACTCGGTCCTCAATGTTGCCATTGACTGACCGGCGGTCAAAAATAATACAGATACAATATAGACAAACACATATATATATAGTTTACATAAATCTTTCGTTGCACATCTGCAACATCGTCAGTGGTGTTATATTCATTGTTCCTCCTGTTGTGTTGTATGTCTACGCCATTTTTTTTGTTCAGTCTGTCTATATATTTATTTATTTATTTGCTTGTTTGTTTATCTTATTTTATTTTGTCTTCTTTGCGCATGCGTTTGCGTGTGTGTATAGTGTTATGTGTGATGTGTGACTAGTGTGTATAGTGTTGTGTCTGCTGGGTGACTAGTGTGTGTTTATGTGCTTGTGTATGTATTTATTTATCTTATTTTATTTAATTTAATTTACTTATTTATTTATACTTCTCTTAGGTCAGTGTTGTTTGTTTGGGTGTTGTTGTTGTTCCACTCATTCTTTCTGTTTAGCTTTGGTCTTCTAATTTCTATTTCACTGGCCTCTCTGATTTGCCTATCTGCTGGGTCATTCCTATGTTTAGATATTATTCTAATTTCTATGTTGTCTATGTTACCGTCATGATGTTGTCTAGCATGTTCGTATAGTACTGACCCGTTTTTTCGTCCTTTTAGTTCCCCCCAGTGTTGGTCTATCCTTTCACCTATGCTACGAGCTGTCTCACCTATGTATGTTGTTGTCGTGTTTCTGCAAGTACCCTCTGTACATCTTATGCTATAGACTACGTTTCTAGTTTTACAGTTTATCCGGGGGTTCACCTTACATATGATACATTTCCTATTGGTACAGTGGGTTTTCTTAAAAGGGTAGGTTTTGCTGATCAGGGATTTTATGGTGGTTCCTGGCTTTTCTACCACCTTTATTTTTAAGTGGGTCTTTCTCAGGGCCTTTCTACACTGGTTAGCTAATTTCCCTCCAGGGGTGGCGTCCACAAACATGACACTCTGATATCTCTGGTTGTCGTACCATGATGTGGCCTTCCCTATCTTATGTCTAGCCCTATCTAAACTATTCCATGATTTGCTCCTGTATAGTGGGCAAATTCCTTTCATGTCCAGTTCTATGAGGGTCTTATACTTTTCCATGGCTCCTTCGTATACTCTGACTCTGTCTCTTTGGTTGTAGCCAGAGAACTGCATGCGGTTGATGAAGTGTTGGATGTGTCCTTCCATTTCTGTTGGGTCGCACATGCTGGACACATTCTTCATCACTCGTACCAAATCTGCGATCAGAATATTAAACTTAGCACTACTGGACATTGCTGAGTTTTTGAGTATCAGGTATTTGGAGGCCATGGGTTTAGCATAGTGTGAGTGGAGAATTTGGGCTCTCTCGTCTATAGTGTTAATCCAGAGTTCTGTGTCTAATACAGGTAGTCTATTGTTAGGGTGTTTGGAAGGGAAGTCTATAGTTACAGTTATACTCTGGTGTATGGAATTAGCTATCTGCTGGATGCTTTCCATCGTGCTACGTTCTAAATCAAACTTGTTAGTGCTCTCTAGTGGGGGTGTTCTTATAACTATATTGATATCGTCTACATAACGAGAGTACATGATGAGGTCTATGGAGCTTTCATTAAGGAGATCTTTAAGTCTCCTTTCCCACCATACCATGAAAAGGTTGGCAACATCGCCAGCTATGCTGACGCCGATGGCTGCTCCCTCATTTTGGGTGTAGATTTTCTCATTGAACTTAAATATGTGGCCCTTTAGGGTAGTTTTGATACTAGCCCCTATTGCATGTGCGACCATTTTTCTTACCTGATCAGTGTTTTGGGGGGTCCGTATAGCTTTGGTCCACCCAATCCACCTTCCTATGGGAGTCTTTTTAGCCATTGAGGTTATGGTGGGGGGGTCTACCTCTTATAGGTCTACTAGGGCAGAAACATCTAAGGTCATGGCTGTCTAGGTAGTCAGTGTCGTAGGTAAGTCTAAGTAGGAGGCCCAGTTCGTCTGTGTCGACGTCGCAGAACTCCAAGATAAATAAATACATACACAAGCACATAAACACACACTAGTCACCCAGCAGACACAACACTATACACACTAGTCACACATCACACATAACACTATACACACACGCAAACGCATGCGCAAAGAAGACAAAATAAAATAAGATAAACAAACAAGCAAATAAATAAATAAATATATAGACAGACTGAACAAAAAAAATGGCGTAGACATACAACACAACAGGAGGAACAATGAATATAACACCACTGACGATGTTGCAGATGTGCAACGAAAGATTTATGTAAACTATATATATATGTGTTTGTCTATATTGTATCTGTATTATTTTTGACCGCCGGTCAGTCAATGGCAACATTGAGGACCGAGTAAGTTAGATCGCAGATATATATATATAAAAGACAGCGAGAAGCGAAAACCAACCAAACAGTGAGTGTGTTCTGTTATTAATTCTGGCAATATTACGCAAATATGACCCTCCCCAAATATAACAACATATATATATATATATATATATACATATATATATATATATATATATATATATATATATATATATATATATATATATACATACATATATATACATACATATATATATACATATATACATATATATATACATATATATATATACATACATATATATATATATATATATATATATATATACATACATATATATATACATATATATATATATATATATATATATATATATACATATATATATATATATACATACATATATATATATATATATACATATATATATATATATATATACATATATATATATATATATATACATATATATATATATATACATACATATATATATATATATATACATACATATATATATACATACATATATATATATATATATATACATACATATACATACATATATATATATATACATACATACATACATATATATATATATATATATATATACATACATACATTTATATATATATATACATACATATATATATATATATATATATATACATATATATATATATATATATATATATACATATATATATATATATATATATATACATACATATATATATATATATATATATATATATACATACATATATATATATATACACACATACATATATATATATATATATACATACATATATATATATATATATATATACATACATATATAATACATATACATATATATATATATATATACATACATATATATATATATATATATACATACATATATAATACATATACATATATATATATATATATATATACATACATATATAATACATATACATATATATATATATATATACATACATATATATATATATATATATATATATATATATATATATATATATATATATATATATATATATATATACATATATATATACATACATATACATACATAACTTTGAATAACTTTGAAATGTTTTGGCCAGTATTGGCCCAGGCCATGTCTAACTTAATAGCACCACCTGGCGAAGTCTTTCAATTCAGGATTTGGGCACCATGGCCCATTCGAGAAGAGAATTACTGTTTGCGGAGACATATCCGGGTGTGGGTGGTTTGTCCGGGATTACTTGGAGGAATTTGTCCAAAGACTTCTTGAATTTTGTGTGGTCAGTTTCTGTTTTGACGTGTCCTGGTGTGATGTTGAAGAGAGCAGGGCCGATTGAGGTGAAATAATTGTGCCGTATTGTTGTTATGAGTTGCGATTTAGATTTTTGAATGGGACGGATAGCACGGGGCCCAAGCCTTGGGTGTATCTTGAAGGCGATGCCAACATCATTTGGGCAGTGATGATGGAACATTTTCCACATCATGCAGATAATATAACGCTCACGGCGACGTTGGAGTGAGTAAAGTTTCAGGTTTTCCAATCGACCCCAGTAGTCAAGGTCTGACATGCCATCTATCTTTTTCGTGATTGCCCTTTGAGGAGCTTCAAGTTTCATGATACTTTGTTTCGTGTGGGGAGACCACAGTGGACAACAGTATTCAAGGTGTGGTCGGGCGAAAGTAGAGAAGAGAAGGATAATGGTGCGGGAATCTCTCGACTGGAAGGTTCTGAGGATCCAGGAACACATTCTGCGGGCCATGTCAACTTTGCTGCTTATATGCGTGGTCCAGCTTATGTTGCTGTCCACGGTTACTCCCAAGTCTCTGATGTTGTTAGATGCCACGAGAGTTTCCCCGGAGGGAAGGGAGTACGGGAGTTTCAGAGCATCCTCTTTTCCAAAGTGGATCAGTTCGAATTTGTCTTCGTTCAGTAACATGTTGTTCTTTTCTGCCCATTGGGTAACAGCCAGTAGGTCTGACTGAAGGCTTATCCGGTCATCCACGCCATTGATGACCTTTTGGAGCTTGGAATCATCAGCGAAAATTTTAATGTTGCTGTGTTTGATGATGTCAGTGATGTCATTAATATAGATGATGAAGAGAAGTGGGCCCAACACAGTGCCTTGTGGGACTCCACTACTGACTTTGGCTGGGCTTGATTTGACTCCCTCAACTACAACATGTTGGGTTCTGTTTGACAGGAAGCTCTTGATCCACTGCAGCAGCTTTCCAGTGACACCAATATTGGACAGCTTTCTCAGTAGAATGTTATGATCAACCCTGTCAAAGGCCTTGCTGAAATCAAGGTAGATAACATCAGTGTTGGAACCCTCTCCCAAGGCTCTCAAAATGTCATCAAAGTGATGCAGTAGTTGCGTCAGGCAATCCCTTCCATTACGGAATCCATGCTGGTTGGAGTTCAGCATATTGTTACTCTCAAGGAAGTGGGTCATTCGCGATCTCACCACTCGCTCAAATACCTTAATGATATGAGAGGTGAGTGAGATTGGACGGTAATTCACGGCAAGGGATTTGTTTCCCTTTTTGAAAACTGGGACAACAGACTGGGATAGAAGGTTTTCTGGCACATATCCAGCATCCAGTGAGTTCCGCCACAGATTGGCAAGAGGAGAAGCAAGTTGGTGTTGACACGCCTTCAAGACACAAGCAGGGAACCTATCGGGACCTACTGCTGAATTATGCTTGATTTCCTTTATTGCCGCCAAGACATCAGGGGCGCCAAACGTTATGTCCGATAAGGTGTAATGGGGAGTAACATCGCCGATACAGCCCAGATCGGCCATATCAGGATTGCTGAAAACAGAGCAGTATTGTTTCTGCAGTATCTCACCCATGGTTTTAGCATTGTCTTGAAGAGTGCCATTTTCATCAATTAGAGGGCCAACAGTAGAGCCAGTGATTTTGTGTTTTTTTGCAAATGAAAAGAACACTTTGGGATTGAGTTTGATCTTCTCAATGGCCCAGGCCTCTTCAGCTCTTCTCTGATTGTTGATGAGGGACATTATGTTGTTTTGGAGGTTATGTTTTTTAATCTCTAGTGATGAAATGGCAGTCAAGTTGATGTGTTGCTGCTGACAGTATTTCAGATTGTTGATTTTTTTTGTTCGTTCTCTTAATTTTTCTGATGAGCGTTTTTCTATTTCTAGGGATTCTGCTCTTAGATTTGTTTATAGTTCTTAATGGGGTGTGTTTAGCACATATGTTTGTAACAGTGTCCACAAATGTCTGCCAGGACTTTTTGATGTTAGTGGGTGTATGAGTGTGCGTGAAGGACCAGTCGACATGTGCAAGATCATGACTGATCGCTTCCCAGTTTGCATTGTGGAAATCCATAGCGTCAAACGGATGGACAGGAGAAATGACATTGGGTTTGTATATTGGACGGTGGAATCTCAGATCACAGAGAACCATGTCATGATCAGAGAGTAGAGTTTTCTCCACTGCAATATTGTGGATATTGTCAGTGTGATTGCTGAAAATTAAGTCTAGGACGTTTTTGTGGCACCTCGTTGGTTCGAGCACTAGTTGGGATAGGAAGAAATCATCCATGAAGTCAAGAAGCGATTCCACAGCTTCCCTGTCAGAGGTTGAGGCAGAAGAACCTGGTGGCAGGGTGTTTGTGGACCAGTCAACTCCGGGGAGGTTGAAGTCCCCCATCATTAAGATGTTGTCAGGGTGACACTCTTGGATGAAACACTTTATGCTGTTGAGGCATTCCTTGAAGCATGGTACAGGCGTTTGGGGTGGCCTATAGAGCCCAACTACTAATAGGTTGTTGGTTTGACTGAATACAGTGACTGCCTCACAGTATCCATTAGTGAATATGTTCATAGCCTCTGTTGAGAAAGAATTATGGACATAAATGGCAGTTCCGCCCTTTCTTCTGCCAGCGCGATCAGCACGGATGGCTTTGAAATTTTTCACTTTCACCTCGGCTTCCAAGTGGAGGTTACTGAGATGGGTTTCAGTGAGGACGAAGAAAGGGATGTGGTTTGGATGGACATCAATCCAGTCCTCCAGGAATTTGATCTTCCATTTTTGAGTATTGGTGGAAGGGCTGATGCCTTGGGCGTTAAGCAAAAATGTAGAGGCGAGAGTGGATGGTTTTAATTGTTTTGGTGTGTTGTTAATTTGTTTGTTTGTTAATGGCAGCAATGGGAGTTTGTGCAGTGGGGTGATAGTGGAGGGTGGTGCTGGGTGATAGCTCGAATGTTTTTTTCCAGTTCTTTTTCCAGATTCATTATGGCTAAAAAAGAGGAAGAAGTTTCCTGTTTAGAAGACTGTTGGTGACTGTGGTAGTGGTTATTTTTATGTAGGTTATGGTTTTTGTTTTTGCTTTTATTTTTAATTTTATTTTCATTTATCCGACGGGTCCCCGGGAGATGGGTAAAGGGACAATCCCGGTCTAAACACAATCTGTCTCGCAGGGAAAAACGGCAGATTTGTGGATTCCTTGTTTGAGTTATTGGTGGTTGTGTTGGTGTTAAATTAGAGTATGTATTATGGTGGTGGCTGTTTGTGGGGATAGATCGTTTTGTCCTAGGTAAATGGGTGAATTTGCAGCCACTATCCGTACATATTCTATAGCGTAGAGAGTAGCGGCAAATGATGGGGTTTCGAGTGGGTGGGTATGTCGGTGTGGGTGTTGTGAGAGGTGTAGATGATGGTTTGGGTAGGATTTGACGACCTTTGTGGACTGTGGGAGGGAGAGTTCTTGTTCTGGTATTAGAAGGTAAATTCCTTGACATAGCAGTAGACAAAAATGTTGTAGTAGTAGTAGTAGTAGTAGGCAGAGATGTTGGCAGTGGTGATGATTGGACTGCTGGGCCAGAGAAAGGATGTGGCGTTTCATGCTGTGAGACAGAGGCTACTGGGGGTTCAATAGTTTCATTTAGTAGATCGGCCATTGTTGATGAATCAAGGAGTGGTTCACACTGTTGTTGTTGTTGTTGCTGTTGTTGATGTTGTTGTTGTAGCTGTTGTTGATGTTGTTGTTGTAGCTGTTGTTGTTGTTGCTGTTGTAGCTGCTGTTGTTGTTGTTGCTGCTGCTGGACAGCATTCGAAGAGAAAACACACCGTAGTTTATCCAAATGTTTATTGATTAATTTAAAAGCAATTTCGATTTGCTTTAATTTATTTTGAATCTGTTGTTCAGATCGAGTTTTCAAAAATTGAACTGTACGTTTAGCAATGTCGTTCAGAGATGAAGCATCTATATTTTCTGTTTGGGAAAGGCAATGCCATGTGTTTATTAGAATGTCGATTTCATTATCAGACCAGTTC
>OZ024747.1:68420321-68437821 GCA_964016885.1 Eledone cirrhosa
ACATACATGCAGTAGATTCCATTAATGGTATTGTAAAAATATGTAAAACATTAAAACAATTCTGCATTTAATAAGTGCATATACACATGTGCAGTTACAAAACATATGCACGTGTACACATATAACTCAAAGCATACATATCCACACATATAATAACATCCATACCTGCACACATAAACGGGCATGCATGCAGACATGCATACACATTTACCTATTTGATGTTGTTTACATTCCAATGAAAGGGTCTTGTGTCTATATTAGAAACCGATTCTCTTTCTCTATTGGTAAAAAATCTTTAATTATAAAACCAGAAATACGTACGTACATACATACATGCATACATATATGAATGCATGCATACATACATACAGGCATGCATACACACATACATACATGCATACACACACATAAATATATACATTCATACATACATACATGTACACATATACACACATACATAGACACACACACACATTTACTATGCCATAGGGCATTAACACCTGATGAAGTCGTAGGTGCACTATCGTAAAATACAGCGTGTGTTGGGCTTTTAAACCTGTTGTAGCCTATCCCTCCCCAGGTTGGACAACAGCAGATTTCTTCCACAAAAAGAGAAAGGATGAAGAAATATAAAGGAAGAATCTACCCCAATATTAAATTGATACTTTATTTATCGACTTCGAAAGGATGAAAGTTAGCGACTCTGCCAATTCATCAAAGTTGGTGGGTGTTGAATGTACTAAAAAAATAAACTTTAGTGATTGTTAATGTCTTTTTTTATGGTGTGGAGGCGCGTAGCCTAGTGGTAAGTGTGTTCCACGTACGATCATAAATTTGTGTGTTCGATTCCTGGGTTGGATTACGTGTTGTCTTCTTGAGCAAAGCATTTTATTTCACGTTGATCCAGTATACTCAGCTGAAAATGAGTACCAGCAATAGCTGGGGGGTTTAACCCTGCGATGGACTGGCGTCCTTTCCAGGAGGGAGTCTTGTACTCTCAGTCGCTTCACGACATGAAATCGGGATAAGCACCGGCTTAACGAACCTTCTGGCTTGAGACAGACTTTAGAGATTGTTTAATGTGTAATTAGCCGTGTGTGACAGTCTGTTGTGTCAAACAATGTTTACATTACACATAGAAAGGAGGCTCTGACGACAACAGAAGGAAGTACATGAATAGTGAGCATTGTGCGGATGTTTTCCCTTCAACCGTTGTATCACATGACAATAGGTAAAAACAGACGATATTGTTTTGAAAGAGTAAAGAGAAGGGGGGGGGTTACACTGTGACCAGGGTAATAACAGCAGCAGCAGCAGCAGCAGCAGCAGCATCAACAATAATAATAACAACAACATTGAATAATAACAGCAGCAGCAGCAGCAACGACAATGATATAGAACAATAACAACAACAACAACAGTAACAACAACAGCTACAACAACGACAATAATAGCAGCAGCAGTAACAACAACAACAACGACAACGACAACAACAGCAATAACAACGACATAGAATAACAACAACAGTAGCAACGACAACAATTACAACAACAACAACAACAACAGCAGCAGCAATAACAGTTACAACAACAACGACAACGACATTGAACAATAACAGCAGCAGCAGCAACAACAACAACAGCAATAACAACGACAGCTACAACAACGACAGCAACGACGACGACGAAGACAGCGCTCTGGGGTCGATTTAATCAACTTTCCCCAACCCCAAAATTGTTGGCCTTATGCCTAAATCAAAAAACCATTATAAAACTGATTGATTCAGACTGACCCGGGGCATTGAGATTGGGGCCACATCATTGCGAAGCGAACCTCTTAACAATTCATCAAAGGCTACATCAAATGAATACACAACACGCCATTCGGTCTAGGAAACAAGCCTATAACATTATGATCGTAGGCCAAACAACTATCCACTAGGCTACGCACCTCCACGAAATACCTCGAAAAATTGGAAATATCACAGCTTGTAGTATAGAAGAAAGGATTATGGAGAACCCAAAGATATGAAAAACTTGTCAGTGCTCCACCAGCATGGCTAACTAAAACATTGAAGTAAAAATCAAATATGCACTCTGAACCGATGCAATTCTCAGGCAGATTAAAGAAGCCACCTATATAACAGCAAGTAACACCCCCCTCAATAGAAATAGAGAACGGAATGTCAACAACCTCACAGTCTAGTAATTATTGAAAACAAATATTATGAAGCATAAGAATACAAAGAAGTGCATAAACAGATATAAACCCAGCCTCGATAAAATTCAGGAATAGAATATCTACCTAATGACGGGTGAGAGAAAAAGTAAAAAATATTATGATATAAGAATGTCTACACAAAAATACAGAGGTACAAGTGTAGAAGTGTGAACGAATGTATATTCGTGTGGATGAATGTATATACATATAAATATACAAATATATATAGGTAAGTAAAGGTACACGACAGCTGGTGGGAAATTTTCTTGAACTTGCACAAATAAAAATGCAGCACATGTGCAGATAAAAAAATAACAAACACACTCACACAAAAACCACAGAGAAACGAGACACACACACACGGGTACATTTACACACAAGTAGATACATGCCAAACATAGAAGATTGAGGAAATATCATAGACACACGCACATGTCAATACATGCAGACACCACACACAAAAACGAAGAAGAGACATCGAGGAGCAGGTCTAGTCATTGAGAAAGTCACAGAACGTGTGACGAAATAGCTTTGACAACTCTGTTCGCCGGGACCGTGAGGAAGCCAGCGCGTGGGACCCTGTTTGCTCATTATAGTGAGAGATGGGGAGAGCGAGAGAGATGGAGGCGATGGCAGTGAGAGTTCGGCTCCTCTGTGTTCGGACCTTGTATACGTGTATGTACATGCTTACTGTCTTATATCTATATAAAAATATATGGATTCACCACCCAATTACTAAACTGGCCGAGGAATGGATTCGTTACCTAATCTATATAAAAATATATGGATTCACCACCCAATTACTAAACTGGCCGAGGAATGGATTCGTTACCTAATCTATATATATAAAACTGAGGATGTCTGTCTGTCTGTGTGTGAGTTTGAATCCCTAAAACTCAAGAACCACCCAACCGACTGTTTTCAAACTTTACACATATAATCTCCTTATAATATATAACCAGCAATTTCTCTGTCTGCCTGTCTGTCCGACAGTGGAAGCGCGTGCGAATGTTTTTTGCGCACGCGTAGAGAAAGTGAGAGTGAAAGAAAGAGACAGACTACGAGAGGGGGATAGCGGGAGGGAGAGAGGGCGAGAGAGAGAGAGTGAATAGACGTTAAAACACGTGCGCGCGTGCGAATGTTTTTTGCGCACGCGTAGAGAGAGAGTGAGAGTGAAAGAAAGAGACAGACTACAAGAGGGGGATAGCGGGAGGGAGAGAGGGTGGAATTGAGGAGTGCTACAGAAACATATATACATTTCTGTGTGTGTGTAATATATATATATATACACACACAGATATATATATATATACACACAGAAATATATATACATTTCTGTGTGTGTAATATATATATATATATATACACACAGAAATATATATACATTTCTGTGTGTGTAATATATATATATATACACACACAGAAATATATATACATTTCTGTGTGTGTAATATATATATATATACTAGCAGAAAACCGCCTGGTGGGCGGTTTTCTGCTAGTCTATATATATATATAAAACTGAGGATGTCTGTCTGTGTGTGTGTGTGAGTTTGAATCCCTAAAACTCAAGAACCACCCAACCAACTGTTTTTAAACTTTACACATATAATATTTATGTTTCAGGGAGTGTTCTGAGCAAAAAATAATTTAAAACTTTCAATGCCCTAGGGACCGCAATAGGCGATTTAGCGATCTCTCTCTATAATTCTTAGTCTTTCTCTTTTTAGATAGATACATATAACGTCGCGCCCTTATAATATCTGTCTGTATGTCTGCTGTCTGCATTACGTCACTTACCTCAGGATGTCTGTGTGTGTGTGTGTGTGTTAGTTTGAATCCCTAAAACTCGGGAAGTACCCAACCGACTTTTTTCAAACTTTACATGTGTATTATTTATATTTCAGGGAGTGTTATGCACATGATCCCCTAGTTGAAAAACTGCGTTTTTTTTCAGGTTTTTAGGGTTTTTTTGAGTCGTTACGTCAGACTTATTTCCTTGAAATTGTAACTATGTATTAGTCAGTCTCTTCTTCATTAGTCAGTCTCTTCTTTCGTGAGCAAAGAAAATCCAACTTTTTTATGGTCTAGGGCCCGCATTAGGTGAAAAACTTCATTTTTTCAGCTTTTTAGGGCTTTTTTGAGGCGTTACGTCTAGCCGATTTTCCCGAAATTTCAAGGCATATTACGCACATAGAAAAAAATTAATTTTCTTGATCCCCTAGGGCCCTCATTAGCTGAAAACCTGCATTTTTCCTGCTTCATCGAGGAAAATCTTAAAGATTATCTAGCCATCAGAGTATTCGGTTTATGTTTTTTACATATTGTCCACGCATGCAGTTTTTCCACGATTGGCAGCCCGCGTTCCAAAATACCTTATCCCGTGCAACGTCGGGTACCACTGTTAGTTAATGATAAAAGCGAAGTGAAACTCAACTGAAACGTGTGTTTTTATTGGCAGTATAACCCTCCTCGTTCGTGTGTGTATTGAACACCTGCCGGTTCCTCCGACGAATGTTCTTGTTCGATCAACGGAAGAGCCTTCTCATTGAATTAACATGTACGTGATTAAGCTTTTCACAGACACGTGTATACTTGAACGTAGTTTTCAAGGAGACTCAGTGTGACATATTTTGTGACAAGGTTTGTCCTTTGAATTACATATACAGCTTCATTTTTTCAGTTGAGTGGACTGTAGCAACGTGAAATATTGTGTCTTGCACGAAGACACACCATGCTGCCGCGAATTGAACTCACGACGTTACGATTCTGAGCCGAACACCTTAGCCACTAAGCCACACCCTTTCCATCACAATATATTCGGCTTTTGATCTGCATTGTGCAACTAGAGTGAACATTTCTGTACTATATTGATTTATGCAGCTGCAATGGTGTACCTGCTGTAATTGTGAACTTGTTTTTGCCATTGCTGCTGCAATGGTGCATCCTTGGAGAAATTCTGTTTTTTGTTCTTTCCAGTTGCAACTACGATATGAATAAATGAAATTTTTCCACAGAAATTGAATTATCCACTCTTTGCCACCAATATTGATATACTTATCGGGTTGGTAACTGAAAGAGGAGGCGAGTTAGAGAAATAGATGTTATATGTACACACACACACACACATATATATATATAGCATATCAATTTATATGTATATATGTGTGTGTGTGTAGTTTCGATAGATAGGTGTGTGTGTGTGTGTGAAGGCGCATGTCTTAGTGGTTAGAACGTCAGACTTGCAATCATGAGGTTGTGAGTTCGATTCTCAGACTAGGCTTTATTCATGTTGCCCCAGTTTACTCAACTATAAAAATGAGTGGTGCCATAATTGGTGTATTGGCGACTAGTATGCATGAGCGACTATTGGTCTTCCACAAACAACCTTACCCGGACTTGTGCTTCGGAGGAGAACTTTCTAGGTGCAAAACCCATAGTCATTCGGAGGGGATCTTTACCCCATATATATATATATATATATATATATATATATATATATATATAAAATTCGGGACACGACGGCTGAGCCACGGCCGTTTCAACAGCTAGATCTGAAATCCAGCTGTTGAAACGACGGCCGAAGCTCAGTCGTCGGGGTCCCGGATTTTTCATATTACCCACTATACTACCCCAAGTATCGAGTACTCGGGTGAGTAATGGTCTAACTGGTTTTCACCGCCTCTATTCTGATATATATATATATATAATATAAGATCAAAAGATGGTTAAAGGAGTTCCATGTATTTTATTATGCGCATTTCAAAAACAAACATCATCATGCAATAATATTTGTGTTTTCATCAGATAAAACAGGAGAACATGATATGAAGGGTAAAAAACACTTGTGGATAGTGCAGTTTTAAATCAACATATGATATGTTGATTTAAAACTGCACTATCCACAAGTGTTTTTTACCCTTCATATCATGTTCTCCTGTTTTATCTGATGAAAACACAAATATTATTGCATGATGATGTTTGTTTTTGAAATGCGCATAATAAAATACATGGAACTCCTTTAACCATCTTTTGATCTTATATTATGTATACTCCAGTCCTACAAACTGTAGAGTGCTTCTTATCCGATATCTGCATTGCTTTATTGTACTACAATAAAACTCACCTCCTACATATATATATATATATATATATATATATATATATATATATATATATATATATATATATATATATATATATATATATATATATGTGTGTGTGTTGTGTGTGTTTTGATATGATATGAAATCGTGTGTCGAAACAAATATTGTTATACTTGGGGAGGGTCATATTGTTGTAATAATATTGCCAGAAATAATAACAGAACACACTCAGTGTTTGGTTGGTTTTCGCTTCTGTATCTTTTATATCTCCATAGTTTATTTATTTGGCAATCAATGTTTATCATTGATTGACCTGAGGTTAAAAATACAGATATAAATATATATATATAGTCTATCAAAGTTCTTTCGTCACGCATCTGCAACATCATCAGTGGTACTATTATGTTTCCTCCCATTGTATTGTAATGTCATGTCTACGCCAATTTTTTATTCAATTTATTTATTTATTTATTTATTCTTGTCTCTATCTCTGCGCGTGCGTTTGCGTGTGTGTATAATGTTTGGTGTGTGTGTTCGTGTTTGAGTGTATGTGTTTTTGTTTTTGTATTCTATGTTTGTTCACTGGTGTGTGTTTATATGTGTTTGTTGTTATTGTACTTGTATATATATATATATTTATTTATTTATTTATATTTCCCTTAAGTCAGTATTGTTTGTTTGGGTATGGTTGGTGTTGTTATTCCATACGTTCTTTCTGTTCAACTTCGATCTTCTTAGTTCTATCTAATTTGCCTACCTGCTGAGTCATTTCTATGTTTTGATATTATTTTAATGTCTATGTCATGTCTTTGTCTGGCGTGTTCTATAGTACTGAACCGTTTTTTGTTTTTTGGGGTCCTTTTAGTTCCCCAGTGTTGATCTATTCTTCCTCCTGTGCTTCGAGCTGTCTTACCTATGTATGTCGAAGCATAGGAGAAAGAATAGACCAACACTGGGGAGGAACTAAAAGGACAAAAAAAAAAACGGTTCAGTACAAAAACACATACACTCAAACGCGAACACACACATCAAACATTATACACACACGCAAATGCATGCGCAGACACAGAGACAAGAATAAATAAATAAATAAAATAAAAAATGGCGTAGACATTACATTACAATACAATGAGCGGAAACATAATAGTACCACTGATGATGTTGCAAATGTGCGACGAAAGAACTTTGATAGACTATATATATATATATATTTATATCTGTATTTTTAACTTCTGGTCAGTCAATGATAAACATTGATTGCCAAATAAATTAACTATGGAGATATAAAAGATACAGAAGCGAAAACCAACCAAACAGTTAGTGTGTTCTGTTATTATTTCTGGCAATATTATTACAACAATATGACCCTCCCCAAGTATAACAATATATACACACACACACATACACACACACAAGAGAGAGAGTGGTCGCGAGCACAAATCCCAAAGAATATCTGTTAGACATTTCTACATTACCTCAGTTCACATGAGATGTACCAGATGCCATATGAATGTTATTTTTGCAGGGATTGGTAGGTAGAGCTTTATCTCACATTCGTTTAATATTTCGGAGGCTTAGTAAATATTTGTTAATTCATTTGTTTACCTATTTTCATGGCTGGGTGAGTAAGGAGTTCACTTTGTAACTACATAGTTTCGGGCCACCGCGTGGTCATTTGGTCAAGTGAGCTCGTATCGACGAATCCCTTGCGAACGAAATTTGGTTGACGGAAACTGCTGAAACCCATCTTATATATTTATGAGTGTATGTGCGTGTTCGTGTGCGTGTATGTCTGTGTGTGTGTGTGTGTGTGTGTGTGTGTGTGTGTGTGTGTGTGTGTGTGTGTGTGTGTGTGTGTGTGTGTGTGTGTGTGTGTGTGTGTGTGTGCGTGCGTGTGTGTGTTTCTGTTTATGCGTAGTAACATATAAAAGAGATCGTTAAAGTAAACATCAGATATGAAAACAAAACAAAACAAAACAAAAACATGCACTGGAGTCGATATTATCTTATTGAATGACTTTAAGACGTTGCCTCTGCATGGCCGCAGTCTGATCACAGAAAACAGATACAATTCATTTGTTTCAGATTTTAACTTAAACATTAGCAGTGCTGAGAGAAGAAATAGGTGCGATAAGATGCACTGAGTTACATGCTGTAGGAATATAGGTGAGTATGGCGTGAGAACATAACCAACATATACTTCATCTTCTTACTACTTACAGTCAACTGTTACATTAACAATTAGAATTGCCTTGGTACACACACACACACACACACACACACACACACACGCACACGCAAATATATATATATACAGAGTGTCTCCAAAAACTGTATACACACTTTGATTACCTGAATAAACTGATGTTGATGTGTGTATAAATTATTGGGGATACCCTGTATATATATATATATATATGTGTGTGTGTAAAAGGTAAACAGAAATAACACCACAAACGGTACAGTATATAATATATATATATGTATGTGTGTGTGTCTGTCGGTATGTGTGAAGGAAGGAAGAATTCCATATATAGTAAGGTAAATATGATATCAATATTTATTCATTCATTTATTAACAACATAATCTGATGTTTTAGCAAAGCGAAGAGGAAGTTCACTAAGATTCTTCGGTGACATTATATCTATGGAGTTATAAGGTTCATCAGTTTTTAAATCTATAGGGAAATACGTAAATTAGACATATTTGTATGTCCATACATCTCTGTGGTTTCGATGTGAGCATTTTGCATTTACATACATGTTCACGCAGTCTCAGTTTATCCCGTCCTGTACACACACACACACACACACACACACACACACACACACACACACACACACACACACACACCACACACACACACACACACACACAAACACACACACACACACACACACACACACATCATATATCATTCTTTGCTTCTGAAACTTCGTTTCTGACTCCGTCACTTCTCGCTTCATTCCTAACCCACCTATCATTACCTTTAAGTGCAGCCGTAATCTCTGTAACCTTCTTGTCCGCAGTCTCTTCTCCTCCTCTTCTAAGACTCCACCTGGCTCCCGTCCCTGCTCTTGGCCCCGTTGTAATACCTGTTCCTACATAACAAATCTCACCACCCCTCACATGTACAAACCATTTTCACACTCGTCATTCCTTCAGATGCATCTCTACCAACGTCGTCAATGCCCTCTGATGTTCCCTTTGCGGGTCTATATACATCAGACAAACGGGCCGCCATTTGGCGGATCGATTCACCGAATGCCTGAGGAATATACAACTGAGAAAAGACACCCCTGTCCCCCGTTACTAATGTTCCCCCAACCATTCTACTCAATACCTCACTGTCCCAGGCCTCATTTTATACCATGGATGCCCAGCCACTCGTACCAAGACCGAGCAGAACTTAATTTTTTGCCTTGGAACTACTTTTCCAAGTGGATTCAATTCCACACACAGTTTCTATAACTTCTCTTTATCCGTGTTCTCACATACAAGTAATATGTTATTCAATCACCAGTACTTTCATATTTTCTAACTAAATTTTAAAGAAATTCATTGTCATTTTTTTCGTTTTGTCAAAAGATTCTGAGCAGTTTAGTTGAATGTTTATTTTAGCTATCAGAAGACCCCTGACTGTATCTTCTGCCATATTGCCCCTCTTATTTGGCAACACATTATTTATTATAGAATACACTCGTTACAATTGTGCAGCAGTAGCAGGAAGACTACTACAGCACTAAGATATATTACTAATATGTACCTTTCTTTGCAATGAGCAAAACAATTTGTCATTTTCTTCATATCTAACTTTATGTGTTGGCCAAATTTCTTCCTTAAAAGCTCAAAAGACAATACCGACAACAACCTTATCAATCAATTGATCAATATTTATTATTTGCTTTAAAATTATTTGGTTAATCTTAACAACTCAACAAAATACGTCACCAGAATTTAACCACACAATCTTCACCTTTTCAATCCTCTCCTTATTTTCTTCTAACTTTTTCAGCAAGGCCTTTGTATCTTGAGGCACAAATTCATAGTTTTTACGTTATTATATATTTGTTACTAGCAGTAGTACCCGGCGTTGCACGGGATAAGGTATTTTGGAACGCGGGCCGCCAACAGACCTAATCGTGGAAAAACTGCATGCCAGGACAATATGTAAAGAAAATAAACCGAATACTCTGATGGCTGGATAATCTTTAAGATTTTCCTCGATGAAGCAGGAAAAATGCAGGTTTTCACCTAATGCGGGCCCTAGGGGATCAAGAAAATGGATTTTTTTTTATGTGCATAATATGCTTTGAAATTTCGGGAAAATCGGCTAGACGTAACGCCTCGAAAAAGCTGAAAGAATTGTTTTATCAGTTCCGGAAGGTGTTCTAGGGAACAAAGGTAAGAAGAATTCAGGCTAAGAAAAATGTTGGTGAATTGTCTGTGAATCATCGAAGCTCTGCAGTTTGTCTTCATTTCTCATGGAAAACGAGTCTTATATAAGGCTTAATAATTGTTTCTACTTTATTTTTCGATGCCGTAAGGATGAAAGGAAAAGCTAACGTCGGCGGGAATTAAACTCATAAGGTTAAGGGCCGTAACTCTATGCCGCAAAGTTGTCCGACGCCCAACCGATACTGCCCTTTATAAGGCTTAATAATGGTTTCTTATATAGGCACAAAGCCAGCAACTTTGGGGAAGGGAAAGTTGATTAAATCGACCCCAGTGCGTGACTGGTACTTTATTTTATCGACCCCGTAAGGATGAAAGGCAAAGTTAACCTCGGCGTGATTTGAACTCAGAATGGGAAGGGTCGTAACTCCATGTGTCAAAGCATGGCGTCCGACCCTCTACCGATACTGCCAATCCACCGCCTTAATAATAATAGTTATTAATGTGAGATCAAGCAAGAGTCCAAAGAGTTCTATTATTCTCTCAACCCGAGGAAATTATTTTTTAATTCCGTAACTCCTGGGGGAGACGTAGGGGCGCCGCATTGACATACGTTGAGAGAGAGAGAGAGAGAGAGAGAGAGAGGGGGGGGGGGGGGAGGACAGCAAGTGACACTTTCCTGACGATACTCCAGGCTTGTGTATTCGTTACTCGAAACTTTGTTCGTCACCCTAGATGTTTTATGTTCGGAAAAAATTGTTCGTGACCCGATTTGTTCGTGATATATATATATATATATATATATATATATATATATATATATATATATATATATATATATATCTTTATATATATATATATACAGTATATATATCTTTATATATATATATATATATATATATATATATATATATATATATATATCTTTATATATATATATATATACTAAAAAATTGAACGGGAACAAAACAGAGAGGCAGTATGAACAAAGGTTTATTAGTTTAACGCTCTTGAGAGTGGGGTGGTGGTGGGGAATGACGTTTCGGGCATACCCTTCTTCAGGTGAAAAGTGTGTGGGAAGAGAGTTCCAAGGGTGTGTAGGGGAGTGGTGGAGAGACATATAGCAAAAAGGGGGTGAGAGGAAACGGTACAAATGAAATTAAATATAAAGGCATGATAAAAATAAAAATACACATGAAGTAAAACAGGTGGTGGAAGGGTGTGGGGCGTGTAGGGGTGGTGGCGGGTGGAGTGGGGAGAGGGAGACGGGGTATCCGAGCGGGGAGGGCTGAAGGTGGTGTGTGTGTGTAGGTGTACGTGTGTGTGTGTGAGTGTGTATGTGAAAGTAAGAGTTGGGGGAAGAACAGGGTTGCATGTTCAGGAAGAGGTGTGTGTGGGGTGGGGTGTAGGTCGGAGTGTGTGTGCGTGTGTGGATAGAGGGTGGGGGGAGAGGATTCCGGAGGCTGAATGTGTAAATATGTGGTGGTACGCACGTGTGTGTGTGGTGTTTATGCGTGTTGTGGATGTAGATGGCGTGTGGGGAAAAACAATTTTTTGGGGTGTATGTCCGTGGGTAAGTCGTTAAGGTAATTCCGTAGACGGTGTGGTGGAATGCTGGGTAATATCCTTGGGATGTGGCGGATTCTCGGGATCAAGGTTCACATATGTGTAATCCGTGAAGAGATTGGTCGGATATATATGGATATATATATATATACAGACACACACATATATATATATATATATATATATATATATACATACATACATACACATATATATGCATTCAGAAACATATCTATATATCTACACATAAAAGATTCATAAACACAGACACACACACACTTCTGTGTATGTGTGTGTGTGTATGTGTGTATTTATGTATGTGTGTACGTATGTGCGGACGCGTCTATGCGGTTGAAATTTAAATGCCAACCAAAAGAAGGACGAGAAAAATCGATATTTTTAATCATAGTTTATATTTCAATATTTGTACAGGTGCCGATGCAACATTTGTTGAGTAACACATTATCTGCCTGTGTATATTTGTATTTATATATACATACATATATACATATACATCTCTCTCTCTCTCTCTCTCTCTCTCTCTCTCTCTCTCTCTCTCTCTCTCTCTCTCTCTCTCTCTCTCTCTCTCTCTCTCTATATATATATATATATATATATATATATATATATATATGCGCCTCTCTCTCTATATATATATATACATATGCGCCTCTCTCTCTCTCATATATATATATATATATATATATATATATATAGTCTCTGAATATATAGTCGCCACAATGCTGATAACTATAGTGATATTTAATAATTATAGATAATAGTTGAATAAATTGAATAAATCAGATCGACAGAAGAAAATGGACAGAGATACGACGTTTTATGTCTCTAGGGTACTTTATCTGATTTATTCTACTATTGTCTATTGTTATCAACTATTATTATAGTTAACTACATTGTGGTGATTATATTTTCGAATTTCAGATTTCAAATTTCACAATGCTTCGTAAGTTAAAGAGAAACAACCTTATAGATATTTTAGTATTACTAATCAATAATGAAAAATCATGCGGAGGAGATATGATTTAACAGAAACACCAAAATATAGAAAATTTCAATTAGTACTTTTTACTCTCGTCCGTCGGGGATCTCAATTCAATCATCAATTCCCGACAGTGTTGGCCTAAATTTTCATATATGACCTTTTACTGTGTTATGAAAATAGATAAACCGAAATTGTTGTTTAACATGAGCTATTTGAAAGGGATCGCTGCTACCATTAAGACCAACTAGGCAGACGCCTGTGACGCAAACCTCACACAGCCGTATTACTGAACCTTAACCCTTCAGCATTTAAACCAGCCATATCCGGCCAGAATTCTCTCACTTCTTTTTGTTCAAACCGGCAGTAACTGGCCACTAATACTGGTGTTAAGGTATTGTTCTCAAAATGAATAATATCAAAATCTCATAGATTCGATATTATGTGAGATAATCATGAAATGTGTTTGCTGTGAAAATATAATAGTAAATATAGAGAAATGTAAATGCTAAAGGGTTAAAGGTTCACAGTTTTATACAGAGACATTCCGTTAGAACGAAATTCACGTGGTATAAAAAATTTGTTGTAACGAAAAATTCTCTATACCGTGATCGACCGAAACAAATCGAACTGTCGTTTGTTATTACCTCGGGGATTGAAAAAAAGTTCGTTATACTGACAAATTTGTTTTAACGACGAGTATTCTAGTTGTTTAGTCAATTAAACAACATACTCGTGAGCCCTTAACGTATATACTATGAAGATTCCGCGTGACACAGTTGGTGATATGGCTGCCCCTTTGAATTACAAGTTTAGTTCATGCGACGAGCTTTGAAAAGGTTTCCATCTCCCTAATTTCACGACTCGCGGTTATGGTAAATGACACTTACCCAAGATGTCACGCAGTGGAATTGAACCCCGGATCTAACGATTGCGAAGAGAACTCCTAAACCATGCTCCGTTCACAACCACACTGTTATGAGGCAACATATATGTATAAAACCACGGCTGTCACTCGCAATCTAGCATGACTTGGGAGTATGTACCATGTTTTATGTACCATATTTTCACCAAAGGTTTTAAGTGTCGATGTAGTCTCGACTCTCCCTTCTGTCTCTTTAACCTGTGGAACAATCAGAGTAACACAGCTGGACGAAGAGAAGGTTGCAACAGTATGAGTGTTGGTACTTACTTTATCGACCCCGAAAAGATAAACGGCAAAGTGAAGCTCGGCAGATGAACTCAGAGCGTGCATAAGGTCGGAACAAATCGTCCACCTTAACGGACTGAAAACATTTTAAAATGGCTGCCATGAATCCGTAACTCCACGTGGTGTCGAAGGAGAACCATGGTGATATACGGCGTGTCTTCGGCCTATTTAAACCTAGTCTATCATGTCTCTCTCTACGTTTGAAAACAGCCAGGATTTTTTTTTCAGAGAAAGAGGGAGAGAGAGGGAGAGAGGGGAGAGAGAGAATGGGGAAGAGAGAGATAGAGGAAGTATCGACCCCAGTACTGAACTGATACTTTATTTATCGACCTCGAGAGGATGGAAAACAAAGTTGGCCTCTGTGATTTGAACTCAGAGCGGGTGTAAGACCAAAACAAATGTCGCAACGCTCTAACGATTCGGCCAAATCGATCAGCTGACGTCAATGTTAATGGAATCACTAACCTGACATGAGTTGTATTTTAAATTCGGTTTCACTGAGTCAGACATACAGCAAATTCGGTTGTGATTCTGGGTCAGCAAACAACAACATTTTTTCTACTTGTAAGCTCGAAAATATTTCAGTGGGTGTCATTAGTGTTTTATTATTGACTTACCACATTCTGATATTGCAAAAATATTATCTTCGTAAAAGTAACATAAGTTTGGAAGAGAAAAGAAAGTAGCTAGCGGGTGGTTGGAGGCAGCGGAAAGAGCCTCTTTTCAGTTTCGATATAGTAGAGAAGAGGTAAGCGAGAAGATGGATAGTTTTTTTGTTTTTTTTTACCAGCCAGAGGGGTTACGATTCAGGGTCGAAAATCTCAATGAACGTTGTGAACCCTCTGATGTCATCAACTCCTCCTGGCCAAGGTTATATTCACTGAAGTTGAACGAGTGTGAAGCATTTTCTTTAAGATGTAATTGCCCTTGTTGTTGTGAAGGTGCGTGGCTTAGAGGTTGAAGTGCTCGATTACCTTAGGGGTGTTGTGTCCTTGAGAAAGACACTTTATTTCACATTGCTCCAATTCACTCAGTTGGCAAAAAGGAGTTGTACTTGTAATTCAAAGGACCAGCCTTGCCACACACTGTTGCTCTGAATCTCCCTGAGAAGTACATTCAGGGTACATATGTCTATGGAATACTTTACAGCCATCTGCTGTTTCGTTGATCGAATCCACTGCAACGTTTTTCGTCGGAACTAACGGAGGTTTGACACATCTACCAAATTCCATTCACAAGGTATTAGTCATTCCAAGGCTAAAGGCATTCTCCCAATGTACCCTGCAATGGGATCGAACGTGCTTGTGGCTTGTGAAGCGAGCTACACAATTATACCTATCAATAATAGTTTCTGATTTAGGCACAAGGTCAACAATTTTGGGGAAGGGGAAAGTCGATTAAATCGACCCCAGTGCATTACTGGTGCTTTATTTTCTTAACTCCGTAAGTGTGAAAGGCAAAGCTAACCTCGACAGGATTTGAACTCAGAACGTAAAGAGACGTAACTCTACGCTACAAAGCATGGTGTCCGACCCTCTACCGATACTGCCAATCCACCGCCCTACTATACTTATTAATAATGGTTTCTTCTATAGGCCCAAGGCCAACAATTTTTTAGGATGGAAAAGTCGATTAAATCGACCCCAGTGTGTGACTGGTACTTTATTTTATCGACCTTGTAAGGATGAAAGGCAAAGTTAACCTCGGCGGGATTTGAACTCAGAATGGTTTCTGATTTAGTCTCAAGGTCAACTACTATACCTTTTAATAATAGTAATAATCAGAGTGTTGTATTCCGCTGTTTTAGAACTTAACGAATAATGCTTTATTTTGTTATAAAATCAGTCACGTGAGAGTGTTTCCTTTTGTGAGTCTCTGTTAAACAACAGAACATGACAGATAATGAGTGACAAGCTAGTGAAAGAGGTGAGTGATGCGAATAGAATGGAGGGGGTGAAGACAGAGAGAAAAAGAGTGAGAGAGGAAGAAAGAGAGACGTAGTGGTGAGAGAGAACGAAATAGAAAAGAAGGCATGAAGAAAGAAAGAGGAAGCGAAAGAAGAGAGAGTAGAACGATGAAAGAGATAGATAATGGTTTCTAATATAGGCACAAGGCCAGCAATTTTGGGGGGAGGGGAAAGTCGATTAAATCGACCCCAGTACATTACTGGTACTTTATTTTATCGACCCCGTAAAGATGAAAGGCAAAGTTAACCTTGGCGGGATTTGAACTCTGATCATAAAGGGCCGTAACTCTATACTGCAAAGCATGGTGTCCGACCCTCTACCGTTACTGCCAATCCACCACCCTTAATGATAGATAGATAATGAATAACAAACAGAGGAAGGAGGGATGGAGAGAGAGAATGAGAGAGGAACGAAGGTGGTGGAAGAAGAGAGGGGGGCAAGAGATAGCACTTGGTACTTCTATAATAGTTGGGATGTTCACGGCTGGAATACTTGTACCCACAGGTCTCCTCAAACAGAGTTAGACTGGGGTTAAACAATAGCAACGACAGCAGCAACATCACTACCAGCACCACCAACAACAACAACAATGACCACCACAGCGATCCAATGAGAGAGACTCTATATCAGGCATGTCAAAGATGCGGCCCTTTACAAGCACACCTGCGGCTCGCACAAAGGTTTTTACAGCGCGAGCGTATTTTATCTTCGTAAAATGTGTTGTAATGTGCGCAATTAGTTATCGTGGGTGGCCTTCAGACAACACATATGTGACCCATGTGACCCTCAGACAACACATATGTGACCCATGTGACCCTCAGACAACACATATGTGACCCATGTGACCCTCAGACAACACATATGTGACCCATGTGACCCTCAGACAACACATATGTGACCCATGTGGCCTTCAGACAACACATATGCGATCCATGTGGCCTTCAGACAACTCATATGTGATCCATGTGGCCCTCAAACAACACATATGTGATCCATGTGGCCCTCAAACAACACATATGTGATCCATGTGGCCCT
>OZ024747.1:68442821-68445321 GCA_964016885.1 Eledone cirrhosa
TACTTCCCTTGCTTTTATCGAGAATCTAATTGTAATACGTGACGTATTCTATTCTATAGCGATTAGGTCTTCAAAATGTTTATTATAAACATACAGAATATTTTCGAATATTCTATGTCTATATTCACATATATATCGCTATTTCAGAGCATTTATTCCAATTTCTAATTTCTGCCGGACCGGCAACCGCTCTTTCAAACCAGTTCCTGTACACAGCTAAGTATTCTATAAGTCTCTAGCTGTGTCATTCTCGATAAAAGCACTGGATATGTAGTCCTGATGATTTCTAACGAGAATGAAACGCGTAGATTACTTCCCTTGCTTTTATCGAGAATCTAATTGTAATACGTGACGTATTCTATTCTATAGCGATTAGGTGTTCAAAATGTTTATTATAAACATACAGAATATTTTCGAATATTCTATGTCTATATTCATATATATATATATATATATATATATATATATATATATATATATATATATATATATATATATATATATTCAATATTAGAAAAAATCAAAGATACGACCTTACATTCATTCCTTTATTTCTACGACCGTTTCAATACAGTCATAACGGTACATGTAATTGCAGAACAACTGGAAATTATTAGTAAACAATTACCTACACCAAACATATTATCTACAATATAAATATATATATATGAATTGAGAGGGACGGGGCTGCGTGGTTACTGATAACGAGTGTTAGAAAAGGGAACACAAACAAGAGATAGATATTTTCCCTTCATCAGTTGTTTACTACGGGTCACAGATGTTTCAGCACATGATATATATATATGTGTGTGTGTGTGTGTGTGTGTGTGTGTGTGTGTGTGTGTGTGTGTGTGTGTATGTGTGTGTGTGTGTGTGTCGTAACAGAATAAATCAATAAATGAAAGGTCATCACGTTCTTTCGTTCGATCGTTCTCTCTCTGAAGTGCAAGACATCAAGGGAATGCTACTTAATGGTCTCGGCGGCCAGATTTCCAATGTCTATACCCGGGAGGATAGAGGAAGATATATTGTTGAAAGAGACAGGCCAACTCACAGAACTTATACATATTTTACTGCGGAATTTATTTCCAATGGCGAAAGAAATTTACTATAAAAGGGTTCATTTTAATGAAATTTTAGAACTATGTATATCTTTGAGGCAGGTACCAAGATCCAGTTTTTTATATTTTCTAAAGCATTTATAATGTTATCTTTAATATTTTATGAATGTTTTAAGTATTTTAACCACCATTTACCATTAAGCATTTGTAGTATTTGACACAAAATGTAAATTTACGGCATTAGATAAAATTAGAGTTAGAAATGCACAAAATTAGATTAAGAACTGCACATTCAGAGGTTAACTGCACATTAATAGAGAATAATCTCTTAATGAAAACATGCTATCAGAAAACTTGAATTTATTTTAATTCGCTTTCCAGAAATTTTACAAGTATATATCAATAACCTCTTCAGAATTAGAAGTATTATTTCACTCCTAAAATATTTAAAGGAAGATTGAAAATCATCCATTGAGGACACGATTTGAGGGAGATTTAGCAACTATTTTTCTAGCAGGTCGAGCAACCAAGTAACAATTGTGCATATGTACTGTGTATGATATGTGTATATGTACTGTGTATGATATGTGTATATGTCTGTTTGTGTGTGTGTGTGTGTAAAAGTGCATATGTGAAAGAGAGTGTATGTGTATATATATATATTATAGATTTTGTGTGGATATAATAGAGTTGCATATGTGTGTGAGTGTTTGATCTATGTATATGAGCGTGTGTGTACGTTTTAGTGTCTATGTTGTATGTTGTGTGTTGTGTGTGTGACTATTTCACCTCATATATATCTCTTCCAACTTATGTGTGAATGTGCGTGTGTATGTGCTTTGTGAGCGTGTATATATATATATGTGTGTGTGTTAATTTACATGTAACTTTATTTGTGTGTGTATGAGTATATATATTCTATATTTATGACTGTGTGCGTGTATATGAATGTGTATGTGTTCGTTCGTGACTAAAACCACACATAGAACAATTGTACATGAACAGAAAAATATCAGCAAACATCAACAGCTGCCAACCTCTAATCAGATGATATTCTGTCTACAGAGATAGTTATATGTGGAACCTTCTCGATAATGTTTGACCTTAACATCCCTACTACTACCATCACTAGTACTACTAGTACCACTACCATCACTACTACTACTAGTACTACTACCATCACTACTACTACTAGTACCACTACCATCACTACTACTACTAGTACCACTACCATCACTACTACTACTAGTACTACTACCATCACTACTACTACTAGTACCACTACCATCACTACTACTACTAGTACCACTACCATCACTACTACTACTAGTACTACTACCATCACTACTACTACTAGTACCACTACCATCACTACTACTACTAGTACTACTACCATCACTACTACTACTAGTACCACTACCATCACTACTACTACTAGT
>OZ024747.1:68455321-68457821 GCA_964016885.1 Eledone cirrhosa
GTATTGGGGTCCATTTAATCGACTTTCCCCTCCCCCAAAATTGCTGGTCTTGTGCCTATATAAGAAACAATTATTACTGTTCAAGTGATAAGCCGGCGGATTGGTAGAATCGTAAGAGTGTCGAAAAAAATGCATTAGTTTTGTAACATTTAGTTACCGACCTTTACGTTCTGAGTTCAAATCCCGCTAGGATTAGCTTTATCTTTCATCCATTGGGGTCAAAGTACCAGTAACGTACTGGGTCGATATAATCGACTTGCCTCTTCGTTATTATAATCATCATCATCCTCAGTAGCATGAAGTATTTGTGAAGTACTATATTGTAAATAAATTATGTACATTTAATCAATTTGGTTTGTGTAGCATTTAATGTAGCACCATTACATTCAGAAGTCAAACCCTGCCGAGGTCAACTTTCCCATTCATCCTTCGGGATGATCGAGGGTCGATAAAATAAATTACCAATAAAGTACTGGGGTTGATTTAATTGACTTTCTCTTCCGTGAAAAGTACTGGTCTTGTGCCTAAATTAAAAATCATTGTTATTGTTGATGTGTAGGAAGCGTGTTTCGACCATAATAATATGTATTTAAGGATATAACAAAGGTGTATTGTGGAGGTTTGTTAACAAAAATGTCGTTAATATCATAGCAACAGTTTCATAGGAATTTGCCCTGAATTATTGTGATATTATGATCAACAGGGTGGTGGATTGGCAGAAGAGTTAGAGGGTATGGTATGGTATTGTATGGTCCTGTAACTCCTGATAGAGTCGAAGGGGTGCCGTATTGTCATGCGGCGTTTCTTGGGCATTTTAAGCCTGACAGAGCCCATCCCTCTCCAGGTCTGAGTGGAGCAGATTTCTTCCAGAGAAAGATAGAAAGTGAGAGAGAGGAAATGAGAAAGACATATAGAGGAAGAATCGACCCCAGTACTAGACTGGTACTTTTTCTATCGACCTCGAAAGGATGAAAGGTAAAGTTGACTTAACGGGATTTGAACTCAGAGAGCAGAGAGTCGGAACGAATACCATAGAACATTCTATCAGACCTGTTAACCACCCTGCCAATTCGTCGCCCCCAGAAGAGTTAGGGCGTCGAACAAATAAATGCTTGACGCTATTTGTTCCTGTTCTTTACCTTCTGAATTCACACACTGTCGAACCATGTAACGACGAATCTCTCCGAGAACAACGTTAAGAGTACACGTGTCTGTTGGAATGCTAAACTGATGGCACGTTAGTTTCACAAGCAGGCTGTTCCGTTATACAAACAACTGGAAGACACATCGTCGAAGTCGACGGAGATCCAACAACAAACAACTCAAAGACACGTCGTCGAAGCCGACGGAGATCCAACAACAAATAAATTTAATATTTTCTGATTTAGGCACAAGGTCAACGATTGGGGAAAGTCGATTAAAATGACCCCAGTGTGTTACTGGCCCTTTATTTTATAGACCAAAATCCTAACCGCCAGAATGAAATGGAATTATAGAAGAAGAAGAAGAAGAAGAAGAAGAAGAAGAAGAAGAAGAAGAAGAAGAAGAAGAAGAAGAAGAAGAAGAAGAAGAAGAAGAAGAAGAAGAAGAAGGAAAAGAAGTAGGAAAAGAATAATAATAATAATAATAAGAAGAAGAAGAAGAAGAAGAAGAAGATGAAGAAGAAGAAGATGAAGAAGAAGAATATGAAGAAGAAGAAGAAGAAGAAGAAGAAGAAGAAGAAGAAGAAGAAGAAGAAGAAGGAAAAGAAGTAGGAAAAGAAGTAGGAAAAGAATAATAATAATAATAATAATAATAATAAGAAGAAGAAGAATTCAATAACTTGGTTACGGAAACACCACTGTGCCGGTAGTTGAAGCGCAGCTGTTAGTACGGTTGAAGGCTTTCTAGTCTGCAGGTGTACAATCGATATAGAAACAGTGATATTCGTCTTTTTCCAGCCCACACAACCTCAATGTTTGCTGCTATTTCTCGAATATGTATAGATTCGCCATTCTGTCACGCCACCTACGTTGGTTCAAATTACACAATAAACATTGCTGTGTTATCTGGAAACACACCCATATAAATAATTCCTGACACACCTAAGGAGCATATTGGTTTTAATAAGTGTATATGTAGGTGTAGCTTTCTCTCTCTCTCTCTCTCTCTCTCTGTACATACATACATACATACATACATACATACATACATACATACATACATACATACATACATACAGACATACATACATACATACATATATGTGTGTGTATATACACATATATATATACATTTATATATATAATATTATAGAGTAAAATGACAGGAGGCCAGACATGTTGAATTCCTTCAAATTTTTGTTTCTGCAAACACTATGCATATTTCAGTGGCCAGGTTACGTATGACCCTGGTGACATCATCAGGTGTATATTGTATAATAGTTATAAACCAAAGGAATGATGGTAAACACTTTCCAAGAAGCTTTAAGGAAAAAAGCGGAGAAGAAAAAATGTTTTGA
>OZ024747.1:68483312-68513312 GCA_964016885.1 Eledone cirrhosa
CACCAGTTACCACTGTTTGGCGAGCCGCCAGTGAAGATAAGAATCTCGCTGTCAGTAGCCCGACTCCCTCGAACACCACAGCTGGATAATGTAGTTAGCTGACAGAACACGGTATTTTAGGATTTTGTTCCGTTCAGCTGCGGATGCTGTAGCTCTCGCCCTTACCGCTGCTTCCAGAATGGGGGAAGAAGCAAAAGAGTCACTAACTGTGACGTCAAGTATTTTCCCATCAATTCAGGAAAACCCAGACGGTTCCAAAGTAGAGGGGATGTTTGTCCGGGCCAAAGCTCTTGAGTGGTAATAGGACAGTGTATGTATGTGCGCGCGCGTGAGTTTGTCGGCATTCTTAAATTAGAGACACGTGTGTCACTGTTTTTAAATTAGACATATATATGTGTGTATCCTTTTCCTTCCTTTTACACATACATACATTCACACAAACACACATACACATTGCGTGATGGACGAGTGGACAGAAGTCCCTCAAATGTATATACATGTGAATGGAGTTCTACTGAAGCAGTTAGAGAAGTTCAAGTATCTTGGAGATGAGTGATGGAATGAAGGAGGCTGAATTAAGTGCAAGAATTGCAAAAGCTGATGCAGTAATGCGCCAGCTTCAGCATTCAGCAATCAGATGAAGGGGGGGTAAGTGTAAAAGCCAAACTCGCTGTCTTCCTGGTCTTCCTGCCAACTCTTACCGAGGATCATGACTCTTGAGTAATGACCAAAAGAGTACAATTGCAAATAAAAGTGGCAGAAATGGAATTACTTGATAAAGTGCATAACTCAGAGACCAGAGAGTCACTCCTGGTAGAGGCGCTACTTCTCCGAATTGAGAGATCACAACTCCGATATTATAAGCATGTTGTTAGAATATCTCAGTAAAGAATCGCTGGACACATAATAAATAAGTGTGGGTAATATGGTTGGTAAAATGATTATTGTGGGTAGTGGTAGGTAAAATTATTATTATGGGTAAAATGGTGGATAAAATTATTATTGTGGGTAAAATAATTATTATGGGTTAAATGGTGGGGAAAATGGTAGGTAAAATAATTATTGTGGGTAAAGCTGTGGGTAAAATTATTATTGTGGGTAGTGGTAGGTAAAATGATTATTGTGGGTAAAATGGTGGGTAAAATAATTATAGTGGGTATAATGATTATTGTGGGTAAAGTGGTGGGTAAAATAATTATTTTGGGTAAAACGGTGGGTAAAATGTAGGTAAATAATTATTGTGGGTAAAATGGTGGGTAAAATTATTATTGTGGGTAAAAAGGTGGGTAAAATGGTAGGTAAAATAATTATTGTGGGTAAAAAACGGAACCCCTCCAAATAAAAAACGGGACCCCAAATAAAAAACGGACCCCCCAAATAAAAAACGGATCCTCCATTAATAAAAAATGGATCCCCCCAAATGAAAAACGGATACCCCAAATAAAAAACGGCCCCCAAATAAAAAACGGATCCCCAAATAAAAAAACGCCCCCCCCCCCCCATAAAAACGGAACCCCAAATAAAAAACGCCCCCCACCCACCCAAATAAAAAACGGATCCCAAAATTATAAACGGTCCCCCAAATAAAAAATGGATCTCCAAATAAAAAACGGACCCCTTCCCAAAAACAGATCTCCCCAAATGAAAAACGGCCCCCATTTAAAAATCCGACCCCTTCCCCAAAACGGATCCCCCATAAATAAAAAATGTATCCCCAAAATTAAAAATGGATACTCCCAAATAAAAAACGGACCCCCAAATAAAAAACGGGCCCTCCCAAATAAAAAACGGATCCCCAAATAAAAAACGCCAATACTGCCAATCCACCCAAAATATATATAAATATTCAATATCCATGGTGAATTGGCAGTATCAGTAGAGGGTTGGACGCCATGTTTTCTAGCATAGTTACGTCCCTTTACAGTCTGAGTTCAAATCCCGCCGAGGTTAACTTTGCCTTTCATCCTTACGGGGTCGATAAAATAAAGTACCAGTAATGTACTGGTAATTGATGGCCTTGTGCCAAAAGTGGAAACAATTATTCTAAGAAATAATTGTTTCTACGTTAGGCACCAGGCCAGCAATTATCCAGTACATTACTGGTACTTTATTTTATCGACCCCGTAAGGATGAAAGGCAAAGTTAACCTCGGCGGGATTTGAACTCAGAATGGCAAGGCCAATCTAAGAAATAATGGATATTGAATATATTTTTTTTTTTTCAAAGATACGAGTTGAAAATCGTTTTTGTGTGAAACGGGGTGTTCTCAAGTATGGTTTGGTAATTGCTGTGGAATTAACTCTATACCCTACTCTTATGAATGAAAATGCCCAAAATAATTCAAATAATAACGATATAAATGGTACCAGAAGGATGATTTTCAGATGTAAAACTTGAAGAAATCAAATGAAAAGTAGTTACTGAATATATAGAAGATGATTTTGAAGAGGTTGAAGTGCAGGAGGGTTAAAAGAGTGTTGATGAAGTATACCTGATTAAGCTGAAGAAGAAAGGATTGTAGGTGTAAATACAGCTGGAATCGTTTTTGATCGTCAGAATGTTGGCTTAAATAATGTGATGACTGCAGATGATCAAAACTTCAACGATGTGTGATTTTAAGAAAGCTGACCAATGCTAGTTGAAACAAGAAATAAAGGGAGTAAATAAATTGGTGAAATATATGGAAACACGTAGCATAACAGAAATCAACTGGATTATCAAGAAGGCGAGTAGAATTGTTTACAGAAACAAAAAACAAGGCCTGGTGAAAAAGTAGAATTCTTGGAGATATAATCAGACTTGTTGCTGACGATGCATAATTAGATCGAATAAGAAGGAGCTGAGAACTATTTATAAATATAACAAATTAAGGAGAAAATATGATATGGATAAAAAAAGGTCTCAGTGTTATAGTAGAACAGAAACAGCGATTTTGGAAAAGAGAGGGAAAATACAGAGATTTGGTCAAAGGATAAAGCTGTACAGACAAAACATGCTGTTCCAGGTTGGTCAGAAAAGAGAAACAGTGTAGCATATTGTTAGTGAGTGTATAAAGCTGACACAGAGAATATAAAAGATTACACGACAATGTCACAAGAATTATACATTGGCGTTTTATATGAAACAAATTACTCTTCAGATTGTGAAAACATTGCTGACACCGAGGAATGCATTGATGAATTTCAATGATTTTCGAATGCAGCAATTATAAGAAAGTGTATCAAACATAAGAGTTCTTGGTATACATAACAGTAAATAAACTGGCTGGTCACGACTAGAATGATCTCAATAATAAATCTGCTGAATCAGAGCTAACCTTGGACCAAGCAACAGTAATAATTGTTTCTACTTTTGGCACAAGGCCAGCAATTACCCCAGTGCATTACTAGTACTTTATTTTATCGACCCCGTAAGGATGAAATGCAAAGTTAACCTCGGCGGGATTTGAACTCAGACCGTAAAGGGGCGTAATTCTATGCTACAAAGCATGGCGTCCGACCCTCTACCGATACTCCCAATCCACCTAACAACACCTGTTTGTCAACTGTCAGTATTGTGTTAACTTTGCCTTTCATCCTTACAGGGTGGATAAAATAAAGTACCAGTAATTTACTGGGTAATTGCTGGCCTTGTACTAAAAGTAGAAACAATTATTGTGTTAGTTTTTGTTTTGTTTTTGTTTTTGAGTTGATGTTGTTGTTATTGCTGTTGTTGATTTTGGAGTTGCCGTTGTTGTTGTTGTTGTTAATGCTACTGCCGTTGTTACTATAGTTTGTTTTTTGTTACTGTTGCTGTAGTAGTTGTTATTGTTGAAGATATTGTTATTGTTGTTATAGTAGTTGTTTTTGTTATTGAAGTTGTCATTTAAAGTTAATAAAATATCGATTTTTCCTTCATCGTATTATCTCGTTCGAGAATACTCTGCGCATGCGCGCGCGCGTGTGTGTGTGTGTGCGTGTGCGTGCATGTATGTGTGTGCGTGTGCGTGCATGTATGTGTGTGCATGTGTGTGTGTGTATGTGTGTGTGTGTGACTTTTGCATATACGTATTCATGTATCTATGTAGGCGTATATTATGTGTGTACGCGCGTGCGATTTTTACATGTGCGCATGTATGTGTGTAAGCATTTATTTATATATGCATGAATGTGTAAGTGTGTACGTATGATTTTTACATGAGTATGTGTATATGTACATATATGTATATGTGCGCACGTATGCATTTGTTATCTTTTCTTTAATTATTCAGCTCCAAATATTCCTATACAATTAACAATTCGCAACAAATTTCCACTTCATTGCACTAGAATTTTTTTTATTAAAAAATATATGTAATATATGATAATACAATATAATATAATATAATACAATATAATATAATATAATACAATATAATACAATATAATATAATATAATATAATATAATACAATATAATATAATATAATATAATATAATATAATACAATATAATATAATACAATATAATATAATATAATACAATATAATATAATATAATACAATATAATACAATATAATATAATATAATATAATATAATACAATATAATATAATATAATATAATATAATATAATATAATATAATACAATATAATATAATATAATATAATATAATATAATATAATATAATATAATATAATATAATACAATATAATATAATATAATATAATATAATACAATATAATATAATATAATATAATACAATATAATATAATATAATACAATATAATATAATATAATATAATACAATATAATATAATATAATACAATATAATATAATATAATACAATATAATACAATATAATATAATATAATATAATATAATACAATATAATATAATATAATACAATATAATATAATATAATATAATATAATATAATATAATATAATATAATATAATATAATATAATATAATACAATATAATATAATATAATATAATATAATATAATACAATATAATATAATATAATACAATATAATATAATATAATACAATATAATACAATATAATATAATATATTGTAATATAATCATGAGCGTAGTCATCATCGCAATAATTGACATATCTCGACATTTCCTTTTAATCGTGTCATATAAGTTACTTGGCATTTAATTATCGAATGTAGTGATGGCTTGTGAAATTAATGTGTACGTGGCTGAGCATTCCACAGTCACGAGTGCTCTTAACGTAATTTTCAGGGAGATTCAACGTGGCACAGTGTGTGACAAGGCTGACTCTTTGAATTAATGGACAGTCTATCCTAAGGACTTCCAGCTATTTTCCGTCAACCAAATTTCATCCCAAAACATGGGTCGGTTCGAAGTTATGGTAGAGAACACTTGCCCAATATGACGTGCTGTGGGATCGGCCATGCCAAGTTCATTCAATGCACATAATGTCAAGGTGAGTTACTCTTGCCGAGACAATATCATTTCCAGCATCGCACGTTACAACAAAAAAAAACAATATACACCTATACAAATTTCACCCCAAACATTCATCTGTCCGCTGAGAGGATCTTTCCGAAGTAGGGGTCTACAGGGCGGCACTCATTCCATCTGGTGGTATCTCGAGGTACTAAAGAGACGTGGAACCAGTGATTTCAAAGTAAGATATATTGTAATTTAATCTTTTTTTGTTCAATCTCACCCTTGGCTAAACTGGGTTAACCTTCATCATCGGCATTTACATCACTACTGCTTCACCCTCACCATTACTACTACCACCACCGACACACCACCACCAGCACCACAACAACAACAACAACAACAACAACACAATCGTGGCTGCCATCTCCACCACAACCAGGAAGATCACCAACATCACTTCTATCATCGCTGTAGATGTCACAATTGTCACCGGTGCCATACAATGGTGACCGCCATTGTCACTACAACCTCCGGTACACTCCGGTACAACCACGACCATCCCCAACATCATTGCTATCACATCTATCCCCCACCACCACCGTCACCGCCGCCATCACTACCACCACTTCCACCAACACCTCCGCCGCCACCACCACCGCCAACACCACGGCACCGCCGCCACCACCACCAGCACTGCACCACCGCTGCCACTACCACCGCCACCACCAACACCTCCGCCGCCACCACCACCGCCAACACCACGGCACCGCCGCCACCACCACCACCACCAGCACTGCACCACCGCCGCCACCACCACCACCACCAGCACTGCACCACCGCCGCCACCACCACCACCACCAGCACTGCACCACCGCCACCACCAACACCGTCACCACCACCACAACCACCACTACCACCGTCACCACTGGTGAAAGGATACATAGATGTGGGAGTGGAGGAGAATAAAGAGGGAGGGAATAGGAGATGATAGAAAGGGTGTGAGTAAGAGGAGAGTTAGTGGGGTAGACTGAGATAACATGCAGGTAATGTGTTAAAAATCGATGAAATAAGATTCAGCTGTGGGGTGGAGTGTCACAGTGATTCAGATTGGAATGTGATGGATGTTTGGGTGGTTGGTTAGATAAATTGGTGGATAGATCGATAGTTGAATGGTTGGCTGGATGAATGGATGGTTAACTCTTTCATTACCATATTTCCGATGAAATGCACTACTTATGTATCTCAATATGTTTCAATTGGAAATAATCCAATATTTGTCAGAATTTAATAAAATAACTAAATTCTTTCTTTAGTCAGCCAATATTTAGAAAGTTAACAGGAGTTTCTCAAATAAAATTATGGAGGAAGCTTTTAATATAAAAATAAACAAGGGCGGTGGATTGGCAGTATCGGTAGAGCGTCAGACACCATGCTTTGCAGCATAGAGTTATGGCCCTTTACGTTCTGAGTTCAAATCCCGCCAAGGTTAACTTTGCCTTTCATCCTTACGGGGTCGATAAAATAAAGTACCAGTCACGCACTGGGGTCGATTTAATCGACTCTCCCTTTCCCCCAAATTGTTGGCCTTGTGGCTAAATGAGAAACCAATATAAGAATAAACCTTTCTAAATTAAGTTTTCTATCACAAATCCAAGGCTGTTTCAAGCAGTTTCGTATCAAGAGGGTGAAGGCGCGTTGCTTTGTGGTTAGTGTATTCGGCTCACAATCGTAAGTTCATGAGTTCGATTCCTGGCGGCGCGTTGTGTCCTTGAAAAAGATACTTTATTTCATGTTACTCCAGTACACTCAGCTGGCAAAAATGAGTTGTACCTGTAATTCGAAGGGCCAGCCTTGTCACATTATGTGTTACGCTGAATCTCCCTGAGAATTACGTTATGGGTACGCGTATCTGTGGAATGCTCAGTCACTTTTTCCTTAATTTCACTCTCAGGCTGTTTCGTTAATCGTATCAACTGGAACCCTCGTCGTCGTAAAGTATCAAGATTGTTAATATAAGGGATGGATAGATTGGTGGGGGATTATGATGCCTATATAGTTAATATAGACTGTTGGGTAGAGAAATAAATGGATGGGTGATTAGATGATTCGATGGATGCTGCACGGTTGGGTGATCCGGTGGCTGGGTTGTTGGGTGATTAGTTGTATAGAACAGGCATGTCAAACATGCAGGCTGTATGTGGTCCTTTACAAGCACACCTGCGGCCCGCACAAAGGTTTTTACAGCGCGAACATGTTTTATCTTCGTAATATAAAATCTAAAATATATTAGTTGTAGTGTGTGGCCCTCACACAACACATATGTGACCCATGTGGCCCTCACACAACACATATGTGACCCATGTGACCCTCGGGGGACCCTCAGTTTGACATACCTGGTATAGAATATACACACCCTACCATTTGTTACACTAAGGAAGTAGATTTTCCTTGTCCATCGGACACCTTATCAATGTCAATGATATATTTAAAGTCTAATTGATGCCTTCGTTGGACATTATGACATAATTGTTTCTACTTTAGGCACAAGGCCAGCAATTACCCAGTGCATTACAGGTACTTTATTTTAACGACCCCGTAAGGATGAAAGGCAAAGTCAACCTCGGCATAATGACATATCAACTTTCATATCAAAATCTTATGTCCAACCCCATTTTTCACCCAGAGAACATTCTAGAAGTTTTTTTTATCACGTGATAGCATGTTAGAAAACTACCTGAAGAGTTCATTTCTTAGAAGAATTTCTCAAGGTATTTATCATTTTAACTTAGCATTCATTAATACTCACACAGGAGTAAGTTTATTTTTAGTATAATTAATAGGTGAGTTATAGTATATATTACTTTTTCTACGTGGTAATGTTACGGTGATCTAATATAGTGGAAATAAACGAATGTGATGTGCGGTCTATTATCGCACTTGCTGATCAATGTATTTATAGTTGTGTTTATCAAGGACATTATATTTGTAATGTTCTTCTGAACCATACATTATTATAGACTTCAAGTAAATCTTTGTCAACTTACCATCTTCATTTCATATAGTTTCCCTTGCTTGTTTATTTAAATAGACTTCTTTTAGCCTTCTGGTTTCTTCACATTTAAGTTTCTCTTGCAGATATATCCATTATAGATGGATGAATCCATTTATCCCTTTATCCAAGAATCCATAAATCCATATATCCATCCACCCTTCCATTCATCTACCCGGCCAACCAGCCAGCTAGACATTCATTCCCCATCCACCATCAGTCATAGGTTGAATTGCAACATTACACTATCTATGTGTGTGTGTATGTGTGTGTGTGTGTTTGTGTGTGTGTGTGTGTGTGTGTGTATGTGTGTGTCTGTGTGTGTTTCAACACTGAAGAGAAGCTATATTGGAAACGCCAACACATGTAGCCTGTAGAGAAATATAGAGGGTGGAATGGAGGGGATGTGACTTGCTGTATGTTTAACACTCACTCCTTGTATTACTGCCATGATACCCCAGGGAATATTCCCAGAGGGGAAGGAAGATCCATGTGGCACATAATTGATGATACCAACGAAAAGCTGTGAGACACAAAGATACGTGTGAGAGGAGTGGAAAGAGGAGAAATCATAGAGTTTGGTAAGATAGGAAGGAAAAGCATAGAGATAAAGAGGGACAAGGGGACAGAGAGAGAATGAGAGAGAGAGGGGGAGGAGAAGAAAGGTCTGATGTTAGAATGCAATACTGAACAATCCTGCACCCTCCATCTGCAGAATATATATATGTGTACGTGTATTACGTGTTTATAACTACATATATATATATATATATATATATATATATATATATATATATATATATATATTGTTATACTTTGGGAGGGTCATGTTGCCAATAAGAAACACACGCACCAGTTGCTTTCACTTCAATTTATTATATATTTATAAATTTACAAATTTATAAATTTCTGGTTGGTTGGTTGGTTCCACAACCAGATAGTTGTTTATATATAGTCATAGTCCTTTCGTCACACACTCTGTGACCTCTTCAGTGACTGGGGATTCCTTTCTTTGTTTCTGTGCCTCTCCTTTGTTCTGTCCTACGCCATTTTGTTTCTGTGTGTGTGTTGTGTGCTCAGTTTGCGCATGCGCCACATCCGGGTGTCTGTGTGTGTTTATGTTCATTTATCTATTTGTTTATTTATTTATTTATTTACATGTTATTGGTCGGTTGTTTGTTCTCTGTGTGTGTGTGTTTTCATTTTGTCCTTAATTGTAAGTTGTGATGTTGCTGTTCCACTCATATTTTCTATTTAATTTTGGTTGTAATTCTTTTATGTTTATTGCCTCTGTAATTTGTCTAAACATTGCATCTTTTCTGTGTGTAGATTCTATTTTTATTTCTATGTTCTCTAATTTACCCTTGTGTTCTATCTTAGCATGTTGGTAGAGTACAGATGATTCTTTATTATCTTGAAGGTCTCGCCAGTGTTCATTTATCCGTTCCCCTATACTACGAGCTGTCTCACCTATGTACACTATATTTTTGTTTCTACATTGTCCTTCAGTACATCTTATGCTATACACTACATTTCTAGTTTTACAGTTAATATGGGGGCTTATTTTACAGGTTATACATTTCTTATCTATACATGAGGGTCTTTGGAACGGGTATGTCTTGCACAGAGTGTGTGACGAAAGGACTATGACTATATATAAACAACTATCTAGTTGTGGAACCAACCAACCAACCAGAAATTTATAAATTTGTAAATTTATAAATATATAATAAATTGAAGTGAAAGCAACTGGTGCGTGTGTTTCTTATTGGCAACATGACCCTCCCAAAGTATAACAATATCGGTTTCAACACACGATTTCAGATAAAGAATTTTGCTAAACAAATTCAGAAACGAAATATATATATATATATATATATATATATATATATATATATATATATATATATATATATATATATATATATATATATGTATGTATGTATCATAATGTCGTGGGTTCGATTCCTTGGTTGTGTGTTGTGTTCTTGAACAAAACACTTCATTTCAAGTTGCTCCAGTATACTCAGTTGAGTACCAGCAATAGACTGTGATAGACTGGCGTCCTGTCCAGGGAGGAGTATTGTACTCTCAGTCGTTTCACGCCATGAAATCGGGATAAGCACCGGCCAAATGAACCTTCTGGCTTAAGACAGATTTTAGACTTAGATATAAGTATATATAGTTGAACCTTGGTTCACAAACACAGACAGTTTTTCCGAACATAAAACGTCTTAGGTGACGAAGGATGTTTCGAGTAATGAACATACAAGCCAACAACAACGGTTGGTGACAAGCTGAGAGTATCGTCTAGAAAACATGGCGTTATGAGGCTGTTAGCTAGCAAACGAATTGAATATTAATAATTGTTTATACTTTTGACACAAGGCCAGCAATTACCCCAATGTATTACTGGTGCTTTATTTTATCGACCCTGTATGGATGAAAGGCCAAGTTAACCTCAGCAAAATAATAATATGATTATTATGTTATTATTATTATTCAGTCATGAATGCATTTATGTATCAACTATGTTAGAGCGAAAATAAATCTTTGTTTTTAATTTGCAGCAAAACTATCATTGCCAGTTAAATTATTTATAGAAATATATGAAAATATACTGAAGCGAAAACCAAACCAAACAGTGAGTGTGTTTTACTATTTTTTTGGCAATATTAGAACATGACCCTCCCTAAATATAACAATATATATATATATATGACATGATAAAAATGAAATGGTGAAAGACTCACTCAAGCTCCATTATTAATATAGAGAGATGTTTCTATATAACTGAATCTGAGCATTGATTCAAGGAACTTAATGTCACTCAATCTTGTATCTTCTAAGATTTCACAAAATATACTAAATTATAACAGAGTGTTGTAGTTTGCTTAAAACATTGTTGAATAGGAAACATAAATTTAAATAATTTTGAAAACCATACAATGCACTAGAAAGAAAATCAAGATTGCTAAGATAACAAAAGAATCTTACCTTAGCAAATTTGATAATCCTAAATATTTTCGTGTTTAAAAACTCATTATCAAGGGAGTATGCCTATGAGAGACTTAAAAGATTGATCAGAGTTGAGTTGTTTGTTTAGAAAGCAGATTTAAGTTAAATGAAATGAAAAGACGTTAAAATTTCGAATGTGCGCGTTGTGAAATGTGTGATATCGCGTACCAATACATTAGTTAAATACCATTATTTTATCCACCTAATATATACTTTCCATATGCATGTGTGTGCGTGAATGTAAGTGTACTTAGTGGGATGTTTGTATGTGTCTGAATGTAAGTTTATGTAGTGATAGATGTGTGCGAATATGTATAAAATTAAACGGGAAAAATATGTATGTGATATATGTATGTGTGTGTGTGAGTCTAAGTGTGTTTGCTTAGTGAGGACATAGATTTAATTTGAAAAAAAGAATGAAACTGACCGCTGTGTTGTTGGAATACAGACTTTTAAATTAGTCATTCTAAATTATATAGGAAAATGAGCATTTTCAAGAAAAACCTTCATAGCTGACGGCTCAAAAACTAGATACTGGGGGAAAAGTGATGCTGGAATGAAACTGGTTTTTATGATTTGATAAAAAAAAAATACCGGTTATGCCATAGACAGACTCGTGTGAAAAGACTGGGAGATGGGAAACAAGAGAACCCCAAAAATGTGTATGTATATATGACCGTTTCTAGGACTGTAAGACAAGACCTCCATATAAAATCATACATGGGGGACACTATAACATTCTAACTGTCCACTCCAAAGCTATTTGAGTTGAAAGAAGTCCCAAACTTCTTAATCATCTGAAACATCAAGGTGCAGACATCTGCACCTTCGTGAATGAAAAGAAGTTCACGGTAGACGAAGTTGCAAACCATCAAAACTCACAATTGATAGCATACGACCCTTCCTAAGTTCCTTCAGCTACGCATAGCAAGAATCCAGCTTTCATTATAGTCTTTGGAGCTGTTGCAAGTAATGAAAAATTGATGCCTCCTCATTTTATTGAAGCAAATCTTAGAAGTTTTGTTGCCTTGGATTAGGACGCATTATGATGCAAGTCAAGTCATGTTTGTACAGGACTCTGTGCCTGCCAATTCTTCTAAACGAGTGCAAGAGTTTGTCCCTAAAGATATCTGGCCCTCTAGCTCACCAGATTTGAATCTGTGTAATTTTTGGCTATAGGGCGGAGTTGAAGCTATATCCAACGCAATTTCTCACAACTGTGTGTCTTCACTGAAGGCTCCAATCAAACGAGCATTCAATAAAATGTTAAAAGAAATAGTTGAAGCATGAGCGTCATTTCGTAAACGGATTGAACTGGTAAAGAAAGCAAATGGCAGTTACATTGAACTGAAATAAATGGTAAACACTCCACAATAAATTGGCATAAACATAAAATTTGCTGTGTTTGATTTTTCTGAGTTATACCAATTATAATGAAGATATTTAAATGGTCCCAATTTACCTGCTATACCCTATATATAAATATATATATACCTTCCATATACTGTACCGATTGTGTTGTTATTTCTGTTTACCTTTTACATATATATACATATATATACATAAGTTGATGTGATACATCCAGTACAGTAATGCTTACAAACTAGTTGTTTACAGCTTGCTGCCTCTAGCTACCCAGTCGAACCTAAGGTTAAGAACAACAAAAGCAAACAACATCAATCATTGAAGACTTCAGTCAAAACCTTAAAACCTAAAAACTACAGCTGAAATTCCCTGCTGTCTAACAAAATATTTTGAACTCCATCATCCTCTTCGCATACACACACACCATTTCAATAAAAATACTGATATTTCTTTTTTTTTTTTTCATTTAAAAAGGCAACAGCAGGTAACAAGAATAGAGAATGAAGTTTTGAATGAGAAAAATTGTAGAAAAATGTTTTAAATGCCGCCCCACCATTGCATATAATCATTGATGATTGGTTAAAAATAGAGGAATGGAAAGCAAAGAATCTGTTAGGAAATGAACAGCTTTCTGATCAGTCTTTTGTGACTTATCGACAAAAAGAAAACTGCCATTTATCCATATCTCTGTGGTCTCTTATCAAAAACAATAGTGGAGAAATATTTCTCTTCTTTTTACAGTCTTCCATTTTTTTTAATACTTTCCTTTTGGTGAGCTCTTTTGTCTTCTAATCCCGCACGCTCTATTTCCGGCAGCTTTCAATCACACTTTTATTCATTTAAATTTTAAATCCTTTAAATACTTCCTTTCTTACATTTTCTTAAACAATTTTATTTTTTTATTTTTCCCTCATCCCCTTCCTCTCACTCACATTTTTCCTTTCTCACTTATTCTCTCTCTCTATCTATCTATCTATCTATCTATCTATCTATCTTTCTCTCTAATCTAGCTGTCGTCTGTTCTACAGTGTGGATGTCATTCACTTCGCACAGAAGTTTTGTTCAAATTCATTGAGGAAATTTTGTGAGTTCAAACTTAATTTTGATACAATTGTGTAGCTTGACCCTCCGTCTGAACTGTCAGGCGGTGGGTCAGCTCATCTTTACCCCTCCTAGAGGTGAAAAACCTGTTTTAAAAAATTTTGTGTAAAAAATTTCAATCGTCTAACAGAAATGTTAAACGCAGCGAACGAAAATAGTGGTGGGGGGACAGCGGTAAGAGTTGTAAGCTCGCACGCTTTAGTCCTCCCTTCCTTCCCAACTAACGTCATAGAGAAGGAAGGAAAAATGAAAATAAAAACGGACGAATCTGCGGAGAAAAAATTAAATGACGAAAACAACGAAAAAAAAAAATTTGAAAAATTGCATGACAATACTAATAACACAAACAAAGACACAACAAACAAAAAAATAACAGTTGAAAATAACATCATATCAGAAAACAAAGCAGACGACAAGATTTCTTTTGCACAGAAAACAAAGAAATCTTTGACTTATATAGCGGAAAACATTTCAGATGTGGTACGAAGGATCACGGACGCAAAACAATACATAAGTGAAGGTGAGAATGGTATTTTATTGGTAAAAATGCCTCAAGAATTCACGAAAGACATTGAAAGCCGAACGGTCAAGTTTCGGACCATCAACAACAGTACAAAAAAACCTGAACAGCCTTCTCAAGCAGATATCAAAACAGTACTCGCAGAAGTACTGAATGAAACAACTTTCATAAGAAAAGACAGACTGTATGGAAGCCTAGCAATCATCATGAAGAACGAATCGGCGGCAAAAAAATGTGCTTTGTCACCGATTCGTTCGAAAAATTTCACCTTTTATCCATCTTATATGGGAAAAAAAACTCAACGCATATGGCTGGATGCAATGATGCCAGATGTGGACTACTGCTGGCTCATAGCTGGCTTCATCGATCCAGTGAATGACAACGTGATTTCCATTGGGAAAACCACAGGCAATGCGTTCAGTGGAACAGGTATAGAGCTGATAGTACAAATGAAGCCTGAACGTATCGCCCAAATACCCGACAGAATCCTATTAGAGGACCACGGGTATATAAACATTAGCGTGGAGGGGAGAAGGCCGTTCTGCCATATCTGTGCAGGCAGAGGGCACCTGAAGGCCGCTTGTCCACAACTCAACAAAAAGAAAACTCTGCTACCAACACCAGCTCCACCACCACCACCACAACAGATAAACAAACAACAAAACTCAGTCCCACCCAACCCGTCCATCAGTAACACCACAACACCACCACAACACAAACAGTCACAACACATTACCCCAAAACAAAATACAGGCCCACCCAACCTCTCACTCAATAAAACAACACAACCACCGCAGACACAACACACAACACAGTCTAACATAGTGACATCCATCTCCCCCACAAAGAAAACCAACACGGAAACATTACCAGCAAACATACCTCTTCCCTCCAACACTGAAGATAACCCAACGAATTCGGAGGAAGAAACGGAGTCCTTCAGACAGATTAAAAGGAAAAAAAGAAAACATGTGCAAAACACACAAGGACAAACAACCCCCACCCAAATCGCAACACAATCTAACAAAACAGAAAACACCCCTCCAGCAACAAACAAAACCAAACCTGCCCCTCCCCTCTTCGAAACACTCACACCATCCGAAAAAAAGACATTACACTATACTTACATCAACAGAAACAATAATAAATTAAATGAACTCATATACAATAATCCTTCGGTACAAACCGAAGGTGTAAACTTTGTTTCATCAGAAAACCACCCACATTTAAAACTAATAAAAATCCCAATGAACCTCTACCAAAAACTAAAAAAGGATTTTAAGGAGGACGTAGGACCACCCTCTGTCAAACCCATAAACCGCGTCCTACTAAAAAGCTTTCCCCCTCCCCTTCCCCTCCCCAACACAACTCCAAACACCCCAACCCCACCACACACCGACGACCCCACACCACCACAAGACACCCCTTCACCCAACACCCCCGACCCCATGGAAGTCGTGCAACCCGAACCCCGGGAAGCGGAAAGGTAGGTCTCTACACTCTCCTTTGGCTCTGCCGCCCACATGGATGTGTTAAGAGTAGGATGTTTGAATGCACGTGGCCTGGGCTCAACTTGGAAGCAAGCAAAGCTTCTAAATGACCTCAGGTCATGTAGTATAAATGTAATGGTTATCTGTGAGACTCGAATCAGCGTCATGCGGCAGCTGGCCCCCACCTTCGATGACTTTGAGGTGCATGCATCTCTCTGTCAACCTGGAGGTGGGGGTGGGGTTGTCGTGCTGCTGCAAAAACACCTGGGTCTTGCCGTACAGGTTGTGCACTCGGACCCGGAGGGTCGTTTGTTGGTGCTAGACGTTGGCAGTAGTGAAAGTGCGGCCTTGAGACTGGTCGCCGTCTACTCCCCTTTCGGAGCTGAACGGCCCGACTTCTTCCAGCGTTTGGAGACTTTTCTGGGAACGTCGCGTTCCCTGCTTCTAGCGGGGGATTGGAATGACATCCTGGATGCACGTTGGGACTATGCAGGAGCATGTCCTAATAGAGGGGGGTGTAACAGCCTCAAGGGGTTACTCGACCGTTTTAACTTGGTCGATAGATATCGACTAGATTTTCCAACTGTGCCTACCTGGACTTGGAGAAACCACAGTGGTCAATCTAGATCGTACTTAGATAGATTCTTAGTTAGAAGTAAGGATAGGGACATATTAAGCTGTCCAGAAATGCGCACGGTTGGCTACACGGATCACAAATTAGTGACCTGCGTGGTCAATCTCGAGAAAACACATAGACAGGGTCCCGGTTACTGGAAACTTAATTTGTCTTTACCGGCAAAAGAGACTTACAGAAACCGGATTAGCAGATTAGTTAAGGAGAGGTTGACGGGTGCAATCGTCAACAACCGATGGTGGGCATCTCTCAAAAGAGAGATTAGAACAGAATCAATAAGTTATAGCAAGATGTTAGCTGCCAATAGGAATAGAAACGAGAAAGAATTAACAGGTAAATTAGAAGAGGCAATCAAGAGCGAAGATGTGGCCAGAGTGCTGGCATCGAGGACGGCCTTGAACCAGTTTTTCGATGCAAAGCATGAAGGCTGCGTCATTCGAAGTAAAATACGTGCTCTAGGTAATGAGGGGGCCAAAGCCGTTGGATGGGCCCGCGTGACAGAAGCTAAAAGTGGAAATCGATCCACCATCCGGTCGTTGCAAGACGAAGATGGACGAGTGATCCGGGAGCCTAAGCAGATGTGCGAGGCCTTTCAAAAGCACTTTGCCCGATTGTTCGGGGGAGGCGAGGGTCCGGGCCGGGGCGTGGATTTCGGTCCATACCTCGACGGCCTGCCGCGTCTCTCGAACAAAGAGGCAGAGTCCTGCGAGGGACCAATCTCGGCTGATGAGATCGGAGATGCGCTGAGCCAATGCAGCAGACGCAAATCTCCAGGTCTCGATGGTATACCTTACGAACTTTATTTAGCAATGCCGGTCTTCTTCTCCGAACTCCTCGAAGCGGTCTACTGCAATTGGCAGCAGAACGGGAGAATTCCTTGTTCTGTAGCCAAGGGCGTAGTCACGCTGGTGAGGAAGGACGAGAACAAGGGGGATAGTATAAATAATTTTCGGCCCATAACCCTGCTAAACACAGAGTTAAAGATTTTGGCCAAGGTGTTAGCAAAGAGGTTGGCGCTTGTCGTGGGTGGCCTGGTGGGAGATGCGCAGACATGTGCTATCCCATCCAGGTCCATTCACGATAACCTCCACCTCATGCGATACATCATAGAGAGGGTTGGCAACAAACCTGGCTTCGGTGGGGCCCTGATCAACTTGGATCAGTCTAAGGCCTTCGATAGGGTCGACCATGGTTACCTGGATGCGGTGCTAGCGGCGGCTGGGTTCGGTCCTGTTTTCAGAGGCTGGATCACTGCCCTACATAGCAACCACATCTGTTCTAGGATCAAGGTGAACGGCTACCTTTCGAAGCCGTTCGAAATCACACGATCCATTCGACAGGGGTGCCCTCTCTCCTCCCTTCTGTACGTATTGACTCTCGAGCCTTTACTGAGGAAGTTGGAGTTGTTGCAGGGTATCCCCCTGGAACCAGGATTGAGCAAAGCGGTGTCGGCCTACGCCGATGACGTAACAGTAATGGTATCAACCGACTCGGAGATCGAGGCGATCGGTACCTTACTGGAGGAGTACGAAAGGTTGTCAGGAGCGAAACTGAACCGGGAAAAATCCATCGGGCTGCAACTCGGAACGTGGAGAGGCAAACCGATGCCTCCTGACGGTGTCGTCGGACACTGGACGGAGGGCCCGGTAAAGTTGCTTGGGGTCTGGTTTGGACCAGACCTCCAGGTGGAAAAGAACTGGAACGAGGTTACGAACAAGGTGTTTGCACTAACCCAGAAATGGGCCAAGTGTAAGCTGTCCCTAAAAGGCCGGGCGGAGGTGGCGAACATTTACATAGCGTCCGTCACTTACTACCGCCTGACTGTCGTGCCTTGCCCTAAGGAAACACTCACCACCATGGAACGCATGCTCTTCCAATTTCTTTGGAAGAAGCGTCCTCCTATGGTGAGAAGATCCATCTGCTGCCAACAACCTTCGAAAGGAGGGCTGGGGATGCCGTGGTTGATGATGCGTAGGCACGCATTAAGGCTACGGCACCTACAGGTATTCCTCACTGGTCAACCGGTGTGGGCTCCGTTCGTGAAACGAGCCTTTCCGAGACTCGTCTCACTCACCGAGCTACAGTCCTGGGTCAAGCAAAGATCCGGAAAACTGGGAGACTGGCACACTGAGTGTGCTCAGGCGCTCAGGGCTCTCTGGCAAGCGGGCCGGGCCATCGGTGGAGAATCCACCTCATCATTCTATAGAGGGCTGGTGGCTAGCAGGGGCGATGACACCCTTGGAGAGTCGCTGGACATGGAAGAAGACGAACTGGCCAGCCTGTTCGGTAGGACTTTCGGCCCAGGACCAATGGACAACTTCCAGAAGTCACTGGCCTGGCAGTGCTACCGAGGGGCTCTACCCGTTCGAGAGAGGCTCTACAGACACGGGCGCCCGGGCAGGGATCCCTCAAAAAAGATTTGCCCTAGATGCGTGCGTCACGAAGAAACCGTAGCGCACGCATTGGTGCAATGTCCGGGCGTGGCTGATCTGTGGGGCTACGCCGAACAACTGCTGTCGCGGGTGGCGCCGATTAAATTGACCGCCGAGTCCGTGATGACAATCAAACCGCCTCCCCTCTTCACAAAGGAAGCAAAGGCGGTTTTTCTGTGTGTAATAGCCATGTTGAAAGAGGCTGTTTGGTGGACACGATTGAAAGGTCTGAGGTCAGGCAACTTCCTCTCTGGCCATAGTCTGGTCTACTTCTTCCGATATCACTTCGGAAGAAGGATAAGAATGGAGAGAGAGGTGCTTGGCCACAGGCAGTTTTATGAAAGGTGGGTGATAGTGGCGAGAATGGCTCGTGTAAATGGGCCTTCTCTGTATACCATCCTGTAGGTAAAGAAGTAAAGGAGAGGGGAGCACCTTCTCCATGTGCTCCCCGGGCAAAGGATTGCACACTTTTTCGGGGGTGTGTGCAAACCCCATCACGTCCCCTCCCTTTTGAGGTTATTTTCGATTATTTTCATGTTACACCCTTTTTACTCGATTATATGTAAACTCCCCCTTTGTATTTGTCCCTTCTTTTTATGCCTTTATGGTAAATAAAGAAATCTATCTATCTATCTTTCTCTCTCTTTCTAACCCTCTTTTTTCTTACTCTTTCACTCTTGCCTATTTCAGTTTTTATCTTTATATATCCCTACCACTCAATTTTTGTCTCCTCATTCTCTCTCACCACCATCCCCTTTTTCTTTCATCTCACCCTCTCCCTCATCCTGTCCTCACTCTCTCTCATCCCACTCACTCTCCGCAACCCCCACAATCTCTCACCCATTTTCTTTCTCTCTACCCAACAACCTCCTCCTTATGCTACATAATTTCCTCTCTTCCTACTTCTAGTAGACAACTAGCATGAATGTGGCTAGTTGCTGTTGTTACTTATACCCAGGTGAGTCTTCATTGAGCATATCTTTCCAGCCATGACCAACCCTTTTTCTTTTCAGAAATAGTGTATCTAGGACTACACTATCTATTGTGTCTTTCCAGTTTTAACCCTTTCATTACCATATTTCTAGTGAAAGACACTGCCTAGGGTTTCAAAGAATTTGGAAGGATTTAGTAATAAAACTAACTTTCTCATTGTTAAACTGGTGTTTGGAACATAACTTAACAAAGGCCCTTACATAAAATTATAATGAAAGGTTTTTAGATAAATATAAACACTTTAAAACAAACAGATATATATCATAGAACCTGAGGCAGTTTCAGGAAGTTTAGTATCAAAACAATTAAGAGAGCAGGGTATGATTTGAGGAATATTTGACAACTATTTCTAGCAAATCAAATGATCACATAGTGACTCCTTCATTGGGAAATGTTTGTTCAACCCCATGTTATATCTGATTGTGTAGATCTATGATGAAAAAAAAAACTCGCCGGCATGGCTAGCCTGACATGTTATATATCGAAAACTAGATGGGTCCATCTTTTATTAAGATGGGAAAATTTGGCTGCCATTTCTAACAGAACAAGTGATTATATAGAGGCTGCCTTGGATGCTGTGGTGCAGCAATGGTAATGATGCTGTTGTTGTTGTTTAGCCCTAGGTCATCCTTAATCAAGCAGACCTATGATCAAAAATATTGCAGCTGTAATCTACCCAGATTTTTATTTATTTGATTGCCATAGAGAATTTTGTTTTAACTCGATTGAGAGGGTTGATGTTTTTTACCCTTCTTAGCATTCAGATATAGAAAACATCTATAGCTTTAGTGATAGATGTCACTGACCATGATTCACTGAAATACAGTAAGATCGATTCCACTGTAGCTATGAATAATCTAACTTTTGTTTTTGTGGTTATGTTAGATTTCCACACCTTATCTAGCAAGTTCACGTCAGACCATGCTTGTGCTATATCAATGTTTATATCATTTGATTTGTTAGTATACTTGAAATCTTCTACTTTTTCGAGAACAGTATTGTTTAATGATTTAATGATATTTAAAATATATGATATGATATAATACATATATATATAAATATAAATTCAGCGAGAATCGTATTTCGGCTGGTAGAAAAAGCGAAACGAAACGCAAAATCGTAGAAATGCTGGCAAGCGCTCCAATAGTCAAGAAAACTAGAGCTAAACAATATGTTAAAACGCCATACAAACTGAAAAGTGGTCAAGAAGGCATTAACCACCTAAGCCAAAAAACAAATCAAGCTAAACAGGTCAAACAAAATAAATGATAAAAACAGACCTGGACGCAAATGGAATTGCTGGTAAAATCCAAATGCAGGGTTTCTATGACACCTAAATAAATAATACTGTCTGTTTAAAACTATAAACTTTCAGCATAAAGATCGAACAAGGAATATCACGTTATCAACAGGTATTTTGCTCTGCAACCAACTTTGTGAATGACGTAGAACTTTGTAAAAGCACGTGTGTAACTCACAAGGGGAAAAACCTCATATTTTGGCAAATGAATTCAGTATGTGTATATCATGCAAAAAATTGCATAGATAGCACAAATCGAATAAGCACTCAACCGGGTAGTTTTTAAAATAAACTTATGCAATTAATCTGTCAATAGAATTATTAACAGGTTAATTGTAAGACTCGGGAGATTAATACAAATATATATTCAGCGAGAATCGTATATCGGCTGGTAGAAAAAGCGAAACGAAACACAAAATCGTAAAAATGCTGGCAAGCGCTCCAATAGTCAAGAAAACTAGAGCTAAACAATATGTTAAAACGCCATACAAACTGAAAAAGTGGTCAAGAAGGCATTAACCACACACACACACATATATATATATATATAATCAAGGTTTAGCAAATAAGAAAAAGTTTCAAAATAAATTTCAAAAAATTGACTGTACTTATTATGGTTACCTTTACCGAAACGGTTTCGAGTCTCAAAAATAAATGGATAGTCCTTGCGGGCCTCCATTGAAAAGATAAACTCTCGTCAGAAGGTTCTTTTCACTCGGAGAATATAAAATTCTCGAGTTCGAATTACGAACTGGCACTATTCAAAATTGTTCCCGAGATGAGAATGAATGATGTGGAAGCAATTCTGTCCAGTGCCGTGTGCAAAGACAGGGAGGTCAATCTACTACCACTATAAATAGCAGCAGTCAAAACGACCAAATTTTATCTCGACCAGGGGGCGATTAATAATAATAAAGTATATATCCCTACATTTATTTTTGAGACTCAAAACCGTTTCGGTAAAGGTAACCATAGTAAGTACAGTATATATATATATATATATATATATATATATATATATATATATACAATGATATTAAATAAATGGAAACTATATTTATAAAACCATATTTATTTTATTATATATATTTCAAGGGCAACCAAGACAACCTTGGTGCGCTTTCATCAGATAAAATACAAAGTTTGTTTTATAAATAGAGACGTATCCATGAAAATCATACCTTATCGGTTGGATATTCACTGAATAGTGGAAATATATTAGGGATTATTCAAACTTATGTGTGAATATGCAAATGAATATGTAAATAATTGAAAAACAACCGTTTATTTAAATGACACTGGAGAAAGAGAGAGAGAAAAAAGAGAGAGAAAAAATAAAAAATGTTACGAGAGAGATAGAGAGAAGAAATTAACAAGAGGACGAATAGAACTCGTGTCACGTTAATTTGGAGGAATATATTCTAAGTATATATCTACCAATGGTACGTGTATTTACGATTAATTAGTTGTTAAAATTCTTTTCTAATATATTTACTGTTATAAGTAAATATAAAAATAAATAGAAAAATAAATAAATCAATAAATAGATAAATAGATAAATAAATGCATAGATAAATAAATGCATATCGTGTTATAGATAATTGTTTTAATGAGAAATGAGGGATATTGGTTTTATATTTAATGTAAGTAAATATTAAGTTAAATTAAATTAAGTTAACTGAGTTAATAAGAATATTTATATTTAAAATGGGAAGATACGGAAAAAAAAACTCCAGTTTTGTTTACTTATTCGTTAGTATGAGACTATTTTGTCAAAATAAGTATAAATGTTGAAAGATATATTTAGCCAGAATTAGTTAGTGGTTATAAATCTAATAAAAGATATTAAAAAATTTTATTAAAAAATATAAAAAATTCGGAAAATTTTTTTTTTTAAATAAGAGATAAGTAATTTTTAAAAAATAAGTAATTTTTAAAAAAATAAGTAATTTTTAAAAATATATTAAAAAATTTAAGAAATAAAAAATAAAAAATAAAGAATTAAAAAATGTTAAAATTAAAATTAAAAATTAAAATTTAAAAATTAGAATCATATATGTATATATTTTAAAAAACTTTAAGAAGTGAAATTATAACAAATATTATAGATATGATTTAGAGATATCAATATATTAAATATAAGTATGTACACGTACATACATATATGTATACAGACGTACAGTAGTATGTATATATATATACATACATGCACACATATATATATGTACGTATGGATTCACCGAACATTTATTATAATCCTCGGTGTGTTTGTAAACAAACATCCCGTATTAAGCCGTAGTGTCTAGCAATCATCGTTGCTCGTTTGTTCAACACTGACAAAGGAACGCTGTACTAGTTTCAAGCTTATTAGCTATCGTCATATATATATTAAAACCGAGTGGATAAGATTGTTATGGAAATAAGTAGAAATATTATAAGTGTAATTATAATTTATATATAGTTCTAAACGTTGAATTTAGGCGATGTCTACAAGAACTAAATAAATTCGTTCTTACATTAATAGAGTTCTTACATTTAAGTATGAAAAACATTTCCTCAACACACAATTTGCAAAATCTAGATAAAGCTGTGTTACAGTAGGCGGGTGCTTCGAAATTATTTCCCAAGTTAAAGAATAGTCCATATTTTGCATTTTCTATAACACGATATACCCATCTATGCATGTATTTATCTATTTATCTATTTATCTATTTATTGATTTATTTATTTTTCTATTTATTTTTCTATCTATTTTTCTATCTATTTATTTTTATATCTATCTATTTTTTTATCTATTTATTTTTCTATCTACTTATAACAGTAAATATTATATTAGAAAAGAATTTTAACAACTAATTAATCGTAAATACACGTACCATTAGTAGATATATACTTAGAATATATTCCCCCAAATTAACGTTACACGAGTTCTATTCGTCCTCTTGTTAATTTCTTCTCTCTATCTCTCTCGTAATATTTTCTTTCTCTCTCTCTCTTTTCTCTCTCATTTAAATAAACGGTTGTTTTTCAATTATTTACATATTCATTTGCATATTCACACATAAGTTTGAATAATCCCTAATATATTTCCACTATCCAGTGAATTTCCAACCGATAAGGTATGATTTTCATGGATATGTCTCTATTTATAAAACAAACTTTGTATTTTATCTGATGAAAGCGTACCGATGGTGTCTTGGTTGCCCTTGAAATATATATAATAATATAAATATAATTTCCATTTATTAATATCATTGTACATATATATATATATATATATATATATATATATATATGTACCACCATGCATTTGGGGAGGGAAAATCCAGCATCCACATACTCCCTCCACAACACTGATATCAAGAAGGCCGAGGGTGTATTGGCATCACTCAGCAAGACCTTTGTTAGCCGCTCTCCAGCCATCTATTTAAAGCTGTACAACCACACTTGGAATTCGCATCATCAGTTTGGAACCCCTATCTTGCTCAGAATATTGACCTCCTGGAAACTATTCAGAGACGTGCAACCAAGCGCATACCCTCCATCAGACACCTACCATACTCTGAACGTCTTGCTTCCCTGGACATGGATTCATTGAAGCTCCGACGTCTGGCAATGGACTTGGTAAACACCCACAAAGTTATTAACCATCTCGCCAACAACAACCCTGAGCACCTTTTTGATCTCCATGTGTCTAACACATGTGGGCATGCCTACAAAGTCAGAAAACAGCACAGCTCCCATGACTTTCGTAAACATTTTTTCACGCTTACAGTTGCTGAAGCATGGAACAAACTGCCTGCGTCAGTTGTTAGCTGCTGAGACACTGCATCCTTTAAAACCCTCATGCTCCCAAAATTCGCCAAAACTACACCTGATGTCCTCCTTCCATACACATGCACACATGCACACATGTGTATATCATGACTCATGCACTGTTCATTTTCCTGACGTTTGTACATTACCCTATGTACTATGCATACACTTTTGATGAGTTGTAGTGCACCTGAGCACTGTACACAATATTTTCATTATTATTATTATTATTAAAATATATATATATATATATATATAAGTAAAGAGATATTTAATTTGTTGGTTATTTAACAAATTTATTTATAGCAGATTCGAAGCACTCTACAAGTTTTCTGGAGTATAAAATCAATGATATTAATAAATGGAAACTATATATATAAAACCATATTTATTTTATTATATATATTTCAAGGGTACCAAAATTTTGGTACGTTCTCATCAGATAAAATACAAAATTTGTTTTAAAAACGGTGACATACCCAAGAAACCAGACCTTATCGATTCAGGTTCAGTTTGGATATTGAAAGAAAAATTTCAAATCTTTAGGATGAATATGTAAATGAGGTTGAAACGTAAGGCTGAAAACAGATTGTTATATTTAGACGCTAGGTAAATTTAAATAATTATTAGGATAATTTATAAAGGGAAGAAGAAAAAAAGAGAGAGGCTAATATTAATATTAGGGTGTAAGAAAATTTAAGGAATGATTATAAAAAAAATTATAGTTAGAAATACACTATTATTATTAAGATAAAATCCCGCCGAGGTTGACTTTGCCTTTCATCCTTACGGGGTCGATAAAATAAAGTACCAGTAATGCACTGGGTAATTGCTGGCCTTGTGCCTAAAGTAGAAACAATTATTAAGATAAAATTGTATGGATCATATCAGTTATGGTGTAAAGAGAGTGATATAATTATATTTAATTATTTAATTATATAATCATATATTTTGGTAGTATCTATAAAATAATATGAGAGTTAAAAATGTGTTGAAGTTGTAGCAGGAGTTGCCTCCCTTGTTGTGACACTCACATCACCAATAGAGTAACGCTCTCTAGACAGGAAGTAGCTGGAGTTGCTTCCCGTTGGGGTGATAGAACCCTTTTTATCACTTCCGGCAGAACCCTATAAAGGAAATAACTTTCAGCTCCCTATCTCTCACTTGCCTTTTCGGCTCCTGGCCTTCGGCCAGGCGCATTCGCCTGGCGACCAAACGGTCACTAATAACTTTGCTTCATTCTCTCATCTATTCATTGACATGTCAACTATACTGTTCTATATATCCACAAATTGTTGATTAAATATTATACACACAAACCACGTCTCATGTTATACTTATACAACCCAGTAACTTGTTATAAAGTGGTAGAGTACCAATTTAAAATTAAAAAAATTGAAATATACAACTAATTATTGGATCTATTCAAATCATGAGTTATAATATTATATAGATAATATTTATAAGTATATTTTAAAGTTGTAAGTATATATTAGTTTATTATATTACAACGGGTTATTTATATAAGTATTTATATAAATATTTTTGGTGAGTATATATGTTGTTTTTTTCACTAGATAGATAATTTAAATATTTTTATATTTTTATATCTGTTAAGGGTTACGAAGAATTTTGTGTTTACATTTTCACTACATAGTTAAGAAAAGGACGTAGTTATAAATTTTATTTGAGAAGATTATTTTGTACAGTCAGATAGTTCCATCATGAGAGGAAACATTCACAAAAAAATTAGTAAGTCAACGAAAATATACAGAGAATTTAATATTTATGTAAAGTTCAGTTTTTATGTAGAAGGAATGTTTAAGCGTGTTACATTATAAAGGAAAAGATAACTCCAATGTTTCTTAGTTTAAATATTTATGTTACATTTGTCATTTAATTCTAGAATTTACTTTTAAAGAAATATACAATTAAGATATATGCGGAATATAAGTAGACAAATTTAATATATTATTTTGTATATGATTATAAGGTATTTTATATTAGATATTTTCAAAGATGAGAATTCTTTTATATATGTATTTAGATAGTATTAGTTACATCAATGCATGTATTAAAGTCTATATAGTGAATTTAGGAAGAAAAAAAAATATGATTACAGGTATCATAAGTATATTTAGAAACATTATCAAAATTATCACAAAAAAGATATATTTCAAAATATCATTGAAAACCATTAAAAAGAATATCATTTGAAAAATATTAGATAAAAAGAAAAATATCATTTAAAAATCACCACAACATCTCGACAAGAACATAGTGAAGACATATAAAATGTAAACAAGTGAAATATATTCTATAAATTAAAGATACTTCTGAAAGTCATTCTTTGGCGATGTCTGCAAGAACTGAATAATTTTTTTCTTTTTGATAATAGTGTTTTGGCAGGTAAGTATATAAAATATTTCTTCAATACACAAATGACAAATTCTTGAAAGAGCTATATTTCGGTATGCAGGCGCTTTCGAAATCGTTCCCCAAGAGATTGAACAGTCAATATTATTGTCTTTTAAGTACCAAATTAGATGTGAAAGTGATGTAGAAAATTTTTTATCGGATCTATTAAAAGTATGTTTGTGATTATACCAGCGTTCTTTAAATTTTGTAGAAGTGGCTCCTATATAGTTATATATTTTATCTCTAGTTTTTACTGTGCATTTGTATACTAAGTTTTTATCTAGGCAATTATTCTGTAAAGGGCAATTTGATTCGTCGCTACAGTTACATTTTCCAGAGTTATTGTTACTATGAACGGTACTATTATTATTAGTATTAATACTGTTATTAGTAATGTTAATATTGTTATCTTGGTTTATTTGGTTTGGGTTTAAATTTAAGTTTCTATTATTAATTCTATTTATATTTTGTGCTATGTTCATCGTAGTATAGTAAGATCGTTTAATAGTATATCTGTCAAAAATAGAATGGTATCTATGGGATTTAGGAAAACACTTATCTAATGCTTTGAAAAATAGGTTTGCTACAGGTGTTTTAACGCCTAACGAGAATGGGGGAGAGTACCAAATAATATTTCTAGTTCTAGTTTTTTTTGTTTGATTTACTATTTATGTTAAATTGTTTATTATTATTATTATAGTGAATTTTAGGAGGATTTTGCATGTTATTGTTATCTAAGTATTTAATTTTACTCATGTAGCCAACTCATTGTAATATTCTACCTTATTATCAAAAATATTTTTATTAGCTGAAATGCGTGAAATTCGTTGCTGGACACTATTGACAATAATATTTTTTACATTTCTAGGATGGTTAGAATGGAAGCTTACGTAATTTAGGTTTTCATTAATCTTATGGAAAGGGTGATATAGACCTGAGCTAAGGTTTAAAGTTACATCTAAGAAGTTAACAGTTTTATTATCATTCTCAATTTCTAATTTAAGGTTGTAATTATTGAAAAATTCTATGATAGATTTCTTTTTCCTATTAAGTTCGCTATTGTTATGGTTTTCGACTATAAGTAACATATCGTCGCGATATAAACCTCCGGCCATCTCTGGCATTTTTCTATGTTGTGGAACTACTTCTACCAAACTTGTCCCATGGACTGAGTGCTCTACTACTGCGGATATAACCCACCAGTGTTCTGCCACTATATATATATATATATATATATATATATATATATATATAGAGAGAGAGAGAGAGAGAGAGAGAGAGAGAGAGAGAGAGAGGGAGAGAGAGAGAGAGAGAGAGAGAGAGACAGACAGAGAGAGAGAGAGAGACAGAGAGACAGACAGAGAGAGAGAGAGAGAGAAATGGATTCTACAGGACTAGAACTGTTTCATTCGGGAGAAATCATCAGGGCTTTCCTGATGATTTCTCTCAAACGAAACAGTTCTAGTCCTGTAGAAGCCATTTCTATATTAAATATTTATACTCTGCTATGTATTCAGTACCTTACTTACTGTTGTTACCTCCGATTGAACCCAGGATAAACTTATATATATATATATATATATATATATATATATATATATATATATATATATATATATATATCTTCCTCCTTCACACATACACACTTTCTTCATCACCCACTCCTACCTCCTACCTCCTCCTCTCCTTGCTATCAATTATGTATATCCAATTCACCATTATAATCCCATTATATAATTCCTCAGTAATGTCGAAATGCTTAATTCTACAGCAATTGGAAATACCGTTTAGTCTTCTTCTTCTTCTTCTTCTCCTCCTCCTCCTCCTCCTTCTTATTATCCTCCTCCTCCTCCTCCTCCTCCTCCTCCTCCTTCTTCTTCTTCTTCTTCTTCTTCTTCTTCTTCTTCTTCTTCAATGATTATTCATTATCCCATACACCTCATTGACACATTTCTATAGACCATTGCAAGGTGGTGGTGGTGGAGGTGGTGATTGTTGTGTAGGAGACTGTAGTGATGGTGATGCTGGTTGTGATGGTGGTTTTAGTGATGACTGCAGTGGTGGAGGTCATTGTCTTAGTGGTGGTGGTAGTGGTGGTGGTGGAAGTAGTAGTAGTAGTAGTAGTAGTAGTAGTAGTAGTAGTAGTAGTAGTAGTAGTAGTAGTAGTAGTAGTAGTAGTAGTGGTGGTGGTGGTGGTGATGGTGGACATCGTCATTGTTGTCATAGTGGCGGTAATGGTGGTGGCGGTGGTGGTGGCGGTGGTAATGGTGGTGGTTGTCTTTGTTGCCATCGTCATTGTCATGGTCGTGGTGGTTGGAATAGGGATGGAGAGGTAGTTATGTACTTGATAGTGTATGTAGTAGTTATGGTGGTGGTGGTGCTGGTGTTGGTGGTGGTGGTAGTATTGATGGCGATGATGCAGCTAATGCTATTGTTTTTACTGAAGTTATTGCTGTGTAGCCACAGATCAGCCCTGGTT
>OZ024747.1:68518312-68708312 GCA_964016885.1 Eledone cirrhosa
TGGTGGTGGTTAGGGTGATGGAAGTGGTGGTGGTTAGGGTGATGGCAGTGGTGGTGGTTAGGGTGATGGCAGTGGTGGTGGTAAGGGTGATGGCAGTGGTGGTGGTAAGGGTGATGGTGACAGTGGTGGTTAGAGTGATGGCAGTGGTGGTGGTTAGGGTGATGGCAGTGGTGGTGGTAAGGGTGATGGCAGTGGTGGTGGTTAGGGTGATGGCAGTGGTGGTGGTTAGGGTGATGGCAGTGGTGGTGGTTAGGGTGATGGCAGTGGTGGTGGTAAGGGTGATGGCAGTGGTGGTGGTTAGGGTGATGGCAGTGGTGGTGGTGGTTAGGGTGATGGTAGTGGTGGTGGTTAGGGTGATGGCAGTGGTGGTGGTTAGGGTGATGGCAGTGGTGGTGGTAAGGGTGATGGCAGTGGTGGTGGTTAGGGTGATGGCAGTGGTGGTGGTGGTTAGGGTGATGGTAGTGGTGGTGGTAAGGGTGATGGCAGTGGTGGTGGTTAGGGTGATGGCAGTGGTGGTGGTGGTTAGGGTGATGGTAGTGGTGGTGGTTAGGGTGATGGCAGTGGTGGTGGTTAGGGTGATGGCAGTGGTGGTGGTGGTTAGGGTGATGGTAGTGGTGGTGGTGGATAGGGTGATGGCAGTGGTGGTGGTGGTTAGGGTGATGGCAGTGGTGGTGGTGGTTAGGGTGATGGTAGTGGTGGTGGTTAGGGTGATGGCAGTGGTGGTGGTTAGGGTGATGGCAGTGGTGGTGGTGGTTAGGGTGATGGTAGTGGTGGTGGTGGATAGGGTGATGGCAGTGGTGGTGGTGGTTAGGGTGATGGTAGTGGTGGTGGTGGATAGGGTGATGGCAACAGTGGTTAAGGTGAGGGTGACAGTGGTGGTGGTGGTTAGGGTGATGGCAGTGGTGGTGGTTAGGGTGATGGCAGTGGTGGTGGTTAGGGTGATGGCAGTGGTGGTGGTTAGGGTGATGGCAGTGGTGGTGGTTAGGGTGATGGTAGTGGTGGTGGTTAGGGTGATGGCAGTGGTGGTGGTGGTGGTTAGGGTGATGGCAGTGGTGGTGGTGGTTAGGGTGATGGCAGTGGTGGTGGTTAGGGTGATGGTAGTGGTGGTGGTTAGGGTGATGGCAGTGGTGGTGGTGGTTAGGGTGATGGTAGTGGTGGTGGTTAGGGTGATGGCAGTGGTGGTGGTGGTTAGGGTGATGGTAGTGGTGGTGGTGGATAGGGTGATGGCAACAGTGGTTAAGGTGAGGGTGACAGTGGTGGTGGTGGTTAGGGTGATGGCAGTGGTGGTGGTTAGGGTGATGGCAGTGGTGGTGGTTAGGGTGATGGCAGTGGTGGTGGTGGTTAGGGTGATGGCAGTGGTGGTGGTTAGAGTGATGGTAGTGGTGGTGGTTAGGGTGATGACAGTGGTGGTGGTTAGGGTGATGGTGACAGTGGTGGTGGTGGTGGTAATTAGGGTGGTAGTAATGGTTGTAATGGTGGTATTGATTATGATTGTGGTAATTGGGGTGGTGATGGTGGTGGTGGTGGTTAGGGTGATGGCAGTGGTGGTGGTGGTGGTTAGGGTGATGGCAGTGGTGGTGGTGGTGGTTAGGGTGATGGCAGTGGTGGTGGTGGTGGTTAGGGTGATGGCAGTGGTGGTGGTGGTGGTTAGGGTGATGGCAGTGGTGATGGTGGTGGTTAGGGTGATGGCAGTGGTGGTGGTGGTGGTTAGGGTGATGGCAGTGGTAAGCATTGATGGTTATAGTGGTTGTCGTGATCACTACCAACAAAAACAGCACTAACATCAGAACCACCACTACCAACACTACCACCATGACCATCACCACCCCAAATACCACTACTATCACTACCACCACCACTACCACCACCATCACAACCACTCCCACTACCACCACAATCATCATCACTACCATCACCACCACTACCACCATCTCTACTACCACCACCACTACCACCGCAATCATCATCACCATCACCACCACCACCACTCCCACTACCACCACAATCACTGCCACCACCACCACCCCAATTACCACTGCCATCACTACAACTATCATCATCATTGTCATCATCTTATTATTCATTTCCTCCTCATCATCATCTTTATCATCACCACCATCATCATCCTCATCGTCATCATCACATTCATCACCATTATCATCATTACCATCATAGCCATCATCAGCATCATCATCTTTAACATCACCATCATCACCACCACCATCATCATCATCACCATCATCATCATATTTAACATCATCACCATGACCACCATCATCATCTTTAACATCATCATCTCCACCATCATCACCATCATAGCCATCATCAGCATCATCATCTTTAACATCACCACCATCATCACCATTACTATCACCATCATCACCATCATCATCTTTAACATCATCATCGCCACCATCACCACCATCATAGCCATCATCATCATCATCACCACCACCATCATCATCATCATCGTCATCATCTTTAACATCATCACCATCATCACCCTCACCATCACCATCACCACCATCATCATCATCATCATCTTCTTATTCATCTCTTTCTCCTCCCCTTCCCCTCTCACTTTCCCTTAACTTTGGTCTTTCTCCTCCTCCTCTTTACTTGTTATTGTCTCTTCATTTTTCCCTCTTTCTACTCTTTAAATTATAAAACTTTCTCTAATATATTTTAATCATTTAAACACATTTTATTCAAACTTCCATTCTCTCTTAGTTTATTTATTTATTTGCAGACGCCATACTGTCTCATGTAGTCGAGATTCTTCATATCTGTTTTTATTTATCTGTTTTTTAACATCTGTTGTCTTCTTTTAATTATTAATTTCATTAACTACTAGCCTAGAATTTCAAAGGAACTGGACAAACTACAGTTTGGGAATATTGTTGTCTAAGAATTTACATACCATTCACTCATATCTTAATTTATTGCTTACAGTTTATTCTTTTACTAGTGTACAAGGCTGGGCTGAACAGTTAATAGGTTGACTATAAAGGAGTGATGCTAGAGCTGTGAAATCTTGCATCATTAGTGTCAACTCTTCTTATTAATAACTGCATTGTTTCTTTCTGGGGGTTATGTTGTGAAAAATAGACCTTGTTTGGTCCAGCAGGATCCACAAGTAAGACCAACCATCTGTTATCCAGCCATCTTGCTCAAGATCTACACCTGGGCCTCCTGCTGGCTGGTTTGCCTGTAAAATCTGTTCAGTGATTCTTTTCTGAGACATTCTAACCACATGTCCATAGTACCAGAGAGAAGTAGTGGCTCTATCTGGAGCAACTCTCTCATTTCCAAGCTATGTATTCTGTCAAGTAATGATACTCGCAAGACCCTTTGGAGAAACCCCATTTCAGCCTCTAGTCTTCTTTTGGTCATAACCCAAAACTCATGACCATAGCTAACATAGCTAAGGGTTGGCATGAATACCAAATTGAATACAGCTAGTTTGGCTTTTACACCTACCTCCTCTCTTCTGATGAGCAAATGCTTCTGCCTTCCAAACTAGTCAACTTCGATCAACCCTTTAAGTTTCTCATAAGGATACGCCTTTGATAATATTTGGGATTATTAAATTTACTAAGATAAGATTCTTTTGTTATCTTAGCAATTTTAATTTTCTTTCTAGTGAATTGTCTTGTTTTCAAAATTACTTAAATATATATATATATATATATATATATAATAATGATAGGGAACAAACAATCAGTGTTGCACCATATAGATATTTAATCACATGTTTCATTGCCGATCAGCTCAAGGAACGATTTATTATGTTTGTTCCTAACTCTGGAATCGAAAGCTCTTCAGATATATGCTTTCACATGTAGACTCACGTCTAAATGTTCCTGAATTGTTAGACACCCAATTTATATGTATATATATATATATGCTGAATTGTTAGTCACCCGATACATATATATAACTTTATTTGTGGCGAAAACATGCTTACAGCATGTCCAGGTGATATAGTTATAAACAAATGGTTTGTACTTCTTAATTTATTATTTTAATTGTTATGCATTCTCTATTTCTTTCGTAGACAATATGGTTTTCACTCTGATGGTATTCTATCCCCTATAATTGAATACATACCTCTTTGTGTATTTTTCTCTATATACTGTCTTATATATGTATATATATATATATATATATATATATATACGTTATTCCGGGTTGAATCGGAGGTAACCACAGTAAGTGGATTTCTAATGAATGAAACAGTTGTAGAATCTCATCTATATATATATATATATATATATATATATATATAGTAATAATAATAAATTTGAAGACTAAAATCCAAAGAGGGCTCGATAAGGATAAATATATATCAAATATATAAGATCTTGTTAAGGGTGAAAGCAGCGATTCTTTGCTTAAACTTTAAACTGTTATTTTAATAAATATATATATATAAAATAACAACACCACCATCACCACCACTACCAGCACCACACCACCACCATTACCACACCACCACCACCATACTACTACCACCACTACCAGCACCAACACCACCACCACTACCACACCACCACCACCATACTACTACCAGCACCAACACCACCACCACTACCACACCACCACTACCATACTACTACCACCACTACCAGCACCAACACCACCACCACTACCACACCACCACCACCATACTACTACCAGCACCAACACCACCACCACTACCACACCACCACCACCATACTACTACCAGCACCAACACCACCACCACTACCACACCACCACCACCATACTACTACCACCACTACCAGCACCAACACCACCACAGAAGCAAACTGAAAATCAAAAAACTACAAAAAACCTTTATGGTTCTATATATGGTATATATATATATGTATATATATATACTCTTTCACTACATATATATATATAAATATATATATATATATATATGTGTGTGTGTGTAGAAGTTATATTTAAATTGTTGGGATACAACAAGCAAATATTTTTATAACTGATATAAAGCACTCAACAAATTTTTGGAGTAAACATACAATATATTAACAAATGGAAACTATATTTATAAAACCATATTTATTTCATTATACATATTTCAAGGACATCAAAGCAAATTATGGTGCGCTTTCATCAGATAAAATATAATATAGAACTGTTTTATAAACAAATATTGACATACCCTTAAAGAATGCGACCATGTCCGGGAGCTTCCAACCGACATGGTCGCATTCTTTAAGAGTATGTCAATATTTGTTTATAAAACAGTTCTATATTATATTTTATCTGATGAAAGCGCACCATAATTTGCTTTGGTGTCCTTGAAATATGTATAATGAAATAAATATGGTTTTATAAATATAGTTTCCATTTGTTAATATATCGTATATTTATATATATATATATATCGTATATTTATATATATATATATATATATATATATATATATATATATATATATATATATACATATATATAAGCAATGTTGTCTCTGATCGAGATGAAGCAAATGTGTATTTTAATACATATAAAAATGAGGAAACTCATCATTAGAACAGCTAAATGCTGTCAAAGGCAGCAGTGGACAAAGATAGAGGACAGACCATATGCCAGTAGTCAAGAGACACATTCCACCTTGTCGATTGTTCCAGTGGTGAGTTTTCTCATTTTTATATGTATTAAACTCTCCTATATGAGCAAAACACGGTCACTCGACCCAACTTGCCTCTAAATGGAACAAACCCGTCTAACCCATGCTAGCGTGGAAGATAGACGTTAATTGATGATGATGATGATGATGATGTGTGTGTGTGTGTGTGTGAAACACTACACATTATGTGTATGTAAATGGTAAATAATATATATATATTACTGGTGACTTGGTAGTGTATTGATTATAAAGGTGAAGATAGCATTTGGGTCTCAGTAATAATTTGAACTCATAATTTGATTTCTTGACTTAATTTAATACGACGTGATACATAATTTCTCTTAGCTGACATCACCAGTAGCAGCAACAATAAAATTATTTTCTGTGCACACACACACAGGTATTTGTATTTGTTTTAATAGATATGTATAAGGGCAATATAGGCAGTGAAATGGCAGAGTCGTTAGAACGTCAGATAGGATGTTTTATGGCATTCGTTGTGGCTCTCTGCTCGCTGAGTTCAAATCCCGCCAAGGTCAACTTTGCCTTTCATCCGTTCGAGATCGATAAAAAAAGTACCGGTCTAATACTGAGGTGGATTCTTCCGTTATATCTCTTTCTCACTTTCTATCTGTCTCTGGAAGAAATCTGCTGTACTCAGGTTTGGAGAGGGATGGGCTCCGCCAAGCTTAAAATGACCAAGAACCGCTGTATGACAATACAGTGCCGCTACGACTCAGGAGTTACAGGACCATACATACAGAAGGGAAATGGTTTGGCAGAATTAAACAACATGTATTTGGTTAGTACTCTTTATGTTCTGAGTTCAAATCCTGCTGCGGTCAACTTAACCTTTCATCTTTATAAGGTTTATAAAATAAAGTAGCAATTAAACAAACCTGACAGGATGACCAGGAGTGAAATGTACTTCTCTATAATTGATCCCACCACCATCACCACCCTACCCCATATCATAAATTAATATAAATAAAACAATAACATAATCCGTTTTTGAATTTGTTTTGCGAGATCTCTAAAACATGTGTTGAAACAGATATTGTTATATTTTGGGAGGGTCATGCTGCCAATAAAAACACAGGCACCTGTTGGTTTTCATTTTAATATATTATAAGTTTCCGGCTGGTTGATTGGTTGGTTGGTTGGATAACCGGAAGGCTGTTTATATATTGTCAAAGCTCTTTTGTCATACATTCTGTGACCTCCTCAGTGACTAGGTTTTTATTTTGTGTGTCTCTCCTTTATTCTCTCACCATCTTGTTTTTGTGTGTTGTGTGCTTAGTTTTCGCATGCATTACATCCGGGTGTGTGTGTGTTTTTTTATTTATTTATTTATGTGTTAATATATACTAATTTATTCTAGATTCTGAAATTTTGAAATGGAGAACTCCCAAATTGCTGTCTCCACATAAACTCAGCAAGATGTAACCCAAACCTTAAATCTTCTATCATAGAAATTCAAATTACTATTCTGCAAACATTATTTTAATGTTTTGCTGGATTGGCAGTATCGGTAGAGGGTCGGACGCCATGTTTTCCAGCATAGTTACGTCCCTTTACGATCTGAGTTCAAATCCCGTCGAGGTTAACTTTGCCTTTCATCCTTACCGGGTCGATAAAATAAAGTACCAGTAATGTATTGAGTAATTGCTGGCCTTGTGCCTAAAGTAGAAACAATTATTTTAATGAAGGCTGAGGTCAACTTTGCCTTTCATCCTTACGGGGTCGATAAAATAAAGTACCAGTAATGCACTGGGGTAATTGTTGGCCCTGTGCCAAATGTAGAAACAATTATTTTAATGAAGGCCCAAAAATAAGTATTAATTATAGGAGGGAAGGAGCTATTCTGGAAAAGTGCCAGACTGGAATGTCTTTATCACAGCTGAACTACAGCTAAACACCAATAACTACTTCACTACCAACCATTTCTTAACTTCAGTCTTCTTTGTTTTAATGTGTCTATCTGTCTACCATTCACATTTGACATTGCAGGGGGCAATATGTTTACATTATAAACAGAGATCTCATTGCTCAGCAGTTAGAAGTTCAAAGATCCTATACCTTACTTTACATGTTTCATGAATATGAGGTCATTGATGTTGTCCCAAGTAGTCACGGTAGGCCAAAAGTTATAAGTAATTTTCAATAGGGTGATTCTTTCCATCCACCCTGTATATATATATATACATGAAAATCCTTTTTGTATCTATCATTATTTTGTTGTATGTGTAGTTTGTGCCTTCGGTCGGTTCGTTTGATGTCACATTATATACCTAGTGTTTAACTCTGGACGTAATGTTTGTTTTTAACTTTCGATCCATCGGGTGCTTTGTGATTGCTTTAAACAAATCGAATAGTACTTGCTGTACTGTAGCAAATATTATATATATATATATATATAGGAAAAGAGTCAAGACCCCGATGGCTGAGCTCCAGCCGTTTCGACAGCTAAATCCGAACTCAAGTTTTCCTATTACCCACTCTACTACCCTAAGTATCGAGTACTCTGGTGCGTTATGGTCTACCTGGTATCTTACCACACCTTCTTTGTTATATATATATGATGTTATATCATGTCACCATGTGTGTGTGATGTTTTTCTAATTCATTGTTTTGATTTGTTGCAATTTTCAGTTAAACATGACAAGATATTTTGAGCTTTTTTGTTATATTTTTCATTTCTTTAGAACTGGTCACCTCCAGACAGTGAAGAATTACAAGTGTTTGAAAGACCCCCATCTACACCTTATCTTTCCTAATGGCTTCATTAATTATATAAGAGCTATCTCAAGTATTCCAGTTTCTTTTTTTATTATTATAAATAATAGATAAAGAGACTTTTAAATAAATGGTACATTTCTATTCCATTGGTTTAATTAGATGGAAAGAGGTTTTAGTATCTAGGTTTGGTTCAGGGTTCAAGTGTCTACCAAACTTGACTTTAGCTTCCATCTCTTTCTGGGCCCCAATAAGGCCCAGAAATATATTAAAGCTGATCGAAGCTATACGCCATGCTCTAAAGAAACTGGGTTTGATCCTGTATCACTTTTGATACCAAACTGCATGAAACCACCCATGGTTCCATGAGACAAAACTGTTTTAAAGAGTTTATATTTATCTAAAAACCTTCCCTCATAATTTTATGTAAACAAAAAAAAACTTTGTTAGGTTATTCTCCAAACACCCAGCTTAATAGTGAGAGTTATATTGCTAAATACCTCCAAAGCAGGGCTCAGTCCTGTCCCTTTTTGTTTATTATAGTTTCCCAGACACAGGATTTTAAAACTGACTGACCATGGGAACTTCTGTATGCTGAAGACCTAGTACCTATAGACAAATCAGTGGAACTGTTGGAGAAAAAATTCCAGATGTGAAAACAAAACCTAGAATTGAAAAGCCTAAAAACAAACTTAGCAAAAATCAGTCTTAATAAGTAGGAAAGAAGGCAAAATCATGCTAAAATTAGGAAATGGCCATGCTTAATTTGCAGAAAAGTAGAATTTAAAAACTCTATTCAGTGCATCCAGTGTAAATTTTCAATACATAAGATATGAAACAGGATCACTGAGATGCTAACAGACTTTGTATGTGGCAGATGCACAGGGGATGTTAGTAGTAACAGCACCAATGAATTAAACTCTTTTCAATCCCAGGAAAGTACCATAGAAGTAGTTGATAACTTCTGTTACCTAAGTGACCTAATTAGCAGATGAGGAGGTTGCTCTGAACACAATGTAGCTAGAATTAGAACAAACTAGAAACTGTTAAAAGGGCTACTAGTTCTGTTGACAATAGAGGGACTCTCTCACTCTGAGCAAAGTGTAATACTACTGTATGGTAGTAAGACATGAGTATTGAATGCAGATATTTGAAGGTAAGAAAAAAATCAGGTGAACATGGTATGCTGGATGTGAAATGCTAGTCTAACCCATGCTAGCGTGGAAGAACGGACGTAAAACAGTGATTATGATGATGATGATGAAGAAGCACAGACAAGTTGAATGAAAAGTGGGTTTATGGGGAATCAAATGTGTGAAAAAGAGAAGACTGCACTGGTATGAATATGTGATGCATATGAATAATGATCATTGAGTGAAGAAGTGCTAGGAGCTTTAGGTAGAATGTAGATGTAGGAGAAGAGGGCTGAGGAAAACTTGGGCAAAAGTGGTAAGAGCTGGTCTAAGAAGAGATGACAAAAGACTGTGACAGGTGGAGGAAAGCTGTGTTGGAGAAGACCCATTTGATCATACAAGCATTGAAAAATGGATATAAAAATGATGATCATGCAGCTAGCAGTAAAGACATACATTTGACCTCTTCTGAGACAATGGGGGGGGGGGGGTAAATAGTCATTCAACACGCTTGAAATAGCAGCTAAATCTCCCTCAAAATCATACACTAGTATTTTCAAATGGAAGGCCACATTAGTTAATGCAATCCTAGATATTCTTTAAAAATAGGCAGGAGAGCCTTACTTGGAAAGTCTTTTGATTATAGTTATTCAATGAGAACTGACTTGAGGTCTAAACAACAATGAAACCTTGTTATTGTGTGGAGTATAATTATAAAAAATGTATTAAGATAATTTCCTTGATAACACATAATCTATGTTATTTTAACTTTTGAATACCCTGCAATGATTTAGCAGAAAATATCTAAAAACAGGTTTACTGGTAAATAGATCATTGTTAAAATGTTCAATATTAGGGTAAACACTTCAATTTTTTGTACATTCTATGACTGTGTTGTTAATGAGATACAAGACATTAAGAGTAGATGTTATTAACCTAAACTAACTTGTTTAACTCTTAGAGCTATTTTCTTGGAGTTACCTATCACTCTAATTAAGGGAACCTCTACATGGTCATTTGATGTGCTACAGATAGCAGTCCAACAACCTCAAATTATACCCTACTATCTTTAAAAAGGAAAGGCCATAGACAATGTAGTCGTAGTTATATAAATAAGATAGGATAATCAAGGTTGAAATGTTATACTAAGTCACCTCTATCAGGTTTGATCTGCGATGAAATTAAAAACAACCAATGTTGTTAGGGGAGATAATTTAGGATGGCATAAAAAAAGTATCAATTTTTATTAACCCTTTAGCATTTACATTACTCTATATTTACTATTGTATTTTGATGGTAAAGGCTTTACTTCACATAATAATCTCACCTAATATCGAATCTATGAGATTTTGATGTTATTTATTTTAAGAACAATATCTTAACATCAGTATGAGTGGCCAGTTGCAGCCGGTTTGAACAGAAAGAGGTGAGATAATTCTGGTTGGATACAGCCGGTTTAAATGCTAAAGGGTTAAACAACTCTGATACAAATATGCATAACAACATTATTTTACACCAGCTTTCCATGCTGGCCTGAGCTGGCAAGGTTGCTGCAGTCCAAGTCAGCTCTAATTCCGAATTACTGCCTTCCTGCATATATACGCCTGCACTCAAATATAAGAAAAACTGAAGAAAATGAATATATATTCAAAATAACTTCAAATGAACAACAAAAGATTGGGTTTTTTTCAGTTCAAAATTGTTTGTTTTATTAAAAAAAATATTTGTAAATATTTGAAAATATTTTGTACTGACATAATGTAAGAAGTTAGCACATTAGTGTTCAGTCTTCAATAAGAATTAATGAAATGAAATAAATGATAGATTGAAGGCTGAAATAATTTATATGAATTTCTAAAAGAGTTGACTGCCCTTTCTTGATTATTTCACAGTATAATCTAACATTTCTGATATATATATAACAGGCATTTTATATATAAGCAGGATCTTGAAATTCATTTTTTCAAGCTGTTGAGTTACAGATATGTTCTCTAAGAGTTTCTTTGAAATTATCACCACTGAAACAACTAAATTTTATATCAAATGTTCAAACATTCCAAATTGTTAGGAGGGTTTAAGTCTGTTGATATGTATGACAGCTATTTCTTTCTGCTTGCATGGGTGAGATGTTTAATGTTGATGCTCTTCCTTCTAACCACTCAATTAAGTAGTGGGAGTGGAAATTTTTAATCAATCAAGCAGAGTTTAGTTGTTTTTTTCTGTTTTTTCATCAAGAGCCCAATATAATGGTTGTTGTAAGGCAGGAATCCAGGGGCTGTGATGGTCAGGTTACTAGTAAGTAAACTCCACAGCTATCATACCCCAAGTATGTATGCATTAACAGAGCTAGTTGCATATGTGAGAATGTTTCAAACTTACAATAGATGGTTAAGTCTGTAACTGTGAATAAATGATTGAAACATAATTTGACAAATACTGGCAACCTGTTTATCCCACCTGAATGGAAGTATTTCATTTCTTCAAGCTATTTCACCAAGGTAGATTTTCTTATCACTTGAACAAGACATAACTGAAAAGAAAGACATAGACATATATATGTATGTGTGTGAATAAGTTAAAGCTGGATCTCTGGCATTATGCAGTAATACAGAAGACCCACCTTCCAATGGACACAGGCTGAAGCTGAAGCATACACATATGCACCATCCCCACCTCACCTTCCCATACATCTCTCATAAGGACAGGTTGTAGCATACATCCAGTGAAGCCTCCAGCCCACATTGTAAAGTGGTCGTGATAGTGACATGACAAAAATCACCCAGCCCACACAGTAAAGTAGTTGTGATCGCAACACGGCTAAAAAGCAAAAAAGCTGGTTCAAATGCTAAAGGATTAAGTGCACTGAAGATTAATATGTATTGCCAAGAATATGAAAAAAATAAATCCAAACATCCAGTCATCAGAGTATGCAACAATTTTAATAACCACACAAGGAACTGCGTGTCACATGTCATCTTCCACAAAATAAAAAAATGAAATACAATAAACACATACTTACCAATAGGTTCATGAGGATGAAAGTCTACTTCATTGACAGAACCAGTGTGACCTGGCAATTTGTACAAAATCTGTCGTGATGCTGTATCCCAAATATAGACAAATCGGTCACCAGAACCAGCAGAGATCTTACGGCCATCAGATGACCAAGAACATCGTAATAAGTTCTGTAATGAATGAAAAATATTATTACAGCTGATATTGAACCATACTTTTACCATATACAATATGCTAAGAAATAGAATGGATAATTCTAATTAAATGTAGTAGTAGATTATTCTTCAGCTAATATATATATAATTTTTCAAACAGGTTTCAATATTACTTTGGTAACTCCTTTGGTGCAGATAAAGATAAAAAAATATCCACCCAAACATGGGTTGCAAAAGAACTGGAAACAGTCATGCAGACATCAAAGATATATAACATTATCCAGAGAAGGTGCTGGATATATGGGTTGCTTCAAAATATATGATCAACTATATCCATGCCATATGTCTGTTTAAATACAGATCAGTCTATTTATGGGCCCTTTATAGCAATAATGAATATACCTTTCCTATATGTCTACTTACTGAGGACATCAACAATATCATGATGATGACAGGCCTAGCTAAGGTTGAATTTCAGAAATCAAATGAAAATGTAGATTTAAAAACAGAAAATTTAATTTGTCACACAAATCACAATCAACTCTGTCGAAATGGCCAGCAAACATTCTTTAGATGGTGAAAAGATCTGATTCACCATCTGTTCACATAACAGCATTGGAAGGCCTGCTACAGTTTCTCAAAACCAGTTGTAGGACCACTTTAGAATTGCAAATATTAGGTTTTAACTCTTTTGATACCAAACACACCCTTGGTTCTATTGATACAAAGCTGTTTATTTTAAAGTATTTATATTTATCCGAAAACCTTCCATCATAGTCATATGTAAAAACCTTTATGTGATGCTCTAAACATTAGATAAATAATGAGAAAGTTAGTTATATTACTAAATCGTCATGAACTTAAATTGCTGGAGTTCACTTTCTGAAGCCAAAATCGACCCTCATGGGATTTGAAATATAAAATTTGAGGCACACCACAATGCAAAGTTTTATTCCATTTTTGGCATGGTTACTCTATAATAATAGTGATGATGATATTGTTGATCTAACTTCTATAATATAAAACTCCTTAATATCTAGAAATACTATGAACTATGTAATAATAATCTAATAATACTTGATGTCAATATAGAAATAGAAACTCACTTTCTCAAAGCTATGTTGATGTCCCTGAAACAATTTCAGACATCGTTCCTGGGGTGCAAATGGTCGTACATCCCAAATTCTCACTGAAAATTAACGAAAAGAATCATAAATCAATAGAAAAGATTTTTAAAAAAGCATATACAGATTTCTTACCTACTTGCTTTAAATAAGAAGAATGGGGAGACATGACAAATAAAGATGAATTAGGCACCTTGGATTTAACTTTCTAGGGAAAAGCAGTAAACTAGAAAACAATCCATAGAAATAGTTAACCAAAGAATGTTATACTACCACCAACGTCTGAAGATTTTGGTGAAATTACAGTAGGAAGTGTTAAGTAGTAACATATTGGTGAGGAGCTAAACTATTCAATGAAAATTCATTGAAAACTGAAGACGTTTTAATACATAAGACTGTTACTAAAGTGAGATTAGCTTTCAAAAAAGCTAATTATATTGGATCAAGTTAATTTTCTAGATTTCTAAAATCTACCCAGATTATGATATATGGAAAGATGCTTAAAAATCAAAAAAAGTATTAGATCCAAAACTAGAAAATTTGAAAACCCACAAAATAAATGAAACTGAATATATAAACTATCTACGGAACCAAAAATAAGACTTTCGGCTAGTGGTTCCCAAATCTGTTTTACTCACAGCACACTTTAGAACAAGAAAAATATTTTGGCACACTTTGTGGCTAAATTTGAAAATTTATTCAGGAGTTATTTAAAGTAGAAATATAAATAATCAAAAATACATTATTTGTACTTCCTTCTTTAGTCACACTCTTACCATCCCCTTTCCAGCATGACAGACATTTTACATGACATGTACTCTTGCCTCAAGTGGGAAAACCCCCGTCCAAACCCATGCAAGCGTGGAACACGGACGCTAAACCTGATGATGATGATGATGATGATGTACAAAGGCTTTAATATAATAAATAGATACTGCACCTCTTTCAAACAAACTATTTTAAAAATGAAAGTAAAATACTTACAGGTACCATCCATACCATTGGATAACAAGTAAGAACCATCAGGACTTAGTTCCAGACCTGTTGGCGTATCTGTATGACCTCGTAAACGATATAAAATATCATTTTTCCTTAAATCCCAAACTTTGATGTCGTTATCAATACCACCAGAAATGATTTGCTCAGCAGTGTCACTAAATGTCACAGAAGTCACTTGATAAACATTCTGGAAAGTCTGTACAGCTCCTCTCTTCCGAGAATCCCACAACTGAAATATAAATAGCAGTAGAATTAGACATTTTTGTATGCCTGTCACACAAAAGTATTTAACCCTTCCCATACCAAACAATCCCTGGTTCTGCAATACTCAATTGTTTGTTTTAATGTGTTTACATTTATCTTTAAAAAAACATTCTATCATAATTTTATGTAAGAACCATTGTTAAGTTATGTTCCAAACACCAGCTTAATGAAAAAGTTTCATTTTTAACCCTCCTTTATACCAATACAGCCCAAACCATCTCTTGTTCTATGAAATAAAACCACCCATTTTAAAGGCTTTCTATTTCAATTAAAATCTTCCAACATAATTTTATGTAAGAACCATATGTTAAGTTACTTAGTAATGAAATAATAGTGTTAATAAATCCCTGAAAATTCTTCATTAACTGAAATAGTGTGTATTTCATTAGAAATATTGTCACAAAAGAGTTATATACCTTCAATTATTTTCTAAATATATAGAGCGTCTTTAATTTTCTAAACAATAAGACAGTAATGGGTAGCAAAACTAAATTCCTTATAGTATTTAGGAGGCACATGGCTTAGTGGTTAGAGCATTGGCCTTGCAATCGAAAGGTTGTGAGTTCAATTCTCAGACCGGGTGATGTGTTGTTTCCTTGAGCAAGACACTTTATTTCACATTGCTCCAGTTTACTCAGCTGTAGAAATGAGATGATAGGGACTGGGGTCCCTATCATTCCACTGCAAAGTGGTCGTCGTGGTGCCATGGCAAAAAAAGCACCCAGCACTCACTGTAAATGAGGTTGGTGTTAGGAAGGGCATCCAGCTGTAGAAATCAAGCCAGAATCAGTTCCCGTCCCACCCTTGCAAGCAGGGAAAAGTGGACGTAAAATGAAATGAAATGATGAATTTAGTATCTATATTCAAAACGTTTGAGAATAATCAACACATCAAATTCCCTGTAGTCTAGTCAGCAGTACATTCCATCATGGTTCATATTTTCAATTTATGCGAACTTCTTCTTGAGAGGATTGTTGGGGTAGAGTCCTCAAACACACCTTCCAGCAGGTCCTGTGAGAAGCAACCATCTCCAACTGATCCGGCTGGATCTCCAAGTGAGACCAGCCAAGCTCGTGGAAGAGTTTGGCTGGTTTCACTTAGTTTCAATTGATCATGTCATAATATATTTTCCAAATCTAAATCCAGGGTCTTCTCACTCATGTTGGAGGAACCCCTACCTAGTTGACCTCCACCACTTCCTATCTCTGGTCATACTGGGTCATGTGGGACCAAGGTATATATCATAAATCTCCACCATTATGATAAATTATGAGTAAATAAGAGACACAAACCTTGATAGTACCATCATCTGCTCCACTACATATTAGCTGTGGTCCACGGCGTGCAGGACAACAAGAGTTTATAAAGTCTTGATGCCCTTTCAGTTTCTTTATACGTGCACCAGCTTCTACATCCCAGATGGCAAGGTTCTTATCTGTTGATGCTGTAAAGAGTTGACTGCAAAATAAATAGATTCAATATTTAATAATCACTGGTTCACTATATTTGCCAATGGAATACAAGTAAATTGGGTCTGACTGGGTTTGATTAAAGTTACTTTCAGAAACACTGATAAATTTTTAAAAAATAAATTCACGAGCTGTTTATGATACTAAGATAGCTAGAGAAATACGAAATGATTGATGCTGCAAATTGAGTTTTTCCCCATTATTAGTGGTGCTGTATACTTCTTTGATTAACTCATTTAACACTTGCTATAAATAGGTACAAATAAGATAGGTGATTCTTTTATATACCTTCCAAAAGAAAAACAAAAAAACATCTGCTAGCCTTGGACCTCTGTCCCCCTATTGTTTCAGGCTGATTCAATTTGGATTCAAGTCGTGGTTAAATGAAAGCTGTTGTTTAACAACCATAGTGTCACACTCACCATTAGTTTGATATTTTACTTATTTAATAGACTCTCTATGATAAATATTGACACAAATAGCAGTCCACATAGCAAATATTTCACTAAAGAGCAGATAAAAGAAGGATAGAAATAAATTCATCTGAATTTTTAAGCATCAACTATAATCATTCACACACTTAACAATAATTTTATAGCAGCTCCATAATTTAGTGAAAGAAATCTAATTGCACTTACCTGCCATCTGTGGAAAAATGTAACTCCATGACAGCTCCAGTATGGCCCCGCAACACACCAAGGTTGTCACACTCTCCATAAACATTCCAAAAAACTACATTGAAGAAAATTACAAATATTTTCATAGAAATCTAATAATAGAATAAGTTCAAATACAAATAGAATAAAAGAACTACAACTAAAATTTGATGAAAATATAGAATCTTAATGCAAATATTATCTTCAAATTTACATTAATATACTATAGTATTTCTTAAATTCAATCTCACATCATTCGTTTCAAAGTCTTAATATTATCTGATGCATGTTGCATTTTTAATCAGTAACAATAAAGCTACCTACATAAAAGTGTTTTTTTTTAAAATGACATTCAAGGAAGGAATGAAAGTAAGTCCTGAAAAGGCTGAGGCACTTGTCCTATCAAGGAAGCCTGCACAGTGCACTCTACATGTGAGTGGAGTTCCACTAAAGCAGGTGGAGAAGTTCAAGTATCTCAGGGCCATGTTCATGAGTAATGGGAAGCAAGAGGCTGAATTAACCCTTTAGCATTTAAACTGGCCATATCCAGCCAAAATTCTCTCACTTCTTTCTGTTCAATCCGGCCACTCATACTGACATTAAGGTATTGTTCTCAAAATAAATAATAATGTCATCAAAATCTCATAGATTTCATATTGTGTGAGATAAAGCCTTTACCATGAAAATAGAACAGTAGAGTAATATAAAGGCTAAAGGGTTAAACGTGATTCTTTCCTGAAACATTCTAACCATATGTCCGTAATATCAGAGCTGTAATCTCTCAATTTGGAGAAGTAGCGGCTCTACCTGGAACAACTCCCTGATATTCAAGCTATACACTCTATTGAGTAATGCTACTTCCAAGTCCTTTCAGAGATGACCTTAGGTAAGCGTTGGCTTAAATACTGAACTGAAAATAACAAGTTTGGTTTTTACATCTACCTCCCTTCTTCTGATGATGAATGCTGAAGTTGGCGCATTACTGCACCAGTTCCTGCAACTTGCATTTAATTCAGCCTACTGTCTTCCAACACTTACAAATTTGGCCCCATGATACTTGAACTTCTCCACCTGCTTCAGTGAAAATCCACTTACAGCTGGATACACTTCCTAATGCCAGCCACCTTACAGAATATACTAGGTGCATTTTTTCATGGCACTACAACTACCATTCCACAGAGTGTACTGAGTGCATGAGATGTGCATGAATGATGATCGCTGGATGAAGAAGTGCCAGGAAATTCCAGTAGAAGGAAGCCGCAGTAGGGGACGACGAAGAAAGACCTGGGCAGAAGTAGTGAAAGCTGATCTCAAATCGAGGAAATTCACAGAGATGACATAGGAACACGACAAATGCAAAGATGCTGTGCTGAAAAGGACCCATCCAACCCATGCAAGCAGAGAAAAATGGATGTAAAAACAACGATGATGATATTTAATTCACTTTAACTTTTTATTTTTATTATTATAGGCTTATGAAAAAATATTCAAAAGAATTAACTTACAAATCATGCGATCAAATCCAGAAGTTGCCAAAAATCTGCCATCAGGAGAAAATTTTCCAGTAAAAATATCACCTTCGTGACCAGTCAAAAGCATTATTGGTGCCTCAAGACTTGAAGTTCGAGGAATACCCTGTAAGATTAGATATAACATATTTGTTTTATCAACTTTAGCATTTACATTATTCTATATTTACTATTTTATTTTCATGGTAAACACTTTATTTCACATAATATGGAATCTATGAGATTTTGATATTATTTATTTTGAGAACAATACCTTAACATCAGTATGAGCAGCCAGTTTGAACAGAAAGAGGTGTAAGAATTCTGGCCAGTTTTAGATAATACTTGTTTCTACTTTAGGCACAAGGCCAGCAATTACCCAGTGCATTACTGGTACTTTATTTTATCGACCCCGTAAGGATGAAAGGCAAAGTCAACCTCGGCGGGATTTGAACTCAGATCGTAAAGGGACGTAACTGTGCTTGAAAGCATGGCGTCCGACCCTCTACCGATACTGCCAATCTGTTCTACACTAACATTGATTTGGCATAACTAAATTTACGTCCTTAGACACTGATCATACATAACTACGTCTTATTTTCATTAGTTAAAGTCTGTTTTAAGGTGGTAATGCATGCAGAGCCGTTAGAATATCAGATAGAATGTTTTGTGGTATTCATTCAGACTCCCTGCACTCAGAGTTCAAATCTTGCTATGGTCAACTTTGCCTTTCATTCTTTTGAGGTCAATAAAAAGAGTACCAATCCAATACTGGAGTAGATTCTTCCTCTAAATCTTTCTTTCACTTCTTCTATCACTCTCTCTTCTTCTCTGGAAGAACTCAGCTATGTTCAGACCTGGAGAGGAGATAGGCTCTGCCAGGTTTCAAAAGTGTTCAAGAAAAGCTCTATGCCACTACAATTCCACCAGGAGTTATGGGTTAAAAGAGAAAAGTTTGTCTTAAACACAGAAGCTCATCAGGCTCGAGCCTATCTCAGTTTTATTGGTGTTAAATGACTGAGAGTACATGGCTTCTCTCTAAATGGAATGCCAGTATTCATATGAGTACACCTGCTAATTGGACTGGATCTACATGAAGTGTTATTCAATGTTTATACGTTGCTACAAGAGTGTTTTCTAACATGGGCAGAAGGCCTTGAATATTTTATTATGAGAAGAGTGCAGTCGATTATATTGACCTCAGTGTTTTACTGGTACTTTATTTTATCGACTCCAGAAAGATAAAAGACTGCGGCGACATGTGACCTGAAAGTCCGATGCTGTCAATTTGTCTGCAAATTTTAATTAAAAATACAAAAATAAAGATGATGTTACACGCAACAGAATTGTATGTACCTAATATCTTCAAATGAAGATATACAATTCATTTATACAGGAATTAAGATTCACAAAAAGTTGTAATTGCTGGTGAAAATTAGTTCTCCACGTGTTCGTGCAGATACGAAGAGAATAAAATATAGATGGTCTCACAATGCTATCGCAGTTTTATTCTTTCTAGCAAACATTCACTGCATTTTAATCTTTATGAATATACAAGATCCTAATACTTGAGGCAGCGTGTATACAAAAACGAAATAGATTTGTTTTCATTTGGGTTTTGCATTTTCTATCTTTAAAATTTCGCTTTCGTTTCAATCCAACTCGCAAATAGGACTTAACCCTCATTAAATATATACTTGACACAATATATGAAGAGATTATAAACTGAATTTTTTATTAATAAACTTGTATTTTAATGACTCCATGTTTTGTAAATATAAAAAATAGCAACACATTTAAACTACAGTACAGGTGATAGTCTTAATAAACAAACTGGCTAACAGACAGTCAAGAGAATTACTTTACCGATTGTATTAAAGATAGATTCTTTCTGTGTAAAGGAACAATTTCATTTCTTGGTTTCTTAAATGGAACAATCAATGATTCCGAAGCCTTTCTTTTAAGATCCATGTTGAAGGAATAATAATAATAACAATCAGAAGAGGAAGAAATGTTAAGAAAATACTGTAAACGTTACCGGCATTTACCGGAAATGTATTTTTGCATATCCTAAATGCGCATGACTAGAAATGTGTTTGTAAAACTTTTGAGGTCAACTTCAAGGGAGATAATTCAATTTGCTAGTTGAACTCTTATTCAAGCGATAGAAGGTTGTGTGTGATCTCTTGACTTGTTAGAATAATAGCTAAATCTTCGTCAAATCACATCTTACCGTCATTAAAGTGAAAGGACACATAGTAAAATAAGGTTTTCTTTAAAAAAAAAAAAGACAGTCACGGCTAGAATGTCAGATTATAGATCTAAAAGACCAATGAGCACAGCCCCTAAGTCCAGTCAAAACGAAAACAAAAATGGTCTGATTGCTGGCTAAAATGTATCTCGTTCGTTAGACTTCTGGTGTACTTGGCCCTAGGTCAACCTCAGGTGCGAGTTTCGCGAGTTGGAATGGCTCTTCCAGCGCGTTTCGCTCGACATCCTCCAGAAAAACCCTTTCTCTATCCAGTCCGCCAGGCGTCCAGCGCGTGGGCCCCCATTTGCTCATAATAGTTAGAAATGGGGAGAGACTAAGGCAATGCCAGTGGGAGTTTGGTTCCTTTGTGTTCGGACCTGGTGTATATGTATGTATTTATTTACAGCACAATATATACAACTATATCCTTATTAATACAATCGTTTTCATTATGTTTAATAACGAAAAATTCCAAATATTACTGTAATTTCAAGCACGTGTAACCAACGTATATTGGTTCACTTGTTTTAAGATAAAAATTGAGGGATTTGAGGGTGATTTGTATATTATTTCTAGCATTAGAAGGCGCATGGCTTAGTGGTTAGAGCATTGGGCTTGCAATCGAAAGGTTGTGAGTTCAATTCTCGGGTGATGGTTGTTTCCTTGAGCAAGACACTTTATTTCACGTTGCTCCAGCTTACTCAGCTGTATAAATGAAATGATAGGACTGCCGTCCCTATCATTAAATTACCCAAGACACCTCCAACGAGATATACCTTGGAGTAGGCCAGCTAAGCCTGCATAGGTGTGAGCTGTCACACATTATAAGAAACCACATTGTGGCTCACTTGTTTTCAGAAGAAAATGAGTGCTTTGAGGGAGCCTTGGCTGCTATTTCATGCATTAGTAGCAACAAAATAGTGGTTCACCTATTTTCAAGCAAAAATCAGAAATTTTGAAGAGCTGCTATCTCAAGCATTTGGAATGAATGGAAATGAGTTTTCAAGGGAGGTTTGGCTACTGTTTTCTACCTATCTAGTGGACACATAGTGGTTCACTTGTTTTCAGGCGAAAATGAGAGTCAGGGAGATTTGGCTGTTATTTCTAGCATGTATGTCGACCACTTAGTATGCAAACGAAAATTAGGTATTTCAAGGAGATTTGGCTACTATTTCTAGTATGCATTCAGCAAAGCTGTGTTCTATCTCCAATGCTTTTCAATTATGTCAACAACTGGATCATAGAGCATACCATGGAGGATTTCCCAGGTGTCACTGTGGGAGAAGTCTTTAGAGTCACTGACCTTAACTATGTTAGCAACCTCATGATAATAGATAACTACATCAATGCTGTGTCAGCTGTTGAATATGTCTATCTCAGTGCGTATGTGTCACATGTTGACATACAAATGAATGCAGCCAAAACAAAGATACTATCCCCTTGATGTCTCACCTGAAAAGATCCCTGTCATACACAATGGTGAGATTTTGGAAGAGGTTGATCAATTCAGATCTCCTAACCCTACCTTCACTGTCATAGGCCAAGATAAAGATGAGATAGAGGTCCACATCAACTGTGAGTAGGTTTCTTTCTGTCAACTTCAGGACAGGTTCTAGTCTAGATCAGAGATCCATCAGGCTAAGTAAGTGTTCATATATTGAGTGATTGTTTTCTCTATCCTTTTGTATGGCTAAGAGATGTGGCCGGTGAAAAGATTAGACTCATGCAAGCAGTAAAAATATTTGATCACTTTTGCCTTTGTTGAATCTTCTGTATTCACCCATTGGATTAAGTGTCGAACTCTGAAATTCATCATCACTGCCAAGTTGATTCCCTTCAACAACTGCACAAAATATGTTTTCATTGGCATATAGCTTAGTGGTTAGAGTATTGGGCTTGCAATTGTGAGGTTGTGAGTTCGATCCTCATACCAGGTTATGTTTTGCTCCAGTTTACTCAGCTGTAGAAATGAGTTGCAGCATCACAGGTGCCAAGCTGTATCGGTCATTGCCTTTCCCTTGGCCAACATCGGTGGCGTGGAGAGAGGAGACTGGTATGCATGGGTGACTATTGGTCTTCCACAAACAACCTTGCCCAGAGCTCGGAGGAAAGCTTTCTAGGTGTAAATCCCATGGTTATTCGTGACTGAAGGGGGTAAAAAAACAAAAGGTTTGGTCATACAATCTTCCACTCATTCGGTGAACTCATATGTGACGCAGTTTTACTACAACCTCTTCCGGGATGGCATAAATGGTAAGGTAGATAGCTGAAAATGTGGATTTGTACAATCAAGTCAGATTTTGTATTAATCACTGTTGGAATGAGAACCAGCTGGCAATTTCTGCACTGGATGTCTGAAATCACTATGCTTGGTCAGCATCTGTTCATGATACTCAGGATTCACTGATTGGAACTGTTTCAACTCATCCTGGGTGAACAATGGCATTAGTACAAGCACACACATATACATCAACACATGCATACACACACCATCATCAACACACTATGAGCCAACAAGAAAGCTTATATATGGTCAGTCTACCTGCTAGAATTAGCAGCCAAATCTTCTTTAAATCATGTTCTGCTGTCTTGAAACATGTTTTTTCATAGTACTCCCCATTTGGGTTTTTAGAGATTGGCAGGTCTGGGATATGAAGTCCTAGATGCTCTATATCTAAAAACAAACAAAATGGTCATAGCTGGAATGTCTGTGATCATAGGTTTGTATGATCAATGGTGACCTGACCCAGGGTTAAACAATAACAACAATGGAACTCTTTTGAACATTACTTTATACACAAAAGCCAATGATGGAACTTCAACATGGTCATTCAAGCTGGTAGAAATAACAACCACTGGATGGCACCGTTATGAGAAATATATATGTGTGTATATATATATATATATATATATATATATATATAGTAAAAAATTGAATGGGAACAAAACAGAGGCAGTACGAACAAAGGTTTATTAGTTTCACGCTCTTGAGAGTGGGGTGGTGATATATATTTATTAAAATAACAGGTTAAAGTTTAAGCAAAGAATCGCTGCTTTCACCCTTAACGGGATCTTCTGAAACTAAAAAAGTCAATCTGTGAATGCAGAGGTAAATATTTCAAAAAACGTTGCAACCGAAGGAAGACGATACTATTTGCTCTACGGTTCTTATATATTTGATATATATTTATCCTTATCGAGCCCTCTTTGGATTTTAGTCTTCAAATTTATTATTATTACTATATATATATAATGGAGGCTTAGTGGTTAGAGCATTGGCCTTGCAATCGAAAGGTTGTGAGTTCAATTCTCAGACTGGGTGATGTGTTGTTTCCTTGAGCAAGACACTTTATTTCACATTGCTCCAGTTTACTCAGCTGTAGAAATGAGATGATAGGACTGGGGGTCCCTATCATTCCACTGCAAAGTAGTCATGGAGGTGCCACGGCAAAAAAGCACCCAGCACTCACTGTAAATGAGGTTGGTGTTAGGAAGGGCATCCAGCTGTAGAAATCAAGCCAGAATCAGTTCCCATCCCACTCTTGCAAGCAGGGAAAAAGCGGACTTAAAATGAAATGATGATGATGATGATATATAGATATCAGTGTATGTATAAGTATGTGTAGGTTGAATAGGCATATCATTAGAAGAGAAATTGATAGATAATGTAATTTAGGTAACCAGAGTGTGCAATAGAATAATTAAACTTAGGCTAGTGATGGACAACATGACAGTGCATACATACCACACTCAAGACTGGCTGGTAAACAAAAGAATCATTTCAATGAGACACTAATACAGACTACTTGAATACTGAATGACAGCAACCTCATTATCACGGTTAGTAATTTTAATGAACATGTTGGGCAACTCTATGGAGATATCTTGGTGTACAAGGAGGCTATGTTTAAGGTACAAGGAATGAGAAAGGATCAAGCGTTCTTGAACTCTGTGGAGCAAAGGATCTAACAATTTGCAACACCAGCTCCATGAAACTGGTCAACCACCTGATGCCCTAAGAATTAAACAAACACACAACCCCATCTAGCATACTCAAATATTTCCTTAGTGAAGAATGTATCAACATAGACTTTTGCTTAATGATTTCAAAGTAAGAGCTAGATGGACGCAGAAACACAAGATAACTTGGAGGAGGAAGGTATAGGAGCTAAAAGTACCATTGAGCAATCATGGGTTCAGAAAATTACTAGTTGACACATATGCTGAAACAGAGACTTATAAATTAGAAGATAGATGTATACTGAAGCAAGTGATATCAACCTTAATGCACCAAAATCACAAGGCCCTCCGGAGGTCGACCGATGAGAAGGGACTGTCCTGTATTTCATCAATTTTTCTGGTGTCTTTGTCCACCTTTTTTTGATTAATTACATATATATATATATATAAATATACACACCTGTCTTATATGTATTAAGTCTCTATCTTCCACTCCATTTCATAATATGTGTTAACTAGTGCTTCTCTGAACCTTATGTCAGCAGGGCTTTGAAAAAACAAAACCAATAACTCACCCATGGTATATCACAATGATATGAGTAATTTTTATTCACTTTGTTTTTATTTTTATTTTTATTTTTATTTTTATTTTTATTCATGTAATTTTCTGTTCACATAATAGCTGTCTGATGAGATCAGAACTGTTGCATAACAGTTACCATCGAAATATGTATAACTGATTATGTAATCAACAAAATGTAATCAACAAAATCAACAAGCTTTGGTATGGATATGTGATATGTGTGGAGGATGACAGCAACATAAAGAAGTATATGGCATCCAATGTTAATGGAATTTGTGGAAGAAGAAGACCTAGGTAAACATGGGACAACGACGTAGTGAAGGCTGACCTCATAAAGTGAAACCTCACAACAGAGAAAACCCACCCTCCAAAGTGGGCTGGTTGATTTGATCATGTTAAAGATGGTAGTGTAGAGGCTGAGATATATCCACATTTAGGTTCCCCACCAAAATCCCCCCTTACCCCCTCCTATTTAACTGTCTATCTTCTCCCCCCCCCCCCACACACACACTTTCATCTTCCTCCCTTGATTCCCATCTTTATTATCTCAATCATTCTCAACCCCCTCTCTCATATTCTCTGTACCTCACTGACTACATAATTTGAGACATGACATTAGGTATCTAACTCTTCAGCCCCCCAACTCTCTGATGCTCTAACACCCACACCATACACACAACAAAATGGATGCTGTCCACATAGAGTATATACCTACCAATCTAATGAATCTACAACCCCTTAACCAAGCAACCTTCCCTTCAAGGCTGCTAGTCATCATTCCATCTCTTCAAAACCACTTCCATTACCAACATTTATTCTCATCCTCTCTCTTTCCCTCTCAATAACAAACATATGGATGATATTGCTCATCCCCTTCTCACATTAGGACCCCTTTTCATCTGGAAAGGACACAACAATCACTCTGGTGTTCATGCTTCAATAAAATGTACCCAGTATGCCTTGTAAATGGTAGAGCTGGTGTAATGCTAACATGCACCCAGTACACTCTGTAAATTGGTAGTACTGATGTCATGATAAAATCTGCCCAATACATTATGTAAAGAAGTAGTGCTGGAGCCATGATAAAATTCACCTAGTACATACTGTAAAGTGGTTGGCATTAAGAAAGGCAACAGACCACAGAAACTATTCCAAAATGGAATGTATTAGCAAGATATGGCCATCTGACCTGTCTAGTTTCAGATCCAGATAACTTCTCTAACCCATACCAACAAGGAAACAGAGACATAAAACGATGATGATGATATATATATATATATATATATATATATATATATATATATATATATATATACAAGACAAAACACATATATATCAGATACAAGACAAAACACAACAGAAACACATATCCTCCATCTCAATTTTACTTTTGAAAATCATAAGAACTGTGAAACTAGTAAAGTAAATAAATAAATAATCTTAAAAGACTCCAGTTGCATTTTCAATTTATTTTCCTTATACTTTCATCCATATGGGACATTTAAAAAAAAAACAACCTCATTTTCTTATATATATATATTTATATATATATAGAGAGAGAGAGAGTGAGCTGGTGTAATGCTTAAATGCACCCAGTACACTCTGTAAATTGGTAGTATATAGAAGAGGCAGTGATAGACACATTTTTCAAATGCAGGTAGGATCTATAGAAGTGGTTGATAACTTCCGATACCTAGGTGATCAGATTAGCAAGGGAGTAGGATGCTTTGAGGCTATAGTATCTAGAATAAGGATGGGCTGTAAGAAGTTTAGGGAGCTGCTTCCTCTGTTGACAATGAAGGGTTTCTCCCTACGAACAAAAGGTTAGTTATATGATACCTGTCTGAGATGTGCAATGCTACATGGTAGTGAGACATGAGCAGCAACTGTGGAGGATATGCAACGGCTGAAGAGAAATGAAGCAAGCATGCCCCGTTGGATGTGCATGGACGAGTTAAGTGTGAAGCTGTGTATAAGAGGGATAAACTGTAGTGTGCGGGAGAGAAAACTGCATTGGTATGGACATGTGATGCGCATGGAAGATGACTGCTGGGTAAAGAAGTGTCAAGAAATCCCAGTGGAAGGAAGATCATGAAAAACATGGGCGGAGGTGGTGAGAGAAGACCTCAGATCGCTGAAGCTCACAGAGGAGATGACGAAGGACCGTGACGAATGGAGAGATGCTGTGCTGAAGAGGACCCATCCCACCCTTGCAAGCAAGGAAAAGCAGACGTAAAATTGATGATGTAAGTGATTATAATGGAGTATTCCACTATTACCTTTATATATATTGTGTTTTATGTAAATAATTGTTAATTAACTGTTTCTGATTGACTTGTTGTTTATATATGCATGTACCATTATCATCTGTATAGAAACAAACATAGATATTAAAATTTGGATTTAATTTGATAACCTTGGCTCATTTTAAATATAAATAAATATATATAAGCAGAGTGGGTATGGAGAAATCTATAAACCTGACTGCAGAGATCAGCAAGCCTTTTTATGAGTACACTCTTGAAAAGACTTGCTGAGTACAAGCTGAAACCACTTGACATCACAGTCAGGTTTATAGATGTCTCTCTCTCTCTCTCTATATATATATATACATATATATGTGTGTATGTGTGTGTATAGGGTTAACAATGACTATAGCGAGAAATTTAGCATACAAGTTGGCATCCACCAGGGCTCTGTTCTTAGCCCACTCCTGTTCATTATCGTTTTGCAGACTATAATCGAGGAGTTTAAGTCTGACATGGGAACTTCTGTACAATGATGATCTTACGCTCATAGCTGAATCTAGTCACTCTCCTTCTCCCTACATTGAATGTCTCTATCTGTTCTTCTCTACTGTCATAAGCATCAAGTAAAATATCTCTAAATTTGTTACTGGCTGAGGGATCTTTCAGCTTCCAGATCCTTCTCCAGGTTGCCTTTTGTTTCAAGGTTCACCTAGCTCTGACAATGAGGTCACCGACTACTAGGCTGTGTTGAGAGGTACATTCTTCACCCGGGAAGGCTTTCATGTTTACAACCATCCATCTATCTCCTCCTCTGGATGCCCTTCCTAACACCAACCTCATTTACAGTGAGTGCTGGGTGCTTTTTTCCGTGGCGCCTACACGTCCACTTTGCAGTGGAATGATATGGACCCCAGTCCCTATCATCTCATTTCTACAGCTGAGTAAACTGGAGCAATGTGAAATAAAGTGTCTTGCTCAAGGAAACAACACATCACCCGGTCTGAGAATTGAACTCACAACCTTTCAATTGCAAGGCCAATGCTCTAACCACTAAGCCATGTGCCTCCAATATATATAGATAGATATTTGTGTTTGTGTATGAGTGCTTGAATATACACAGACTAGTGCTAGCAGGAAAATGAGGGTTAAATGATGATGATGATGATGATGATAGTGATGATGACGACAACGATGTAGATAAATGAATACTTAATCATATACATATGCACATTTTACTTTTATATTCAAGACGCAATTTATTTTGATATTTGAATTTAAACTATGTATACACACATACAGGGTTTAAGGGTTTAGTTAGATGTTTATTATTGCACTTTAATGAAAACGGGAAAATAAAGAAGAGAAATTGTATCATTTAATGATAATTCTCAGGTGTTAATAGTATTTTGTAAATTTTCAGATAATGCATAGTGCTTTATCTTATTGAAAACAGGTGGGAAATTTTCTGGGCTGTGTTGGCAGTCATTCATTCTTAGATAAACCTTTCTCACCACCACTGGGAATAGGAATAGACTGGCTCTACAGAAAAACAATACACCTTGCAAAAAAAAAAGGTAAAACTTCCATTTTTTATTTAGAAATATCTATTTTATATATATCATCATCATCATTTAATGTCCATCTTCCACGCTATGTATATATATACATGTATGTATATATATACATGTATGTATATGTGAGTGTATGTGTGAAGGCATGTAGCTTTGTGGTTAGGGTATTCAACTCATAATTGTAAGGTTGTGAGTTTGATTCTTGGCAGCGCATTGTGTCCTTGAGCAAGATACTTCATTTCACTTTGCTCCAGTTCACTCAGCTGGCAAAAATGAGTTGTACCTGTAATTCGAAGGGCCAGCCTTGTCACATTGTGTCACGCTGAATCTCCTTGAGAACTACATTAAGGCTACATGTGTCTTTGGAATGCTCAGCCACTTGCATGTTAATTTCACGAGCAGGCTGTTCCACTGATCGTATCAACTGGAACACTCATCATTGTAGCCGATGGAGTGCCAATTATATGTGAATATGTACATGTATCGATGTATGAGGGTTTAACAGTTTTCTCAGTTCATTTTTTTTAGTTTATGCCTTAACCTTTTAGCATTTACATTACTCTATACTAGCAGAAAACCACCCCTCAGGTGGTTTTCTGCTGGCATGTGTAGTGTGCATATTGATATTACATGCAAATATACATCATATCCTACATCAAATAAAATTGTAATTGACAATTTGCACAGAAATTGAAGAGAAACTGTGTTACACTCTCTTCTGTAAGTAATGTAATCCATGATGCATTTAAAAAAGACGATATTATATATAAACTGCATTATGGTGAAACGTAATGAAAGCGAAAAAGGAGAAAATTAGTGACAGAAATATAAACGTTATGATATCATGATGCAAATATATGAACGTTTATATAACCAATATGATATAGCGTCCGTTATATCATAACCGGAAGTGTTGACATTTGGAAATTTTAAAAGAAGAGAATCTTAAAATAAGCAATCATTATATATAAGAATATTTATGTTTAATCAACAGCTACAAAATTTACTACATACATTATGTAATATTCATTCATTATTTATTCAAAGTATCCGACTTATTTTACTATCGGGATAAAAAAATATATTCAGGACACAGTCCCACACTCCTCCCTTTATTATATTATGAATTACTAAGGTGGTGAATTGGCAGTATCGGTAGAGGGTCGGACGCTATGCTTTGCAGCCAAAAAAGAGTTATATCCCTTTATGGTCTGAGTTCAAATCCCGCCGAGGTTAAAGTACCAGTAATACACTGGGATAATTGCTGGCCTTGTGCCAAAAGTAGAAACAATTATATTATGAATTACTATTGTATTTTCATGGTAAAAACTTTATCTCACATAATATCAAATCTATGAGATTTTAATATTATTTATTCTGAGAACAATACCGTAAGATAAGTATGAGCAGCTGGTTATGGCAGGTTTGAACAGAAAGAGGTGAGAGAATGCAGCCGGTTTAAATGCTAAAGGGTTAGATGGCACTTCAGTCCAGCTGCCAATCTATACATCTAGCCACATATAGTGCAGACGGCCCCTGAGTGGAGCAGGATGATATATTTGATTGGATCTTGGTGTTAGATTTTAGATCACGAAGATGGACCAGGTGAGACTTTTCATAGTTTTTTATACTTCCATGTGAGAATGCACGAATTCTCTTAGAAAGAGAGTTTTGCTATATTCATATGAATATGTTTTGAAAATTGCAATACAAAAATCCTATGAAACTTTAGCATGGACCACAAAATAAAGCACAATGAAGCTGGTATGATTTACCATGTCAAGGTGACAATAGTGTGTTAATAATTAACATATATGTCCCTAATACTGCAAAGAATCTATCTGAGAATTTAAAGAAATACACTGATTTAATGTGGAAATAAAAACATGATGGCATTTTAAAAAAATGTAACATAACTATCATTTCATTTGTATTTGGTGCAACTGGAAAGATAGGTAATTACTTCTACAAACATGTCAACAGATTACCTATAAGGTAAGTTCCAAAACATAGCCAATTCTAGGATCTTAATAGAGAATTTGCACTAAGCTTTTGTTATATGTACTTAATTATTTTTGTAAAAAAAAAAAAAATTCTTTCTATATCTCTCCCACTGTGCTAAATAATGATAGTAAAAGAGATAAATAAATAATAAATTAAGTGAAAAAAAACACTGAGAGAAAACCCAGATTTAATTTTATGAGATTGCACATATGGATTATTGATATGATTTGTCCCAGAAAATAAATCCACAAAAGCAGCTTGAGAAACTAAGAAAGATAACCTTTTAGATAGCATTTTAGATGAATGAAAGGAGGGCATTCAAAAGTGGGAGCAGTATTTGAATTAGGCTTAAGCTGAAAAAGCTACAGATTATGGCCTCACAGTGTGCAAAATTCTCAAAATAATCAAAAGGCATACATATTTTCGATGTTTGTGAGTTGTTCTGGTGGAATTGTGTAACAAAGGACCTCCAAGTTTTCTATAACTGAGGACCTCAGTGAGAAGGGCCTAGCTACTTTGGCAGAATAAGGACTAAAAGTTGCAAGACAACTGAGTCAGATATTTAAGGCAAAATGTATAGGTGAAGGTAGTGGAGGCACGTGGTCTAGTGGTAAGGGTGTTGGACTTACGATCATAATGTCATGGGTTCAATTCCTGGGTTGCGTGTTGTGTTCTTGAGCAAAACAGTTCATTTCACATTGCTCCAGTATACTCAGCTGGAAATGAGTACCAGCAATAGCTGGGGGGTTTAACCCTGTGATGGATTGGTGTCCTGTCCAGTGGGGAAGTCTAGTACTCTCAGTCACTTCACGCCATGAAATTGGGATAAGCACCAGCCTAACGAGCCTTAAATGGCTTAAGACAGACTTGGTATTTGTGACCTAAAAAGATACTATCCATAGAAGCATAGTTATATATTTCTTTTCTAAGAGTTTAGGAAACTCTTAATGAGCTAGATGTTTCTGGTCATCATAAGCTACTAATAATAATGTTATAATATTTTTATTTTTTCATTTTTCAGAATGTTCCAGAATACAATGATATGTCTAATCAGAAGTTGTATGGAATATATAATATGACTTGGTTTAAATACAGAAAAATTGATAAAGTTACTTCCTGAAGATTTAAATTCAAAAAAGAAAACACTGGAATTTATTTTGAAATTGCTTAGTTTTCATATTTATTAATGATTTAAAGATAAATCCTATTACCAAAAAAAAAAAAAAAAAAAAAAAAAAAAGAAACATCATTATAAATAAAAATGATGGGAGAAATTTGTGAAGATACGATTCTAAATATCCCAGAGACTATTGCAGAGGTTGATGATAAAGAAATATCATATCATGAAGAATTTGCAGAAGAAATAAAAATGGAAGAAAGCAATTTGGTTCAGGAAAATGGAGAGGCAAGTAAAAACATGGCATCAGTAGAGGTTAATGGAAGGAAGGGATCTCTTCAGGAAATGTCTTCACCTCCACAGAATTTTACAGAGCCACTGTCTCCACTTAACTTGCTACGTTCTAAAATGATTGAAAATGTTTCGATGAAAATGCAAGATGCCACTGAAATGTCAAAAAGTGGAGCATCTCTCTATCTCGGTAAGAATATTGAAAATGAAGCTTCCATTATAACTTTACCGAAAACAACAACAGAAAATGTCAGTGAATTAACCAAACGAAAAGCAGGTAGAAGTAATACTTATATGGATACTACGGAATTTTCAAAAAATTCTGCAAAAACTAACAATGCTAAAATGCCAGAGACTTTGCAGAAAAGAAAAAATACTGTTACTGGAGCACCAGAATCAAGAAAAATGAGTACATTGAGCTTCTCAAAAGTGATAACTCCTGTTCTTCGGAAAGAAAGTATTTCTAGATTTGTTAGTACACTATCTCTTTCAACTGGTGTTCCTACAATTTTCAATGAAGTTGATTCAAAAAGAAGTAGCTTAAAAACTCAGAGAAAAGTTTCCGAAGTTTCCTTAGATTTACAACCAGGAATTGATAGAGGTTCAGTTATCCTACCACTTAAACAGCGACCCAAATACTCAAAAACAAAAAAGACTCTAATCTTAATCTCATCAATTCTTTTGCAAATATTTGTATCAGAAATATTTTCATTAGCTCCAATTTATGTGGAACTTCTTGATGTATTCAAATCCTCAAAATCAACAACAAGTTTGGTTCAGTCGTTACCTCAAGGTCTTGCTTATGCATGTGGTGAGTAGCTTTCCTAATAAATGATAATTTGTTGTTGTTTAGCTTCAAGTTAGTCTCATCTGTCTATGGCCATCCCATCTTTCATTCAGTTATAGTGTATTTTGAACTAAAATATGCTCTTCCATTTTTAAATTGGCAAAGTATGATTTTAAGGAAATTTGGTTGCTATTTCTAACCAATATCTGGGAGATATGGGATTTATTTCCCCATAGTAGCTGATGCCAACTTCTTTTTCTGTCTTTAAGGGTCTTCTCCCTATTTTATAAACTATTAACATCTCAGTGCATGAGCACACCATTCTTTATATTAATAGTAAAAATGTTGGTTTTAAAAATAAAATTCACTTATATTTTATATTTTGATATTTCTAGGAATCTTTGTAGCACCTTTAATTGCTAAATTTGGACTTCGTACAACACTGTTTGTTGGGGGCATTCTTTCAAGTACAGGTTTTGCTGGAGCTGCTTTCATGAATAATGTTTTTGCAATTGCTCTATTCATTGGAATTGTATCAGGTATGTATAACCATTTCAATCAATAACATAATTTTTGGCTATGTTGAATTTTATTTTAAAATAATACAAAAAATATATGTATACATGAATATCTATATATATGCATGAATATAGTTGGGCTTGACCTGTGATCATGTATTTAAAATGTTTTTCTCCTTCTCTTTCTCTGCTTCACATATTGCTTTAAATTGATTTCCATTACACTAAAATCACAATGGCATAACTGGAAAGTTTATTTTTGATATTATCATGTATACTCAAATATAAACTGGGGAATATGTGACAAAAAAAGAAAAATCGATGTTAGAAAGGAATCAACTTATATTCAGAGACAATATTTTGACAATTTTCGAAAACTTTAAATTCTACATAAATAAGGTTTAGATGTTTGCTCATTTCACACACATAAAATACTGGGATTGGCTTATACTTGAATATATACAATAATAATATTAACTATGTCCATTTCTCTGATATTGACATTTATTAAAAAAATCAAGTATTTTTAATCATTTAGGTTAAAATATTTATATTTTAACTGCCTGTGTGAATTAACAGATTGGTGATAGAATAACATTTAACAAAATAGGTTTCCCTGGGAATCTAGCTTCTTCAATGTGTATTAGGAATTTAAAAAAAAATAAATCAAGTGATGATAAAATTATACATGTTTGTAATTACTGCTTACTACAGGAATATTTAAGTTGGGATTTCTTATGTCAGTAACAAGGAGTCATAGAATGATACTTTGAGGAATTAGCAAGACCATCATGAGGGTGCACAGCCTAGGGGTTAATGTAATGCCTATCACAAACTAATTTCAGTATATTTCATTGGGAAATTACGAAAGGTTTTCTTATTTGAACTTCTTTGTTAGGTGATCTGTTGTGGTAATTACCTCTTTGGGATTAAAGAAATAGACTTAGCGGACTATTATAAATAAGCAACATGTCTCATTGTCAGGAGTTTGGTTGGAGTCTCACTTGAAAGTCTCATGTTTTGTAGTCAGAAGTTATGCCTGAGATAAAATTGTTAGTACCCCCACATCGTAGAAAATATAACCAATCAAAGGGTTATAAAATGATCTATTCACTATAACTATTGGCAAAGTTCAACTATTTTAGTATATAATATTACAAGTAGAAATATTCCACTGGTACATCATCATCTAATGAATAGCCAAACAAGTTTGTTTTTAGTAATTCTTATCATATAGAAAATGGCTACCAATCAACAGAACTATAACAAGCAGTAATTTCATGCATTTCTTTTATCATCACAATTTATTTCTGTTTTTTAAATTTTCATTTTTAAATTAAAAACCTCTTACCATTTTTCATATGAAACTGTTCCAAATATCAGCTTAATAATGGTTTCTGATATAGGCACAATTTGTGGGGGGGAGGAAAGTCGATTGAATTGACCCTGGTGCATTACTGGTACTTTATCTTATCTATCTTGTAAGGATGAAAGGCCAAGCTAACCTTGGTGGAATTTTAACTCAGAACATAAAGGAATGTAACTATATACCGTGAAACATATTGTCCAATGCTCTACCAATCCACTGCCCTAAACATTTGCTAATAATGTAAAAATGTTATTCTAGTAAATTCTTTCATATTCTCGATTATTTTCAAAATTAATTGAAAACCAATTTGGAAATATGACCACAAAATATGTTTCCTCTTGAAAATAAAAGTGGGTTATTTTAACATATGGGCTCCAAATTTGAGTCAGTAGTGGAAAAAACTTGTGTTTTGGAGAGATTTCAGATATCAGTTTTGTTATCAAATCATGAAAAAATGTCCTTTATTGAATAGTTTCCAGATTTTCAAAAAGGAATACAGACAAGATTCCATGCGGGCAATTATTTCAAGTATGACATTTTAAAACTACTTAACATTTCCTTCTCAGGTTTTAAATACATTTATTCTGAGGTCATGACAAAGTAAAAAATTGCCTCTCCATAAAAGATCAATACAAAGTATTAAATGAATTTATATGAATATAAAACATCTTAAAAGTAGAAAAAAAAAAAATTTCGATAAAATATTAAGACTGGTATAAATAAATATGATTCAGGAATCCATTTGCAATATAAAGCAGGAATTGAACTTTGAAAATATAACTAGGAATATCCCTCTCTTGCCTTGGAAATTAAGAGGGCTTTCAATAATTTCAAGAAAGTTTTTACATGAAGTCCATCAGCTCGTGTAGTCAGCAGAGGGAGGAAGATTACATAAGCAGAAATAAATCAAGATCAGTGTGGAGTTAGAGGTAAGTACATTAATATATAGCAATGTTCAGGACAACTGCTACACTTTTGAAGACATTCACAGGTAATAAACAACATTGAACTTTTCTCTTTACTCTTTCTATATCATAACTTCACTTTACCAACATAAAATGGTTAAGTCATGGAGAGTATTTTCATTGATTGGCATCCTATTCTAAACTTAACTTTACCTTGATTCAAGACATTTCTTTCAGGTATTTAACTTCTGAAATTCCAGGAATTACACTATTTTAAGCTCCTCTTTTATATATTTATATATATAGTGGTAGAACACTGGAAGGTAATATCCGTAGTGGTAGAGCACTCAGTCCATGGGACGAGTTTGGTAAAAGTGGTTACACAACAGTTAGTTCACTATAGCGAGAACAATTGTTTTATCTTAGCGGATCCTCAGTATAAGAGGGATAAGCTGTAGTGTGCAGGAGCGAAGACTGCATTGGCATGGACATGTGATGCATATGGAGGATGACCGCTGGGTGCCAAGAAATCCCAGTGGAAGGAAGACGCAGTTGAGGAAGACCACGGTGGTAAGACGCTCACAGAGGAGATGATGAAGGACTGTGATGAATGGAGAGATGCTATGCTGAATAGGACCCATCCCACCTTTGCAAGCAAGGAAAAGCAGATGTAAAATGATGATGATGATAATGATGATGATGATATTCATATTCTAGTTCAATAGCTGTTGTTTGAAGTAATCTTTAGATCAAGTGGAGTATATAGTGGATTGGATGCCAGATAATTGGGGGAGGGGTCAGTTGGTTGGATGCTGGAAGATAGAAGGGAAGTGACATCAAGTCAGCAGTAACAGGAGAGTGACAGCCTCTTATATTGTTGAAGTGTGCTTGAGATAGGTTGCATGTGAGTAAGGTCCCCATTTTCTGTCCTAGGCATTTCTAGAGTGTATGGTGTCTTCAGGTGATGCAACCTGATAAAGCTGACAATACGGATTACCCAAGAGCACTTTTTAGAAGCAAGGTTGGTTAACATTTCAACTACACAAAGATATCCTTCAGTAGGCCATCAATCTTACTGAGTTCAGACAATGGGGGTAAGAGACAGCATGAGATGTTTATATGTCTGCCTCAGTAGTATTACAGCAATAGGTAAAATGCTACGGCTATGAATTTAACCAAAGTTATTGACTTGGTTAGGTAGGAATTTAGCAATTAAACTATGGAACTACTAAGATATCCATATATGAGTGAATATTTGGTAACATGGTAATAAAAGTCACTTAAATATGAATATATATATATATTCATATTTAAGTGACTTATTACCATATATATATATATATATATATATAGTTATACTTTGGGAGGGTCATGTTGTCAATAAAAACACACGCACCTATTGGTTTTCACTTCAATTTATTATAAATTTCTGGTTGGTTGGTTGGTTGGTTCGATAACCGGATTGTTGTTTATATGTTGTCAAAGCTCTTTCGTCACACATTCTGTGACCTCCTCAGTGACTAGGTTTTTATTTTGTGTCTCTCCTTTGTTCTGTCCTACACCATTTTGTTTTTGTGTGTTGTGTGTTTAGTTTGCACATGCGTTACATCCAGGTGTGTGTGTGTGTGTTTTTATTTATTTATTTATGTGTTTATTTATTAGTCACTAGGTGGTTGTTTGTTCTATCTGTGTGTGTCTGATTTGTTTTGTTAGTTTGGTTTTTGTATGTGTCTGTATGTTTTCATTTTGTCCTTAATTACTAGTTGTGATGTTGCTGTTCCACTCATGTTTTCTGTTTCATTTTGGTTGGATTGTTTATATTTGTCACCTTTGTGATTTGTCTGAGCATTGCATCTTTACTGTGTGTGGATATAATTTTATCTCTATGTTCTCCAATGTGTCCCTATATTCTATTTTGGCATGTTGGTGGAGTACTGATGAGTTTTTCCCATCCTGGAGTTCTCGCCAGTGTTCACTTATCCTCTCTCGTATGCTACGGGCTGTTTCACCTATGTATGTTATATTCTTATTCCTACACTGTCCCTCAGTACATCTTATGCTATATACTACATTCCTAGTTTTGCAGCTAATTTGCGGGCTTAGCTTGCAGACTATGCCTTTCCTATCAGCACAGGGGAATCTTTGAAATGGATATGTTTTACTAATTAGAGTTTTTATGGGAATACCTGGTCTTTCAACTATCTTAATATTTAATATGAGGTTGTCTACGGTCCTTCTAAATCTGTAAGCTAGTTCACCTCTAGGGGTTGTATTGACGAACATTACACTCTGGTATTTATTGCTATCATACCATGAGTTTATTTTATTTGCCTTATTCCTAATTCTTTCTATTCTGTTCCAAAAGTTGCTCCTATACATGGGGTAAGTTCCATTTGCATCATTTTCTACAATCTTTGCCCATTTTGTTCTAGCTTCTTTATATACCCTGATCTTGTCTCTCTGATTGTAGCCAGAGAACTGCATGTGGTGGATGAAGTGTTGTATGTGTCTCTTTAATGTGACAAATAAATAAACACATAAATAAATAAATAAATAAAAAACCTTCCAAAGTATAACAATATCTGTTTCAACACACGTTTTCAGATAAGAAATCTCGCAAAACAAATTCAAAAATGAATTATAAATATATATATATATATATTAATGTCCTCATATTATGATATTATATCGTTCTTTGATGGTGTTTTTTGTTTTTTTGTTTTTTTTGGCTTTTTTTTATTTATTTGATTTTATTTTTATTACAGGAATTGGTTTAAGCATTTTGAATGTGGTTTCCTACTCTGCTATTGCTATTTATTTTGACTCTGGTCAGAATTATGCAATTGCAGCAGTATCAGCAGGTTTAGCTGTTGGATCAACGTTGTTACCCCTCTATCAAATTAATATTATTCACATTTATGGTTGGAATGGTAATTTTCTACTAATGGCTGGCATAGTTTTGCAAGTAAATTGTTTATGAGTTTGTTTTGATTTTAATCCATTCTATTTTTAACATAAAATGTTTTTTATGAAATTTAGCAATATAAAACCATTATATGAGGGTTGGCTGAAAAGTTCATAGGCTGACTATGAAGGAGTGATGCTAGAGCTGTGAAATATTGCATGCATTAATTTCAACCCTTCTTATTAATAACTGCATTGTTTCTTTCCAGGGACTATGTTAAAAAATATACCTCATTTGGTCATTCCATGAGAGTATCTTGGTCAGCCTATGAATATTTCAGTCAACCCTCGTAGACTAGGTTCACATGGATATTATTGCAAACCCTCACTAGTGTTGGTGATCTACACAATAAATGCACCCAGTACACTCTGTAAAGTGGTTGGTGATAGGAAGAGCATCCAGCCACAGAAAACTTGTAAACCAAAAGTAAGGGTTGGCAATACAAACAAAATTTGGCCATTGAATACTGCCTCAAAAAACTCTTATTCAACCTATGCTGACATGGAAAAGTTTACCTTAAAAATGTTGATGATGAGGACTTATAATGATTTCTGATTTAGGCGCAAGGTCAACAATTTGGGGGGAGGGGAAAGTCGATTAAATCAACTCCAGTACCTTACTGGTTCTGTATTTATTAACCCCATAAGGATGAAAGCTTATACAATTTAGAGTTTAAATTATTTGTTTCTACTTTAGGCACAAAGCCAGCAATTACCCCAGTGCATTACTGGTACTTTATTTTATCGACCCCGTAAGGATGAAAGGCAAAGTCAACCTCGGCGGGATTTGAACTCAGATCGTAGAGTTTAAATTATTATAAGAAATATTGTCAGATCGCTGAAACTCACGGAGGAGATGACGAAGGACAAGTGGAGAGATGCTGTGCTGAATAGGACTCGTCCCACCCTTGCAAGCAGGGAAAAGCGGATGTAAAATGATGATGATCATCATCATCATTATCATCATTATCATCATCACTGTTTTACATTCATTCTTCCATGCTAGCATGGGTTAGATGAGTTGTCTTGTGGGCAATGCTAGGCCAGGTGACCATGTCTTGTTCATACAGAACTGATTTTGGCTTGATTTCTACAGCTGGATGTCCTTCCTAACACCAACCTCATTTACAGTGAGTGCTGGGTGCTTTTTATCGTGGCACCCACATGACCACTTTACAGTGGGAGGTGGCAGCATACTGTCTATGAAATTGTATATAGAAATACATTGCTTAAAAGTTGATTTACTTTTGTTTTAATATTTTTTAAAACCATTTATTTATCTAAACAGGCATGTGTGATGTCATTTCAATTTGAACAACAACCAGTAAAAAAGACAATTGAGAACCGTAAAACAGAAAATGAGGCAACATTTAAAGAAAAGCTTAAAGAAATTTCTAAATATAAAGTGTTACCATTGTTTTTCATAGCAACATTTTTTCTATCAAATGCAATTCCAATATTTTCTATGATGGTAGTTGACTTTGGAATTGAAAGAGGTTTGGGATTATTCTTTTTATATTAAAATTTTTTTTAAATAATTCAATGAAAGATGTTCAGTGCAGAGGCCTAACTAGAGTATGGCAAGCACGGCATGTGCTATGGGCACCACTTGGACTAGAAGCACGTTCTATTAAAGTCAAATAAGCCTTGTCAGAGAGTGAAAAAAAAACTCCTTCAGATATATGATCTGTCTCTGATTATCATGGGTGAGAACACTATTTATATAAACCATTTATATAAATTATTAGGCCCATAGGTAAAAATACAGTGCTGGGCAGAGGTGCAATTTCACTGCTTGCCAGAGGCGCTATTTTTCCTAGTTATGCCTCTGGTTCAGTGTCAAATATTTTTGTCATAAATTCAAATATTTTAACTCAGTAAACAAGTTTTTGTTTCATTATCCAAAATATTACCAACATGAAGACATGCAAAATTGATGACATCATCATCAACATCATCAAGTCTAAAGTAAATTCATTCCTTTCATCTTAATTTCTCCTCCTTCATAGTCCCTTACATTAAGTGACTTCATGCCTTGTTTCAGACTTTCATAAAAAAACCCATTTCAGTATTATCATTATCATTATCATTATCATTATCATTACTAGCTGAAAAACCAACCTTCGGGTGGTTTTCTGTTAGCATGTGTAGTGTGCATATTGATATTATATGCAAATATATATTCATGTAGATATGATACGTCAAATAAAATCGTAATTGACAATATACACAGAAATTGAAGAGATACTGTGTTACACTGTCTTCTGTAATCAGTAAAGTAATATATGATACACTTAAAAAAGACGATATTGTATATAAACTGCATTACGGTGTATTGATATTTGAAAATTTTAAAAGAAGTGAATCTTAAAATAAGCAATCATTATATATAAGAATATTTATGTTTAATCAACAGCTATGAAATTTAGTACATACATTATGTAATATTCATTCATTATTTATTCAAAGTAATCCAACTTATTTTACTAACGAGATAAAAAAAATATATTCAGGACACAGTCCCACACTCCTCCCTTTATTATATTATGATTATAATTCTTATATCTAATTTTTCCTATTTGCATGGGTTAGATTGGTTTTCCCCAGCACAGAATTTTCTCACTTGTTTCTTTATCATCATCTCCTATGTGGGGTTCAGCATCCTGAGATCAGCTTTCATCACTTCTGTCCATGTTTTCTTTGGTCTTCTTCATCTATGGCTTCCTTTCACTTGGATTTCCAGGCTCATCTTTACCCATATGATATCATCCATACACATTACATGTCCACATCACACACAGTCCTTTCTCTTTCATACAACAACCAATTCCTCTTATACTGAATTTTTCTTTTAATTCATTTGTGCTTTGTTCTTGCACAGTAATATTACCACTTCATTGAAGCATGCTCTCTTCATTTCTTTCCAGCTTTTAACCCTTTAGCATTTAAACCGGCTGTATCCAGTCAGAATTCTCTCACTTCTTTCTGTTCAAACTGGCTGTAATCAGCCATTCATACCAATGTTAATAGGTAATATCAAAATCTCATAGATTCGATATTGTGTGAGATAAAGTCTTTACCATGAAAATATAAAAGTAAATATAGAGTAATGTAAATGCTAAAGGGTTAAAGATCCATTTCAGTAGGATCATAGAATCCATTAATCCATACTTATTGTTTAATTTACTTACTTTCTGAATATATATGTTTTATTATAGGATATGGCATGCAAAGAAGTACTCTTTTCCTGATTGTATTCAGCATTTCTTCTACTATGGGACGCATAGTGGCTGGAATAGCTAGTGCTTGTCGACTATCTGGCATGTTAACGTACTTGATCTCTTGCTGTATTACTTCAGCAACTATCATTGCTATATCCTTTGCAGATGATGAATATGTCATTATGGGAATTCTCTCTTTTATTGGTCTCTCCATGGGATCTTTTATCACAACATCCCTTGTTGCAATGCTGGAAATGGTTGGAAGTGAACATTACCAATTTTGTTTTGGATTCTATACAACAATATCAGGTTTAGGTTATCTAACCTGTGGTCCATTGGCTGGTAGGTCTTCTAAATAAAATTATTATTCTATATTTTTTTTTTTTAGTTTTGTCAACTTAATTACTTGTAGAATTACATGAAAAAACTTGCAAAGGGCTCGCTGCAGTGGAGATGTATATTTCCAATAGAATTTCCATTAGCATTTTTATGGTGTGGGCTTTAAACCTCTTCACATATTCATGAGGTACAAAATTAATTATTTATTACAGAAGCAAAAACATTTGTACCTTACCCTCTATGGAGATCAAATATGTATCTCTATGACTCTAGCTCTCTTATGTTGTTTTGATTTCGTGTCATGTCTATTAGCTATTATTACCCCTGCCAGGGTTACATACAAAGACATTGGCAGCAGATTGTTAGATATGATCAGTGGCAAATCTAATAACCCAGACCTTTGGCATTGAAACACAATGGTGTTATGTAAATGATCCATCATGTTGGACAATGGATGAGACCTAAACATTCTGAGTTAGATGGATACTGCAAGTGCCTTGTGCTTCCAACTACTTGCACAACCAAATCCCTAAAAAAATTGGCCATCCCACTGGACGACTAAGGATACAATAGGATAGCTATTATGTTCTAATATCTGGATAGGGAGTTCTTTTCTGTTGGGTCTGATACATGTGCTGCCACACAGGCAATATTGTGACATTATTTATTCCTATTAGACCAGATCTTATTTGATATATACTCTCAGAGAAGTTTTCCTACATATAATAGATTCTTGATGCTACTATTTTTCAATAACCTTCCAAAAGTATCTTGTCTGGGTTTCTAAATCCCGATGTCTCTTAACATGTAGTGTGGAAGTTTGCTTTACAGCCACATGATTTTCGGTTCAATCACACAGAATTGCATATTGGGCATGTATATTCTACCATAGCTTCAGATCAACTCAAATTTAAGGACTGAAATTGCACATAGCAAAACCTACAGAAGCCTGTTGACTGTACCTGTTGTGAGGTGATAGAATAGACATAATTTGTTGCCTTTGATGCCATTAGCAGAGTCTGTTTTATTGCAAACATTTGGACCAGGTCTTTGGCCTGATGATAACTTGATCTCTATATAAATTGTGTTTTGTTTCTTCTTTTTCCTCCATCAAAATTGGAGGCTTAATCAGTGTTGTCCTTTCTTCCTTCTCTAACTAATCCATAATAAAGGAGCACCCCTAATCTACCTTTCAAATTTGTAGCTTATATTCAGTTGATCATTTGAAACAAGAGCTCTGTTAATTGAAACAATTTATCTCTGCATGCTTCTGGCACATACTTTGGACAAATTCATCTTTTTGCTGACATTTCAAGCATTTCATTAATTATCTTATCTAGAACTATATTGCCCAATGTATCCTTCTATATTTAAGAAAAGTATTTAAACAGAGTACTCAGGGTTATTTAAGTTTGATTTAAAGGAGATTTGAGTACTATTTTTAGCAGATTGAGCTGTGTATTTTAGAGTAAATATAAGCATACTTTATACATAAGGTTTAAACAGTGTTTTAAAAGTGGTATTTATATATTTCAGCCTATAAATATAAATAATTTGAACCACAAAAAATTATAAAGTACTACCTTATTTGATAAATGAATCTTTGTTATTAAGACTTTATATTTAGGATTTCAGTTTGTATTTTTCATATTTTTTTAAATACAACTTCATTTTCACAACATACCTAAATCTGGCACACTACAGGTACAGACAAGACTGGAGCTCCTAAGCACTAAAAGATTATGGCACCCCCATATACTGTATATGGAACAAACTCCAATATACAATATACTATAATGGAAAAATTCTATATGGGGGTTCATCTTTAATTGAGCCCTAAGCATATGGTTATTTTGCTTAATGGTTAATTCATGGTTTGGCATAGAAGCTTCCTTATTATTACTATTAAGTAGTTTTTCTTAATTTATGTTGTATCAAATATTATAATACAAATAATTGTTAATTTATCTGTAATAGGTTTCATTGCTGATCTTACCAATTCATACAGTAAATCTTTCCTGGTTGCTGGACTATTCATTTTTGCTGCTACCTGTCTCAACATCCTGACAATTTTGATCACTCGACAGACACATTTGCTTCATAGACGAATACCATATGTAGAGAGCAGCACTGAATATCAGCTGTCAGATACATTGGCTTCATAGCCAAACACCATATAAAAGGAAGCAGCACTGAATATCTCATAGCTAATTATAACATCTTTTAGGTAACCAGGATGATTGTAATTAGAGCAAACCCTCAATAAATAACAATTTCTTATTTAGCACAAAGCCTACAGATTTTAACCCTTTAGCATTTAAACTGGCCGTATCCGGCCAGAATTCTCTCACCTCTTTCTGTTCAAACCAGCCATAACTGGCTGCTCATATTTATGTTAAGGTATTGTTCTCAAAATAAGTAATATCAAAATCTTATAGATTCAATATTATGTAAGATAATTATGTGAAATAAAGCCTTTACCGTGAAAATACACTAGTAAATATAGAGTAATGTAAATGCTAAAAGGTTAAGGAAGGGCTACAGCTGATTGACTTATCTCAGTAAATGATGTAGCATTTATTTTATTGACCCTAGAGCAGTGTTTCTTAACGGGTGTTCCCTGGAACCCTAGGGTTCTGTAAGAGGTCACTAGAGGTTCCACAGGAAACTAATAAATAAGATAATGCATTTTTGAGTAAGTTTTGTTGGATTTTATATAAGTAATTTTACTTGGACTATGATAAAAATATAAAAGAGATAGACATTAATAATTGTTTCTACTTTTGACACAAGGCCAGTAATTACCCCCAGTGCATTACTGGTGTTTTATTTTATCGACCCGGCAAAGTTAACCTCGGCGGGATTTGAACTCAGAACGTAAAGGGCCATAACTCTATGCTGACGCTCTGCCGATACTTCCAATACACAGATAGATATTAATAATGGCATATAATAATTTTTATGCAGTGGTTCCCTGAGACATGAGAACTATTACAAGGGTAAAAAGGTTGAGAAACGCTGCCCTAGAGGAATGAAAGGCAAAATCTATGCTGATGAGATTTGAACTTAAAATATTGAAGAATGAAATTTAATTCTGTTAAAGATGTAATCTAATACTTTGCTGTTTCTGTCACTGTCATCTTCTTAAAATCCCTTAATATATAGTGAATGATTCCTTACATTACTTATTTCATTGACTCTGGAGAAATGAAAAGCAAATTTGATTCCAGTCGAATATGAATTCAAACATTCATAAATACTAAAAAAATGTTATCTGATACTCCACTAATGTTGATCCTTTTATAAATATATCAAGTAGCTGTTTGAATTGAGTCTACTTTTATTATATTTTTTATTGTTTAAAGGATAATGAATTTATTAAAATATTCCATGTAACTATCTTGTTATGTTCTCATATATCTTTTACTTCCATCTACCAATTTTCACTTGACCTGCAAGAAATAGCAGTCAAATCTGTCTTAAAGAAAGGAAATACTAATGTAGACTTTGATACACTGTGTTTGAAAAAAAAAAGGATGGAGGTGGGCAGTAATGATTAAAAGGCTGTTGATTATCAGTTTGTTTGATCAAAGCTACATAACAACGATTGTATTAACTTTTAGCATCCGGGAACAATCTAACAGAAAATATCTAAAAACAGGTTTGTTAATTGAAATGTTTATAATGTATGGATAGATCACTGATGGATATAATGTATGGATAGATCACTGATGGATATAATGTATGGATATATCACTGATGGATATAATGTATAGATAGATCACTGATGGATATAATGTATGGATAGATCACTGAAAATTTGCAGTAAACTAAAAACTTTAATTTTTAATGTTTTGCAATGATAGTGCTGTTTTGTATTTTTCAAAAATGTCTTGCTAAAGCAGTTGCATGCGGTACAGGATGTTAAAAGTTAACATTAACAAGGAGCGATGGTTGCTTGACTTACCTGAAATAGTAATAAAATCTCCCTCAAATCACACCCCATTGTCTTTAAAAAAAGGAGGACATAGTGGGTAATGTATTTATAGATATACTATGTCTAAAACAAGCATGGAAAGGATGGTAATGGTTGGAATATTTTTGTATTTGATCAGGATTAACATCAGACTAAACAGCAATTATTTGCAGTAGGACTAATATAGTGTGGTTCATAATAGAGGTATATATGAAGTCATATACAATATGTTTATGTATAATAAGCAATGCAAGTGTCTCGCTATATTTTAAGCCAGGCATGGGCAACCTTTTTCAAGCAGTGTGCCACATAGGATGTGGCTCGTCATAAGGCAGGCTGCACTACTAAAAAATTCAAGGCAATTTTGAAATTAGGTGTGCCATTCAGAAAGCCAAATGGGCCGCAATTTGTACATGACTGTTTTAAGCTGTGAATATGTCACAGCTATCTCAGTAACTGTGTGAGAATGTCAGATATATGTTTCTGCATTTTTGCAACAAATGGAAAGATACTGTACTAAGAAGGACATGTCCAACCCATGCAAGTGTGGGAACAGATGTATGATGATGATGATGATGATGATGATGATTAGTGACATTTGCTCATTTGGTACTGAGACAAGAATAAATTATAAATATATGTTTTTGTGTATGAAACAGAAGCTGGAAATGCTCATTTGCATTTAGTGTGTAACATAAACATAGTGTCTCTCATAATAGAGGTGAGTATAAAGAACTGATAAAGCTGTGACATGATTACAGCTTAAAGTATTCATAGTGAGACTCTTGTATATGACTTGATATACACCTCTATTATTAAACAGCAAATGGCAGTGGTTTGGCAGAATCAATAGAGCATCAGGTAACATGCTTTGCAGCATATAGTTATGGCCCTTTACGTTCTGAGTCCAAATCCCACTGAGGTTTATGGGGTCAATAAAATAAAGTACCAGTAATGCACTGGGGTTAATTTAATTGACTTTCCTCCTCCAAAATTGCAAGCCTTGCGCCTAAACCAGAAACCATTATTAAACAGCAATGAGTTCTAACTGATGAAACTAAATATTGATTCATGAGTTAGGAACAATCTATAGATTTATGCAAGGATAAAACCAGATAATCTGGCATACATGCTGTTCTCATAAGCATTAGTAAAGTAATAAACCCTTTAGCATTTAAACCAGCCGTATCTGGCTAGAACACTTTTTTCTATTCAGACTGGCTGCAACCAGCTGCTCATACTGATGTTAAGGTATCGTTCTCAAAATAAATAATAAGACGTAAGCTCGCAACTCTTGTAGGTCAGTTTGAATTCCTGATTGCAGATAATTCATTTTAACCCTTTAGCATTTACATTACTCTATGTTTACTATTATATTTTCATGGTAAAGGCTTTACCTCATAATTATCTCACATAATATTGAATCTGTGAAATTTTGATATTATTTATTTTGAGAACAATACCTTAACATCAGTATGAGTGCCCAGGTACGGCTTGATTGAAATGAAAAAGGTGAGAGAATTCTGGCCGGATATAAAGTGTTAACACACTGGAAGATAGATTGAAAGGTTCAGTGCACATGCTTGGCTCTGTTAATATCCTCAGTAGGTCTAGCATAAATATGAAGACCATATGGAAGCCTTTAATAATGAAAGAATATTCAGCATAAGGCAGTAAAATAGCTCCTAGATTTCATCATAATTGTCCCACTGGTCAATAGCACATTTAAGTTAGTTAAGTGTGCTGCTAGTTTACATGTTAATCACGAGTTCAATCCCTGGGTCAATAAGCAATACAAGGATACATATCCCTTGTATGGACAATGAAAGGAAAACAATCTAACCCTGGGATTTGTAATTCTGAGAGCATTACGAAAGACAATAACAACAAAGCTAATGACACAGTACAATGAAGATATATATTAATTTTATGCTTGATATAGTAGGAAAAAATCTTAACCTTTTGGACACTAGTCCTTCATCAGAAAATAGAATGAGAAATAAAAGATGAAATAGAAAAATAGAGGAGAGTGGACAATGACAGAAACGGAAAAAAAATTTCTTTGAGAAAAAACAGGTCTATTCAAGTCACTCTTGGAAAACTGTTGAATCTGGTATTGGTGTTTAAGAAAATCAGTTGATCTTGTCTTAAAAGGCGGTGGTCTAGCTGAAAATGAAAAAAGCATTTGGTATATATATGTGTTTTGTTGTAAGTATGAATCTGTGAGGATATGTGTGTGTATAAGTTTAAGGTGTGTGTGTAAGAGGGTGTTGGTCTGTACAGAGCTGTGAGGGTAAGTGTAGAGATGTGTGCGTGTTTGTTTTTGGTCTGTATAAAGCGTAACAGAGCCATAGGAACCTTGGGGTGAATGTGCGCGTGTGTGTGACAGCAGACAAGGTAGAGGTGTAGCGAAATCTGTCCACACCTTGACCCCTGGGTGACATTTAACAGTCAAATTCTCGGTTACCTCCTTTTTGGCGTAAACAAGTCTATGCCTGGGCGATCTCTCGAGGTCACCCCAGTGGCTCTCAAGGCAGGGGACAGATATAAATAGCCTGTCTTAGACCAAGCAAAAGGCAGTTCAGAGCAGTTCCTGATAGAGTAACGATGTAAAACATTTGCTTTCTACAGACCCCTTGGGGTCTACAGACTATTACTCTCTCTCCAGGTGTTACAGACTCTCACCCTTCTCTTGTCACTGGCTACTACCTTGCTTCCACTACTAACGAACGATCTCTTACCAGAAACTATTTCAGCATAACGAAATAACAGCAAAAACATCGTCAATCTTTATGATTTGTAGTAATCTTATTCTTGTTCATTTATTAACTGATGTGAAGTAAATTTTATATTTAAACGAAACCATTTATTTTGTCGTGTTATTTCACCTCTAACAACACTTACTAACTTTGCTTCGCTTCAGGGGTGACAGTATTAGGGGTATAGAAGTATCGGTGTGTAATATCTTGTCATTAAAGAATCCACAAGCCTGATGAGCTATCGATTCCAGAGTCGGTCACGATCGATACTGATTGTACCTTGAGCTGATCAATCGCGAAACGCGCGTCATGCGTGAATACACATAATAATGTTCTATTGATATCTCGTTCCTTGCTATTATTTATATATACATAAGCGCACATGTATATGTCTTCGCTTCGCAATTGACTTGTTTCTCATGAAAGGAAGGAATAAAGTCTGATTTTGGGTAGTATTAGATTAACTTTTATTCAGATGTCCATGCTGTCTCACTGGAAGTGTCCGGTGTCAAACGAGTTGCTTCCCCTCTTAACCGATATACACCACCTCCCAAACTTCAAAAGGAATCTGTTATATAGAATAAAACGATTTAAATGAACAATAATACAAAGAAAAAAACAAGGTTCTGGGTAGATTGTCCATCCGACCTGTTTCTGCCTCTAGTCATGACTGAACAGATCTGGTTCTTTTATTGAACGACAGGATAGTCGTGGCAGAGCTGAAAGTGTAGAGTCTGTTGTTTACTGATGGGTCAATCACCAGATATAATTGCTATTCAGCTCCACAGTACACGATGCCGGTTTATTGGAGTTTAGAAAGGGATATATCGCCTCAGGTATATCCATATTTTGAAATGGAATTCGTTTCTCGAATAAACTGTAGTTTAGTCAAAATGTAACAAGTTGAATAAAGCTGAATAACTTGCTCAAGAACTAAATTTTGCACACATCTCTCCAAACGTCGGAAGTTTAATTGGCAAAGAGACTATTAGTAAAATATTTAGATTTCTTTTCCTTGATAGTTTATGAAATATCAGTACATATTCAAGTAATGAATCAAGCAAAAAATTTGATTAAAAACAATGGAATATAGGATTTTGCTGGTCGGGTTTGTTGACTATGGAAAGGTCGTGAACAAAAGTGTGAACAAGTTTGAATTGGAAAATATAATTCTTCCAAAACGAAATAACAATTTATTTACATATTATGCGATTTAACGTAGAATAATCTAAAAAAAAATATTATATACTTTCCAAGTGGAATTATAATAGTAAATATATTTAAAATATATTATTTTGTAAAGATATTGATTTCTAATGCATGGTACGTTGACCGGATACACATTCCAGCTTTTACAAATAACATTTGTCTGCCGCCTTTCAGTTCAACGTACAAATCTAAACATGTTCGCTCGACGCAAACTACAAACTTCTTCAACCAGTGAAACAGTTTTTTCTCCAAAACTTGGTGGATACAGAACGCCAACACGAGCCCAGAATACTTCATATTCTTCAATCTCACAAAATTCGTTAGTCTTTTTTTTATTTGTATATATAATTTGAAGATACTTAAATGAATGTTACGTTTAATTGATACTGTTTTGCAATGTGATGACAGATTCCAACATATACTGTCTTTAAATACCTATGTTCTGTAAAATATCTATTATTGATCAGATTAAAAATGTTATACGTTATAATTGTGTCTATATCTATCAACTACAATTGTTTTGGTACTATCTAAAAACCTAAACATAACTCGAAATAGTAGAATATCAGTGATGGGTAAATTGTTTATCTGTTCATCTCTGTCGAGTTTCTCAAATAATGAAGTCTTGTTTATCTAGATAGATTGTATAATCACTTGAATTTACTTCAGTATATTATGATACGAAATGTCCCAATTTATCTAGGGGGAGAAGAAAACCAGTCGATTATGGCGAAATTAGAACACACGCTCCTTCGTAATCATGTGGTCCTGGTTTCAGTCCCGCTGCGTGGTACCCTGAGCAAGTGGTAGTTAACTGTCGAATGTATATATGCAAATAAGCAAGTGGCACCGTCAAATACATAAATTTGAATGTAGCTATACCTAGAAGAAACGCAAAGTATCTATAGAATGCTCTATACTTAAATAATACACTCAGAAAACAAAGCCAACGATAAACAAGACATCTAGTGGATAAAACCCTTGAATTCGAAACTCATAAATAATACATTCGTAAAAACAAAGCCAATCATGAAATGTCAATACTAGAACTAAGACATCCACCATAATCCTTACCTCAGACATTATCTATATTTCCCAACCCCTGACCCGCTCTAAATATGAGTATAGGGGAGACGGACTTTTTCAAGCCGCAGCCGTCAAATTATGCGGTCGTGTGGCCAGAGTCCTCAAACACTCCTTCCAACGGGTCCTGTCAGAAGCAACCGTCTCCAATTGACCTGGCTGGATCCCCAAGCAAGACCAACCAAGCTCATGGATGTTATCTCTCTCTCTCTCTCTCTCTCTCCCCTAATATATATATATATATATATATATATATATATATATATATATATATATATATATATATATATATATATATATATATATATATATATATGTGTGTGTGTGTGTGATAGAGATAGCAGAAAATGCATACAGAAAAACAGTTATGTAAGACTGACAGACAACTGTATCTCTACCTCGTCAGATATTAGCTGGCATGCAATTTAGCTCATTAAGGTGGTATTGCACTTGGAATGCCAGTTTGCACTACAGATTTGAAAACTGTTCTGTTGGTAATATGCATGTGAGGTGATAACATAGAGAAGAAAATTTACTTCACTTTCCACTCTTCTTTTGCTCTTTTCATCTGATTTTCTTACAAACTTTTCTATACTCTTCTCCACCTCTCTGTGTTTCAGCTTCTTTAGCTCTCTTCTTGTGATGCACAGTTCTAGGATGTCCTCTTTGACCCAACCATGCTTTTTGTGATGGTGTATCCCCTTGAGAAATGTTATTTCAATGTTGGCAGATGACTTTTTCTGCCTTTGGAATCAGTGGCTAGGATGAAGGTATTAAGTGTACCACTGGTTAAACATTCAAAACTAAGATTTGAGAGAGAAAGACTATGTTTCATTTGCAACATGGAATGTTAGAATACTGGCCGAATCTAGAAAACTCCAGGAACTCATTCAAGAACTTGGCACGTTTGCAGACTGAGCAAGGTCAGATGGAAACAAACCAGAAAATGCAAGATAGAGAAAGGTGATACATTGATTTACTGTAGCGTACATGACAGTCACATCAATGGTGAAAACCTCGTGAACAAGAGTATGAAACATGCCATACTGAGATGGTACCCAGTATCTAGCATACTTATTACTATTTGACTGAAAGCAACACCATTTAATATCACATTAATACAAGTGTATACTCCTACATCAGACTATGATGATGAGGGCAGAGAGAAATTTTACTCCTTGCTTCAAAGTATAATGCAGGAAAGCAAATTGGAGAAGGACTTGGAGCCCTCAGCTGGTGACAAATTCAGAGATGCCTTGCTTGATGCTTATAACAGTAAGGAAGATGAGTTAGAGACTGGCAGTGGAGGTTCCTGTAACATAACCCTCTGAAAGCTATAGACAAGATCTATATCTGCTGCAAGGGCCCAGAGCAATGAAATGTGGTATGGTGGTGGAATAGCAGAGTGGATGATGTGATCAAAACTAAGAAACAAGCTCTATCAAATGCTCAGAGGGTTCTCTAGAGGTAGTTGAAAACTTCTGTTACTTAGGGAACCAAATTAGCAGAAAGTACAGTAGCTATAGTGAGGTCCAGTTGAAAATGAAGTTAATTGGGGCAGATAATTATGTGTAACATTCCTTAGTTAAACATTGTCTAAAGTTTTGTAAATGTATCTTTATGATATCATCATCATCATCATCATCATCATCGTTTAACGTCCATCTTCCACGCTAATATATATCCATGTGGGAGTTGCATCTGCGTGATTTTTGTGTTCAAGAAGATCAGTTTGCTTGCAATGTAACATGTGAAAATTTGTTTATATTGTAAACCAATGTACAACTAATGATGTGTAGAAATTTAGCTTGATTGCATTTGAATGTGGCTCATATTTATTTTGGTGTCTACCAACATAACCATTCAAATCAGTTTCACAAAATACGTTTTCTTTCTGTATTAGATTTATGTGTGCATGTAGTTTTTAAGAACAATGCATGCAACTTAATCTGTAATTACAGTTACATAGTAGTTAAAAGAAATCTTATATTTTTCAGATATTCTTTTGTTGCTGGCAGTTCTGTTGAAAAGCTTCATACACTTCAGACTTATGGAAATCCTATGCCTGTTTTGGTTTCAGAAGCACTGAATGTAGCTGAAAGTAAGTTATTCTCCCACTATCCAAGTTTGTTATAATCTTTGTTTTGATTTTATTAACTTTTAATATCTTGTACCAGATGAAATAACATTAGCAAGACATTCTTGAATAGTACAAAAGAGTACTATGACTACAACACATTAACTCTTTAGCATTCAAACCGGCCAGAATTCTCTCACCTCTTTCTGTTCAAACTGGCTGTAACTGGCCACTCATACCAACGTAAAGATATTGTTCTCAAAATAAATAATACCAAAATCTCATAGATTCATTATTATGTGAGGTAAATGCTAAAGAGTTAAAAATTCAAGTTTTTACTCTCCCACTGTAAACAAATGTTCACAATGATATGTCTAATAGTAAAAATACTATAAACATTTCAATTAACAAACTTATTTTTATATATTTTCTGCTAAAATCATTATGGGAGGTTAGGAGCTAAATAAGAAACAAAGTTTGATGAAATTGTAAATTTGAATAAATTTGCATAGAATATTAATCTACATATATGTTAACTGGCATATGCATATTGTATAAAATGGTTGTCTCATATTCTTTACAGGGATTTTACAGTTTGTTGATAGTTTTCCTTTATTTCGTCTGGATTATGACTGTTTAATCTGCTGTGTTTGTTTTCCATCATTAGAAAACATAACAAAATTGAATGCGCTCTGCAAATCGGTTGGCATTAGAATGAGCATCCAGCTATGAAACTATGCCAAAATAAGACATATTTCAGTGAGATGTGCTCATTCAACCTATTTAGGTGGGCAGTAGCTCTGATGAAGTATTAACTGTTATGACCTGTCCACCTCATGCTTGTATCTGAAAATAGATGTAAAGTGATGAGTGCAATAATTTTAATTTAATTTTCTAAGGATATCATTTTATTTAACCTAGAATTTTTCCCTACGCTGACGTGTATGTATATGTGTAGATGTGCATATGCATACATTTATATGTGTGAGTATATAAATATAAACATGCAAACACAGACACACTTACAAAAATACACACTCAGACATACATTCACACAAACACACACATACATTTGCAATGCGATTCTGTCACATGTAAAGAAAGAGGAGTAGTTTGACTATCTCATACTACTCCTCTCTCTTTATGTCTGCTGCCTGTGTGAAAGATGTAGGAGTAGTATGAGGTAGTCAAACTACTCTTCTCTCTCTTTACCTGTTGTGACAGAATCGCAGAAATTTATATATAAATTTATCATACAGAGAGTCTGTTTGTTAAAAGATTGTAGAAAAATATATTTTCCATAGATTTTTTTGGTTTTGTTTTACAAGCAAATAAACATAGACAATTAAATATATTTTTGTACATATATTCATCATCACCTTCATCATCTTTTAATGTCCATTTTCCATGCTAGCAGTTGTCCCGTTGTAAAACAAGTCAGATCAGATGACCATGTCTTACTCACACAGCCATTTCTGGCTTGGTTTCTACAGTTGAATGCCCTTTCCAATGCCAACTACATTTACAGTGTGGACTGGGTGCCTTTTATTGTGGTACCAAAACAACCACTTTACAAGTGTGGACTGGGTGTCATTTCATATGTAATATTTTCAGATTACTTAGAAATGAATAATTAAGTATTATTTCTTTAGCTTCTTAGTAGGTATGAAACGAACAAACCTCTTGAAATTAAAAAATAAAATTTTTTTTTTTTGTTAAAATGTTTGTTTCCTTTTATTTTAATGTTAACTTCAAATAACTTGTTTTGGATGTAATTTTTTTTTTTTATTGTAGAAATTACAGAATACACTGTGAAAATCGATCCTTCTGGTTGGGCATGGCTTGTTGGTGGCCGAAAACTGTTTATTTGGCGTTATAATCAGAGCAGTTATGAAAAGGTACATCATCATCATTGTTTAACATCCATTTTCCATGTTAGCATGGGTAGGACAGGCTGACCCTTTGGGAGAAAATCAGGTCAGAGGACCGTGTTTCGCTCATCTGTGGCTGATTTGGGCTTGGTCTCTACAGCTGGATGCCCTTCCTAATGCCAACATTGTTTGTTTTACAAATCTGTTTTCACTATATGCTTATCTCATTTCTTTGCCTCTAATTTTAGATTATATCATAATAGACTAGTAATATATTCTTTTACTGGTTTCATTCGTTGAACTGTGTTCATACTCAGAGATAGCTTCCAGGTGTTCTTTTTTTTAGTCAATCAGTTGATCATATCAGTACTAATACTTATTCTGTTGATCTATTATCTATGTTGAACCAGTAAAATATAGGACATACAGAACACTGGGTTTAGAATGTTCTTTTTTTACTGTTAAAATTGACTACATTATTTCAAGTTTCAAATCAAAAACACACTCTTCAGATACCATATCAATGAAGAGAGTTTTGAAAAATAGTAACAAAATTATGTTTTAAGCTGGTGGTTAGGTCTTCACCAGCACATCATGTTACCAATCTCTGTCTTCCTTTGTTATCTCTGTTATGAAGTTCATCTTCTTAAGGTCAATCATCACTACTTCATCCCATGTCTTCCTGTCTTTTCCATGAGTTTTATCCTCTGAAATTTCTCTTCACTTTATACAGCTGTCATCTTTCATTACCCATCACATATCCATACCACCAGTCTTCTTTCTCTTGCACACTACATCCAATTCCTCTTATATCCAGTTTTTCTTTCCTTTCAGTTATGCTATGTTATTCATGTACACTAACATTACACATCCATCAGAGTATACTCGCTTCATCATCATCATCATCATCATCACCGTTTTACGTCCGTTCTTCCACGCTAGCATGGGTTAGACGGGTTGTCCTGTTGTGGGCAGTGTCTGGTCGGCTGACCATGCCTTGCTCATACAGGAACTGATCTGGCTTGATTTCTACAGCTGGATGCCCTTCCTAACACCAACCTCATTTACAGTGAGTGCTGAGTGCTTTTTCGTGGCGCCTACACGTCCACTTTACAGTGTGGGCTGGGTGCTTTTTTGCCGTGGCATCTCCACGACCACCTTGCGGTGGGGGGAGTGGGGGCATATTGTTTATATGCTTCAGCATGTACCCATGGGAGGTCGGGTACCCTGTATTACTGCGTGACGCCAGAAGTCACGGTCGTGTGTCATTGTCTTTGAGAGGTGTAGTTGGGTAAGGTCGGCTTTTATCACCTCATCCCAGGTCATCTTGGGTCTCCCCACTCCGCGGTTTCCATCAACTTCTAGTGCTCTGCACCTTTTTATGCAGCTGTCATCCTTCATACGCATCACATGTCCATACCAGCGTAACCGCCTCTCCTGCACGCAGCATTTGATTCCTCTTATGCTCAGTCTCTCTCTCAATTCCTTTATGCTTTGTCGTTCACGTATATTACTGTTACACATCCATCGGAGCATGCAGGCTTCGTTTCTCTCTAATCTACGTAAGTCTTCCACCTTCAGCGCCCAGGTCTCACTACCATGCAACATCGCTGTTCGGATACACGCATCATACAGTCTGCCTTTCATTCTGAGGGAGAAGCCTTTTGCAGCTAGCAGTGGTAGTAGTTCCCTAAACTTCTTCCATCCCGTTCTTACCCTAGTTATTGTACTTTCTGAGCACCCACCTCCATTGCTAATTCGGTCACCTAGGTAGCAGAAGCTGTCTACTGTTTCTACAGGGCCCTCCCAGAGATTGGTGGTACTTGTTTCCTGTGGCTGTTTGCTTGCTGTTTCAGCACAGCTGCTGCATGTGAATCCTACATTCTTAATTAAGCTTCCTGAGATCCCGCTACATCTCTTGTGTACCCATTGTTTGCATGTGAGGCAGAGAATGGAGTTCCTACCTACACCTTTCCTACATACTGAGCAAGGCCATTTCGCTTATCTAACAGAATTGAGCACATTATTAAATTTTTAATTGTACTTGAGTGTATGCACTATAATGTTAATATAACGGAATTTATGTTTGAAGAAAACTAGAAAATGAAATAAATTCATGTGTACATAAATCATCATCATCATTTAACGTCTATCTTCCATGCTAGCATGGGTTGGACGGGATGTCCCTTTGTGAGTGATCAGGTTTGGGGGATCGTGATTCACTCACTCAGAACTGATTTTGGCTTGGTTTTTATGGTTGGATGCCCTTCCTAATGTCAACCACATTAATAATTCATTAATCATAATATCACTTACCTTACAGGTAAAATTGCAGGTCAATAAAATAAAATAAAAAATTAAAACTAGTTAGATTTGAAAATAAAATAGTAATAAAGTTAAATTACATGAAGGGCAGGTGATAATCCAGTTATAGAAAGTTTGCCTAACAAAGGGTTGGGTGAACTCTTTAGTTTTTTCAAGGACATGACAACCTCAGAGTTAGTTTGCTGATATTTTAACTTGACAGCCAATTGTGCCTCATATAGCTACTGTAGAAATTTTGTTTTGATAAGTAAAGTTCATTTATTTATTCTTTATCTCTTTTACCTTCTCTTTTTTTCAGAGTTCAAGAATTGTGAAAGAACTGACCCTTCCACCCAGTGATTTAGCACATGATGCAAACAGGGTCTGTGTAATATGTAACCCTAATGAATCTCAACAAGCAGCATGTATCGCAGTATCACCTGAGGGCATTGTTCGATATTGGTCAAGTATTGCTCATGAAACTGCTTTCATTGAAATAAGTGCAGAGCTGAAAGGAGAAGAATGTGCCTGTGTTGTTAATTTGCAGGTATTCAACAATTTCATTTTACTAAATTTTACTCAATGTCATATTTTTATCAAAATATATTTTAACTCTTTAGCATTTAAACCAACCGGCTGTATCCAGCCAGAAATCTCTCACCTCTTTCTGTTCAAACTGGCTGTAACCAGCCACTCATACTAATGTTACGGTATTGTTCTGAAAATAAATATCAAAATCTCATAGATTTGATATTCTGTGGGATATTTATGTGAGGTAAAGCTTTTACCATGAAAATATAATAGTATATATAGAGTAATGCAAATGCTAAAGGGTTAATATATGAAAATGACGGAATTGGTGTTTAACCAAGGACAACATTGAGAGAACAGACATAAAAATCAAAGATGTAAAGCATAGTGTAATTAGAACTACATTACTCAATATCTGCCTCTCTTTTAAGACAGTTGGGTGTCATGAGATGGAGATTTGACTGCGATTTCTAGCAGGTTGAGGTTGCTATGCAGAGGATCCCTCTTTGGGTCTTGATAAGGAATGATTCTCCTATTTCAAAAAATAAGAGCCATTGTAATTAAGAATGTTTTGCAACACCTAAAAACCTTAAAGAGGAATCTAGAGTCCAGCCTGTTTGTACATGACAGACTTACAGTATTTGGGATTTGGATTTTTCCCCATTTCTCAGACAAAATGGTGGGGAGGGTCTTATATTTAAGTATATACAATATATTTTGGAAATTTGTATAATAGTAAATTCATTTCAGAACTGTAAATTGTAGTATGTATATAACTTTTACAACAGATATATTGTTTTCTTTTTTTCAGCCTCATGGTTGTATTTTAGCTACTACAACTAGCTCGTTTGTTTTGCTTTCTCCAGCTCCAGAACAAGTAAGTTTATTATTTGTCAATCTTCATCATCATCACCATTTTACGTTCATTTTCCACACTAGCATGGGTTAGACGAGTTGTCCTGTTGTGGGCAATGCTAGGCCAGATGAACATGTCTTGCTCATACAGAACTGATTTTGGGTTGGTTTCTACAGCTGAATGCCCTTCCTAATGCCAATCTCATTTACAGTGAGTACTGGGTGTTTTTTGTCATGACACCTACATGACCACTTTACAATATGGGCTGGGTGCTTTTTGTTATGACACCTACATGACCACATTACAATATGGGCTGGGTGCTTTTTGTTGTGACACCTACACGACCACTTTACGGTGTGGGCTGGGTGTTTTTTGTTGTGACACCTACACAACCACTTTACAGTGTGGGCTGGGTGCTTTTTTTCGTGACACCTACACAACCACTTTACAGTGTTGGCTGGGTGCTTTTTATTGTGACTTCTAAAACATAATTATTTGTAAATTGTAGCTTATTAACTCTTAACGTCCTACACCATATAAAACAGCACTTGCAGAACCTTGAAAAGCACGAAACAGCACTATGACTGCATCACATTAAAAATTAAAAGCTAATACTGTGAATTTTTACAATTTCTTCTCTAGTAAACATACTATAATCATATGAACTTACAAACCAGTCTAAATCAGAAATCATTATTGTTATTATTTGCTTTTAAAATCATTGATTTTACAATTGCTTTTTATGATGTTATATTCCAGAATTCTATTACTTATCACATTATCAGAGCTTCACAAGGTATGCTAGCTGGTCTCACAAGCCGTATGACCTCTTTCATATTTGGTTCTTCATCATTACAGGCTTCAGGAGCAGTAAGTTATTAAGTTATTCATAATATTTTAAATATAATTTAACATTTACATTACTCTATATTTACTATTGTATTTTTGTGGTAAAGGTTTTACCTCACATAATATCGAATCTATGAGATTTTTATGTTATTTGATATATCTTAACATCAGTATAAGCGGCCAGTTACAGCAGGTTTGAACAGAAAGAGGTGAGAGAATTCTGGTCAGATATGGCTGGTTTAAATGCTAAAGGGTAAATTGTTGCTAATTATATCATCTTGGTGTTATTATTTAAAACTCCAAGGGTAGTGGATTGGCAGAATTTGGTAGAGCACCGGACAACATGCTTTGCCACATAGAATTACAGCCTTTTATGGTCTGAGTTCAAAACCCGCCATCGTTAGCTTTGCCTTTCATCCTTACAGGGTTGATAAAATAAAGTACCAGTAATTCATTGGAGTCGATTTAATCAACTTTCCTCTCCCTCCAAAATTGTTGGCCTTGTACTAGATTCAGAAACCATTATTTAAAACTTCAGGTCATCCTTGCTTGAGTAGACATGATGAAAGGTGTTTTTGTCATGATGGTACTAGACATAGTGTATCTCGGAATTTAGACATAGTGTATCTCGGAATACATTATCTAATGTCTCCTTTTTTAATTCTTTCAATTCTGACACCCTGCAACATGTGCAGTCCCCAACAGGATGTCTGCACACAAATCACAGTAAAAATGATATTTATTAATTAAACCTGAAAAAAAAAGTGTACAGTTGACAAAAATCACAGCAATGCCTTAATGAAGAATTTGGGTTAAATCAATAATGTAAAGTGATTGTTGATTTGAAGAGAAAATGGTGTCAATAATTGTTTCTACTTTTGGCACAAGGCCAGCAATTACCCAGTGCATTACTGGTACTTTATTTTATCGACCCCGTAAGGATGAAAGGCAAAGTTAACCTTGGCGGGATTTGAACTCAGAATGGCAAGGGCCGTAACTCTATGCGGCGTCAAAGCATGGCGTCCGACCCTTTACTGATACTGTCAATCCACCGCCCGAAAATGGTGTCAATAATAAATGTATGGCAGAATGAATGGAATACCATGTTGGTGGTGTATTTAGTCAAACATTAAGAAAACAAAAATACCAGGTTGACAGGTTCAAAGTGTTAAGACAATCCCTAACTTCAGGGCTGTAGTTGAGATAACTCGTCCTAACATGTTTGAATTCTTTTCCAACAGTCATAACTTCAAAGTTATGAGCTCGTTTCCAAAAGTTCATAACTTCAAAGCTAGATGGGGTTACTAGTTTATTGATGTGACATTTCTCAATTATTCAGATATGTGTTGTTAATAAATGTTTGTTTTAAAAAATAGGCATTTTACTGAAAAAATAAAAACCCTGCGCAACAACTGTAGCTGTGTAAAATATATGCGGCAGTCAACAGATTAAATATGAAGACCATTATAAATTATGCTGATAAGAAAGACTATAATGAATAAATGCTCATGAATTTTGTTGTCATGGAAAATTAGGTATAAATGAATATAGAATTTAAAATGTAGTGTAGGAAAATAAAATTGATGGTATGTCGTAACTATTATGTACTGTTAGTTATATTTCTGTTTTATTTATTAATTCTTTATTACAGGCTCTTCATGCATTAATTTCTGATGATTATGAGTTGGGCAAAGATCGTTTCTTCTATGTTCTCTCAGGAAATGTCCTCCAAAAATGGTCTATGGCTGCTAATAATACAGAAACTGTAACTATTTAATTCTTTTTTTCTTTTGCATTAAAGAGTTTTTAACTTTAACCCTTTAGCATTTACATTACTCTGTATTTACTATTATATTTTCATGGTAAAGGCTTTATCTCACATAATATTGAATCTATGAGATTTTGATGTTATTTATTTTGAACAATACCGTAACATAATTATGAGTAACCTGTTTGAACAGAAAGAGGTGAGAGAATTCTGGCCGGTTTAAATGCCAAAGGGTTAAATCTAATCTATTTTTATTTTATTTTAATATTGTACACTTTGTGTACAATTGTTTCATTGCTTATAGATTTCTTACTGGCCAACCACTGGTTCACTACATTTTGGAAGGCTAAAGTTACAAGGAAGTGTGTGTGCAATTTGGATAGGATAAAGACCATAGAGTATTTTTGTTCAAACATATCGTTTTTTTCACTGAAGTATATACACATATATGCCTTATGTATTCCAGGATTTTAGAATTGGTACACTGTGTTCCTGTGTGTCATAAGAAGCAACTAATAAGGTTTAGTGTCAAGAAGGGGCATCTGGCTGTAAAACTCTTGAATAATCCTGTCCAAATTTGTGCCAGTATGGAAAAGTCAGTTTCCATCTGCTATATATTATTCGTCATTCTGAGACTATGGAGAGAGCATTTGCCATTGAGCTCAAACTTGGAGCCACATGATTGCAAAGTGAACTTCTGAATCAGCTATATCAAAGTTTATTCCTGTGTAGAATGTAAAGAATTCTATGAGAATGGAATCTCTATTTTTCTTTTATCTTCAAGCCAGGAGACAGTAAAACTCCTTTGTTTTTAGAAAGATTTTAAATGTGAACACAAAGTATGAATTCTATTAGGATTGCAAGTTAATTTTGATGGGTTATTGTTATTGTTCTTCAGATTTCCCTTCATTTAACAGACTTGACTACCTTATTTTTTCTGAGATAAAGTGGACCTCAGACTACATTTTCCAATGTGTCTTAATTTTTTTAAAGACTAGAATTTTGTTTCCATATGCTGACGTGTATTTGTATATGTGTATGTGCATATGCATACATTTATATGTATGAGTATATAAATATAAACACGTACAGATACACTTACAGACATACATTCACACGAACACATACATACACATACACTCACACACAGCATATTGTTTTCATCATCCCTTTCCTTCCTTTACACACACATACATTCACACTGGCAGCAGACATAGAGAGGAGTAGTATGAGGTAGTCAAACTACTCTCTCTACGTGTTGTGACAGAATCGCAGAAATGTATATATAGATAGTAAGGTATGCTTTCAGTGAGATTTGGCGACTATTTTTAGCAGGTCAAACAATCACATAGAAGCTTATTTGTACACAGCTAACAATACTCTATTTTTGTTAAACATTTAACTGAATCCCTATATTCCATACCTGTTATATATTAAATTTTTTTTTAAATTTTCCTTTCAGTTACTCTTCCAGTGTGATGTTGAACGACTGTTTCAAATACGGCTTGTTGAAAAAATATGGGTAAAAATTGATTTATCTAAAACTTGAAAAATAACTGTTGCTGTTTATTTGCTTGTTTGTATGTTTGTGTTCATAGTGCTATTGTTAAAGTTATACAGAGTGTTGTAGTTTGCTTGAAGCATTGTTGAACTAGACATGAAAAATGCGCAAGCTCAAAAGTGCCACAGAATGTTATAATAAACCTTCAAAAGTGTGGGACTAGAGTTGTTGCTAAAAAATATTGTAATCATTATATATCGTACATTCTGTGGCATCCTTTATAAAAATAGCTTAAACCAACGAAGCCTTTATTTTTACGCTATTTCACTTAGTTAATTCTTAGAGTGTAACATATAAAAATATGATTTACAACTATAAAATAAATTAATTAATATAATAACAGAGCTGCGGAGCTGAAATTTAGGAAATAATGGAGTATCGGATCCTGAGTTGGAGCCAGTCAATTTTTGGCCGACTCCGCAGCCCTGTATAATACATTTCATATTAAAGTTATTAATAAACCTATTTTACACTTCATGCAAATTACCACGAGATATTGATATTAGATATAAGATACAGCGCAATATCTACAGCTGTAAAAGTACGAAAGCGAAGTAATAATAAGTGGCTTAAGGTAATTCCAATATGAAAGTTTGTAGTGATAAAAATTTGATAATGCAATACGATTGTTAATATTATAGTTCTATGAAAATGTAACAATAGATAACTAAATTATTTTACTATTAGTATATTTAAGAAATTATCATTATAGATTTGATCGTTCATATAAGCATCATATTAAGTTTCAACACAATTATTTTGTTACTATGAGTATATGATAATAATATTACGTAATTATTTATAGCTGTTATTACATTAAACATAGATGTATTTATTTTTATATGTTACACTCTAAGAATTAACTAAGTGAAATAGCGTAAAAATAAAGGCTTCGTTGGTTTAAGCTATTTTTATAAAGGATGCCACAGAATGTACGATATATAATGATTACAATATTTTTTAGCAACAACTCTAGTCCCACACTTTTGAAGGTTTATTATAACATTCTGTGGCACTTTTGAGCTTGCGCATTTTTCATGTCTAGTTTAATATTTTTTTAAGGCAACGCTTGTAATAACTCTAGTTAAACAGGATATATATTAATAATAAATTATCGTTGTAATGTAATTAGATTATGTAATTGTTATTATAAATTATCTTATAAATATTAGTGTAAGATGTATACAAATATTTTCAGACTTTTAATATAAACAACTACAAAAAACAATCAATATTAAATCAATATATTATACATAATAGAAAACATAAAATATACAATACAAAAACAAAATATTTACATACAATTGCAATTATCAGTGTATATACATTTTCTTTATATTCCCTGAGCAAATTAATAAGATTTGTTTTTATTGTACATAATTTGATGACTTGTTGGAGTGTATTAAAAGATAGCAACAATTTGTGATTAAATTGTTATCTTAAGCAACTCACTTTTTAATAGTTGTTGGCTGAGCGAAATTGTAAAAGCCCATGAGCAAATATAAAAAAAAATACACAAACAACATTTCCTTGTGTTATTACAACATTAGATAAAATAATTGAGCAATGTCGTTATATTTTGCTCTTATTGCACATTAATAGTGTTTCTATTTTTCGGCACAAATCCATTACGGCAGTCCATTACTGGTACTTTATTTTATCGAATTAGTAAGTATGAAAGTCGAAGTTAACCTCGGCAGGATTTGAACTTAGAATGCAAAGGACCATAACAATACTGCAAAGCATGGTGTCTGACGCTCTACCAATACTTGTGTTGAGCTGGTCATTAATTTATGGTGGTCGTGCGTGGAGTAGAGCAATCGCTAGTTGAAATATTATGAACAAAACATTTTTATTTGCCGAAGAACATATTTTCAATACTGTTTGTGAATGTGACGAAGGAAATACATTCTGATATGGAACAGTGTACAAAGTGTGTCTGTGAATAACATAATGTTACCTCATGTTGTTGTCAAGACATAATGGATTTCGTATATCCAGTTAGAAGATGAAACCTAGCCATCTCGGATTAGTTATATTTCATGCCATGTGTAAACGTGTTTGAGGATAGCAAAATATGCGCGTTAATTATAATAATTAGTTAATAATATTACAAAATATACCTAATTAAACTCTTTGCTTGAAATTTTATCATTCTTCGTTTATATATATATATATAGAGAGAGAGAGAGAGAGAGAGAGAGATTTATCTAGTCCTTCGCTCAAGATTAATCTATAAGTTTAGATGTTTGCCTTCGTTTAAGTAAATATTACAGTAAGATTTTTAATATAAACAACTACAAAAAACAATTAATATTAAAACGAAAAAATTATCAATGATAAAAGAAGCGGATGCAACTTTTTTTTTTATAAAGTTATATTCCTGTTTCTTTAAAGAACATTTCATTTTTGTTCTATTGTAGGCGAAATAATGCAATGGTTTAATAGGGAAGATATAACTTACGAATTATGTCTCTAACCGTGTAATGCTTTTTAAGTAGATAACTACAATTGAAAATACTAAAGAAATGGAACCAACAATTCAATTTGAAAGTCGTCTAGTGACAGTGTATTACTGGTACTTTATTTTATCGACCCCGTAACGATGAAAGGCAAAAATGCAAATGCTTAAAATTTAAATTGCCTTAATTCTATCGTCTGCTGTTTCATTAAAGGGAGATTCTCGTCTGTATTTAATTCTATCGTCTACTGTTCCACTAAACAGATATACCTCCACTATCGTCTCTATTTATACATTTTAACTTATAACTTATACACATTTGATTTGAAATATTTTATCTAGTCCCCCCCTCTCAATATTATGATGATTTCTTTCGAATGAAACAGTTCTAGTCCTGTAGAAGCCATTTATATATATAATTGAACTGAGTTAAAAATTCACAATATTTATAATTAAATAAGCTCATATATATATGTGTGTATTTATCTGTTTATTGTATTATATATAATGTGTGTATATACAGGATGTCCCCCAAAAATATATACACACTTCAACAGCATTCTAATAACTATTGCCTGTACAGGTAATCAAAGTGTCAATCGAATGTTAGTTTCGTGTTTTAACAGTACAAATTTACAATACACACATAAAACCAGTGTATATACATACATGAGTGTGTATACACATACATGAATGTGTATATACAATATATATGTATATATATATAGACACATATATTCACGGTGCAACGGTACATTAAAATATAGATGCGGGAGGGGGGGGGGTGTATATATAGGGGCGCTGGGGATAAAGGAGTGTAAAGCGTGTGTAATTGATATATTGAAGGAGAGGAGCGTGCAGCGATAGAGTAACAAATATATAGAGAGGGGGAGAGATGGTATTGAAGGGGAGGAGTGCAAAGCGAAAGAGTAAGAGATATATATAGAGACGGAACAGATAGAGAGAAACAGGCGTAAGTAACAGTGGAAGAGATATAGAGAGAGGTACTCTGATTGGTTGAAAATTAGCCAATGACATACGATCACCACCACCACGGCTATCCCCGAAAAATTTTTATAGAAGCTAGGCATATATGTTAGAACACGAAAAGTGAACATTCTGTTGTTTCACACTTTTCGTGTTCTAACAGATAGGAAACACAAATTTAAATAATTTTGAAAACCATACATATATCATACATTTCACAACGTGCACTTTTGAACTTTTAACGTCTTTTCATTTCATTTAACTTAAATCTGCTTTCTAAACAAACAACTCAACTCTGATCAATCTTTTAAGTCTCTCATAGGGTTACTCCCTTGATAATGGCTTTTTAAACCCGAAAATATTTGGGATTATCAAATTTGCTACGGTAAGATTCTTTTGTTATGTTAGCAATATTGATTTTCTTTTTAGTGCATTGTATGGTTTTCAAAATTATTTGTTATACTATTTCATAGATCCCAATTTTGCATTAAACAATTAAATCTTTCACATGTTAGACCCCCCCCCCCCCTCTTTATCTATTAAATCATTTTCTCTTCTTTGATTTATGCCAATGTAAGAATTTCTCACACCTCTCAATATATGTCTGCAGACCTTTTTAAAATTAATCTTTCTCTTTGTATTCTTTGTATTTAAAATCACAGTATAGTAGCATTAGTAGTGTTTTCATTTTGCTTTCAGAATCAAGATGTCACCAGATTGCCCCAGTTAAATATTTGGCTTCTTGATATGCAGCTCAATTCGTAAGTAGTTGGTATTGTTGGTATTGGTCTTTGTTATCTCTATATAAATTTCTGTGATTCTGTCACAACACGTAAAAAGAGAGTATTTGACTACCTCATACTACTCCTCTCTCTTTACGTCTGCTGCTTGTGTGTATGTATGTATGTGTGTGTAAAAGGAAAGAAGGGAATGGTGATCAGTAGAAGTATGCTGTGTGTGTGTAAGAGAGTGTAGAAGTATGTGTGATTTTGTAAGTGTGTCTGTGTTTGCACGTTTATATTTATATACTCATACATATAAATGTATGCATATGTACATATACACCTGCACACACATATACACATAAGCATCAGCATATGGAAAAAATTCTAGTCTCCTAAATAACCCTTTCGTTGCTGTATTTCTAATGAAAGACATTCTCTATGTGTTTCAATAAATTTCAAAATTATCAAATATTTGGAGTAGCTTAATAAAATAACTAACAAAATAAGCTAATATTTAGAACATTGCTGAACAAAAATTTTTTTAATAAAATTATAATCTTCCTCTTTGTATAAATATTATCAAATGCACAGTTCTGTATAATAAATTCAGGCAGCTTCAGGCAGGCAGTTTGGTATCAAAATGTTTAAGTACATTTCAAATGGGAAACATTTAAATCCTCAGTAGCTAATCGCATTTAAGTTTCTAAGTCACTATCAAATGTTCAAATGGCTTTCATGAAATCATTGATAGCTTGTTACTTGGGTGACTTAACTTGCAATGGGGCTGGATGTTCTGAAGGTACAGTAGTTAAAGTGAGAACTAGATGGAAAAAGTTCAGGGCACTACTGCCTCTGTTGGCTACAAAAGGTTTCTCTCTCAGAATGAACAGCAGATTGTATGATGCCTGTGTACAAACTGCAATACTGCATGGAAGTGAAACTTGGATTTTGAGTGCAGAGGATTTGCAAAGATTGAAAAAAAATAAGGTGAACATGATTTGATAGGTGTGTAATAGTAGTTTGCATGAATGGTGAAGTATTGGCAAACTTGGCCAACTAAAAGATGAATGCAGTGTACAAGAGAGAAGACTGTTGTGTGTGGAGGATGACAATTGTATTAAGAAGTGCAGGGCACTGAAAGTTGATGAAACCTGTGAGAAAGGAAGACCTGGGATAATGTGGTGAAGGCTGAGCCCATGGAGCTGAATCTCATGAAAAAGAAGGCATAGTGGTGGCACTTAATACCATTACTTGTTTATATGTTTAGTAATACCGCTTCTGCTTTTCAGCATGAGTAAGCTAGTACAAATAAATGTGACATGTTTTGAGAATAACATAATTCCCATCCCTTCAAACATAGACTCATCCCTCTTCAGTTATAATAGACTTTACCAAAGTCAGTAAACAAGCATTGCTTTTTCTTAATAGAGAAAATTATTGGACATATGTTAGTAATAGTTAAAAACAAGGCTTTTTTTAACCACTATCCCATAAGTTCTATGACAATCCTCATTTGAATATTTAGTAAACGCTGTCAGATGTATTTATATATGCTATTTTTGTTTTGATTTTGATGATGTTTGGCTGATATAGATCCTATCCTTGATTGTCAGTATCAGTAAAGTGTCAGACACCATGCTTTGCAGCATAGAGTTATGGCCTTTTATGTTCTGAGTTCAATCCCACTGAGGTTAACTTTGCCTTCCTTACGGGGGCACTGGGGTAATTGCCTGCCTTGTGTCAAAAGTAGAAACAATTATTCTGACATTTAAATTTCCAACTTGTTTTGTTCAGATTATATTTAGGGAACTCAGCTTTGATATGGTTTATAGATCATAAGAGAGTTGAATATTTGAATTTTAGGTTAAATTCAAGAAAGCTACTTTGAATTGAAAATCAAGAAAAATTTCAATAATTTCCTTTGAAAAATATATCAAACACTGACTGTACGACATGTTAGAAAAGAATATGTAATTTAGGTTGTGTTTGTTGATCTGACAACATTGTCTGGACAGTTCACGTGATTAAAATAGTTTTTTTCTTGTTTCATTAACTCTATTAATTTCAATGATTTAAAATATATTTTTATTAATTACAGTTTTGGTGTGGTTATATTAGCAGCTGCTATGAACTCTGAAGTGAGAAATACTGTCCATTATGCTGTTGGTAAATATATTATGTTTGTCAGTATTTCTATACCTATGTTTTCAGTTTAGAATGGAAATGTAGAGTGATTATCAGAAAAAAAATGGTAATCAATATAAGCTATTAGTACTAATTATGAAAAGCAACATTTATAAAGAATATTGGAATAGATGACTTTTTCTATCCAAAAATACTTCCTTTTTGTAAAAACTTTCTTCTTCTTCTTCTTCTTCTTCTTCTTCTTCTTCTTCTTCTTCTTCTTCTTCTTTTTTTTCTTCTTTTTCTTTTTCTTTTTCTTTATCTTTTTCTTTTTTTATTTTTATTTTTCTTTTTTTCTTTTTATTTTTCTTTTTCTTTTTTTTTCTTCTTTATCTTTTTCTTTTTCTTCTCTATCTTTTTCTTCTTTTTCTTCTTTTTCTTCTTTTTCTTCTTTTTCTTCTTTTTCTTCTTCTTCTCAAACACTCTCTCGCCGTCTTCAACTGATCCAGCTGGAGCCCCAAGCGTGGCCTGCCAAGCTCGTGGATGTTACCCAGCCATCTTGCTATGAGTCTACCCCTGGGTCTCCTGCTTGTTGGTTTCGCCCATAAAATCTGTCCAGAGATTCTTTCCTAAGACATTCTAACCACATGCCCTTAGCGTCGGAGTTGTGATCTCTAAATTGTATTTCTTTTTATATGTTTTCTTCTTTACAAACATGTACTGTCAGTGTTATATTTTTATACTGCTATACTATATGTTAGTTAAAGGTGTGTTGCTTAGTGGTTAGGGAGTTGGATTCACACTCATGAGCTTGTGAGTTCAATTCCTGGACTGGGTGATGTGTTGTGTTCTTGAGGAAGACATTTTATTTCATGTTGCTCCAATTCACTCAGCTGGCAAAAAATGAGTTGCAACTGGTGCCAAATTATATCAGCCTTTACATTTTCCTTGAATAACATCGGTGATGTGGAGAGGGGAAACTGGTATACATGGGTGACTACTGATCTTCAACAAAAACACCTTGTCTGGACTTGTGCCTTGGAGAGGAACTTTTTAGTTATAACCCTTTAGCATTTAAAGCGGCCATACCCAGCCAGAATTCTCTCACCTGTTTCTGTTCAAACCAGCCATGACTGGCCACTCATACTGATGTTAAGGTGCTGTTCTCAAAATAAATAACATCAAAATCTCGTAGCTTTGATATTATGTGAGATAAAGCTTTTACTGTTGGGAAATGGCCATGCTCAGTGTGTAGGAAAGGCGTAGGTAGAAACTCCATTTTATGTCCCAAATGCAAAGTATGGGTGCATAAAAGATGTAGTGGGATCACAGGTAAGCTAACTAAGAACATAGATTTTACATGTGGCCGGTGCTCTGGTGCAATAAGTAGCAGCAAGTGCCCACAAAATACTAGCTCCTTCAACTGCGCAGAGGGTTCTATAGAAATAGTGGACAGCTTCTGTTACCTGGGTGACAAAATCAGCAGTGGGGGAGGGTGCTCTGAAAGTACAGTAGCTAGAGTCAGAACTGGATGGAAAAAGTTCAGAGAGCTTATACCACTATTAGCCGCTAGAGGGTTCTCCCTAAAAATGAAAGGCAGGTTATACGATGCCTGCATACGAACAGCAATGCTGCATGGCAGTGAGACCTGGGCATTGTGTGCAGAGGATATACGTAGACTAGAGAGGAACGAAGCTTGCATGCTCCGCTGGATGTGCAATAATATACGTGAACGGCAAAGCATAAACGAACTAAGGAAAAAAAAAATTAGAAATAAGAGGGATCAGATGTTGTTTACTCGAGAGAAGGCTACGTTGGTACGGTCACGTGATGCGCATGAAAGACGACAGCTGTATAACAAAGTGCAGGGCAATAAAGATAGACGGTAGCCACGGAGTAGGCAGACCCAGGAAAACCTGGGACGAGCTGATAAATTCCGACCTCACACGCTTACACCTCTCCAAGACAATGTCACTGGACCGAGACCTTTGGCGGTACTCAGTAATAGAGAAGACCCGCCTTACCTAAATACAAAGTAAAAACCTACTACAGTCAGTAGGCATCTCTATCAAAACACCCCCCCGTCCCACCACCTCCACCCCATCCACACCGCCCCTTTCAATGTACAGTTATGTTGGTCCCACAACATCCAGGCCGAAACAAATGAGATCGTGTAGGTGTCACGACAAAAAAACACACAGTCCACGCTGTAAATGTGGCCGTGTAGGCAACACGGTAAAAACCTCCCAGCCCCACACTGTAAATGTGGTTGGTGTTAGGAAGGGCATCCAGCTGTAGAAAACCCGCCAGACAGTCCACGCTGTAATGTGGCCGTGTAGGCAACACGGTAAAAACCTCCCAGCCCCACACTGTAAATGTGGTTGGTGTTAGGAAGGGCATCCAACTGTAGAAAACCCGCCAGACAGTCCTATGCGAGCAAGACAACCACTCTTGCCTCAAGTGGGAAAACCCCCATCCAAACCCATGCAAGCGTGGAACACGGACGCTAAACCTGATGATGATGATGATGATGATGATATATAAAACTGAGGATGTCTGTCTGTCTGTGCGTGTGTGAGTTCGAATCCCTAAAACTTGAGAACCACCCAACCCACTGTTTTCAAACTTTACACATGTAATACTTATGTTTCAGGGAGTGTTCTGAGCAAAAAAAAAATTTCAAATTTTCTATGCCCCAGGGACCACATTAGGCGATTTAGCGATCTCACTCTATAATTCTTAGTCTTTCTCTTTTTAGATAGATGCATACTTATAATATCTGTCTGTATGTCTGACTGACTGCATTACGTCACTTCCTTGAGGATGTCTGTGTGTGTGAGTTTGAATCCCTAAAACTTGAGAAGTACCCAATCGATCTTTTTCAAACTTTACATGTATATTACTTATGTTTCAGGGAGTGTTATGCACATAAAAAAATTCCACTTTTTTATCTCCTAGGGCCCGCATTAGGTGAAAAACTGCGTTGTTTAACATTTTTAGGGGGGTTTTTTAGGCATTACGTCAGATCGGTTTCCTTGAAATTGTAACTATGTATTAGTCAGTCTCTTCATACCGTAAGCAAAGAAAATCCAACTTTCTTATAGCTTAGGGCCTGCATTAGGTGAAAAACTTCATTTTTTCAGCTTCTTAGGGCCTTTTGGAGGCATTACGTCTAGCTGATTTTCCCGAAATTTCAAGGCATATTATGCACATAAAAAAAATTCATTTTCTTGATCCCCTAGGGCCCGCATTAGGTGAAAACCTGCATTTTTCCTGCTTCATTGAGGAAAACCTTAAAGATTATCCAGCCATCAGAGTATTCAGTTTATTTTCTTTACATATTGTCCAGGCATGCAGTTTTTAGGTCTATTGGCGGCCCGCGTTCCAAAATACCTTATCCCATGCAACGCCGGATACCACTGCTAGTAGTAATATAGAGTAATGTAAATGCTAAAGGGTTAAAACTCAGTCATTTATGACCTTAGGGAGTCTCCCGCCCCCTTTTTTTTTTTACTATATGTTGTATTTTCATACTAAGATATAAGCAACTTTTCACACTATTGAATTGTTTTGTTGATATTCTATTTATAAATCATCATCATTTTACGTTCGCTTTTCCCTGCTTGCAAGGGTGGGACAGGTCTTATTCAGCACAGCATCTCTCCACTTGTCACGGTCCTTCGTCATCTCCACCGTGAGCTTCAGCGTTCTGAGGTCTGTTCTCAGACCTCAGATAAATGTGTTTCAAAAATTGCTTTGACCTATTTTTATCTCTAATATCCTTTAGACGTGCATTAACATCTTTTTCCAAACGTTTCTGGCTTTATATGAATATTTCAGTAAAATTTTGTTCTATGTTCTCAGTACTTTTTTTGCTGTTGTTTTCTGTTAATTGTGACTTCTCTTTATCTTCACAGGTACACTGTGTCTTCAGGAGATAAGTGATGATATGGAATTAGAATCTTTAACAGTTCTGGAACATGTTGAAACGTGGCAAGTTAGTGTTCATATGGGGTTTTATTTGTTTTGTTTTGTTTTACTTCTTCTTCACCCACTTATTCCTGAGAGGGTCGTGGGGGCAGAGTCCTCAAACACTCCTTCCAGTGGGTCCTGTCAGAAGCAACCGTCTCCAACTGATCTGGCTGGGCTGTGTTCCCAAGCTCATGGATGTTATCCAACCATCTTGTTCAGGGTCTACCTCTGGGTCTCCTGTAAAATCTGTCCAGCAATATATGTTGTTATCCAAAGGAAAGACAGAAACAGCTGTCATCACTATATACACTTCTTTACCCAACTGATCCAGCTGTATCCCCAAGCGTGACCAGCCAAGTTCATGGATGTTATCCAACCATCTTGCTCCGAGTCTACCCTGGATCTCTTGCTGGTTGGTTTTACCCGTAAAGCATTTGTACTTTGGGATTGTGCAACACTGTGAAGTTGCTGTGTCTAATAAGAGTATATTACAGCTCTAGATAAGCAAGTGTTTACTAGTTAGGTAAGGAATCTGACTCCTTTACAATTCACTCTAGTGTCTGGCAAGGCTGTCTTCAATCTCCAATGCTTTTCAATTATGTCAACAACTGGATCAGGGAGCATGTACTAAGGGATTTCCCAGGTGTCACTGGGAGAAGTTTTTAGTGTTACTGACGTTAACTATGCTGACAACCTCATGATAATAGATGATAACTGTTCAATCAGTTGTTGAATATGAATATCTCAGTGTGTATGTGTTACATCACCATTTATATCTTCCATGCTAGCAGGAGGCAAGTTGGGTCGGGTGACTGTGTCTCGCTCGTATAGGACTCTGTTGGCAGGAAAATTAATGTAGCCTTCTGAAAAGATCTCCATCATATTCAATGGTGAGATTTTGGAAGGAGTGGATTAATTCAAGTTTCCTGGTATCACCTTCATTGTCACATGCCCTTTCTCCTTTGACTAATCCATGAAAAGAGAGTAACTTTTAATAACTACAGTGACTAAAGATGATATCATTTAATCATTTGATAAGCTCCTAATGAATGGAATACAAGATCTGGTTTTGACTCTCAGTCAGCACCACTTCACTTATGTCTGTTTAGGTGGGGGGGGGGGGGTGAATAGAATATCTTCTTGTGTACATTCTATAGAGGAATGATGATATTGTGTCTTTTACTAGGAATCTAATGAAGACCACATCCTTGGCTATCATCTCTTGGTCTCAAATATTGAAGGAGATCATGCATTGATTTACAGCAAGACTCAAGCTCATTGTATCTCATGTAAGTATCAGTGTTTCCCTGTGAGACATTTAAAAACATTTTTCTTTCAAGATATATAATAGTTAATTTCATTCTTAACATCCAGTTGAAAATGTTCAAAGTCAAAACTCCAGTCTTATAATGTTTTAGTAGAAAATGCCTAAAAACGGTTTTGTATGTAGAAATATTGTGTGCTTTTTATTTTTAGAGAGATAATTATCAGAATTGCCAGCATTGCAGAAAATTATTTCAAGGGTTTCACAAGGGTGAAAAGGTTGAGAAACACTGCTCTCCATGCTGCATGACTTGCCCCTGTTATCCAATCAATAGACATTTATCAGACCACTTATTTAAGTGTATATATAAAACAATTGATTTTCATCTTGTGGGATCTGACTCTTTCCTAATCTCATCTTTATGTTTATTATAGAATATAAGTATTTTTTCAGTAACTGTGTTTTCTTCTCGCTAACTATCTTGTGGAATTATTTCTCCAAGTACCAAGATATCGAGTGGATTTATTTTGTTTCCATACTTATTTACTCAACTCTAGTTATTCAGTGTCTGCAAGATTATAAAAAGTTTCTTCTCTTAACATAAAATAGTGTGTCTTAGAAAAACATTGATATTCTTATTTACATTTTTATTAATTTTTTAAAGATAATGTATTAATTTTTTTTTTTTTTCTTGTCAGTGGATCAAAACTTTCCTTCTGAAACAGTAGATTTCAACCGCCCTGGAGATCAGATACTTGGAGTTGGTAAGCATTGAAATATCAAATGGGTGCATGCAGTGATAATGAAGTTCTCAAGACATTTAAAAATGATAGTGAGGTTAAGTTGCTAGAGCTTTGAACTCTTGTTCTCATAGTCAGCAATTTAATCCTTTAGCATTTAAACTGGCCGTATCTGGCCAGAATTCTCTCACCTCATTCTGTTCAAACTGGCTGTAACCAGCCACTCTTACTTATTTTAAGGTATTGTTCTCAAAAATAATATCAAAATCTCATAGATTTTATATTATGTGAGATACTTATGCGAGGTAAAGCATTTACCATGAAAATATAATAGTAAATATAGAGTAATGTAAATGTTGAAGGGTTAAGTGTAGCATCACCAACTCTGTTGAGCCCTTAGGTAAAGCCCATTATTTTAATTTGTGTTTGGCTATCAAACTGGCATACTGGTGAAAGTTGATTTAGATTGAACCATTTATAAACAGATATCAATTTTAGCACTTCATGCTTTTATTTTACTAGGATTATTTTCAACATGCTGACACGCATGTGTATATGTGCATGCCTGTGTGTATGTGTATATGCATACATTTATATGTATGAGTATATAAATATAAATGTGCAAACATAGACACTTATAAAAATACACACTCACACATACATTCACATAAACACGCAGCAAAACAAATGGAACGCCAGCTGCTATTTTGCTATAGTTTTTTCACCACACCCTGCCTTCCTTTTACACACACATACATTCACGCAGGCAGCAGACGTAAAAAGAGAGGAGTAGTATGAGGTAGTCAAACTACTCTCTCTTTACGTGTTGTGACAGAATCGCAGAAATCTATATATAGATATTAACAATAACTCTTATCAGATATTTGGACATTTAATGTATAAGTGACTATTATAGTCTTTCAACTTGACTTACAAATTTCTAATAATCATATAAACTTTTTGTGTTTTTCAGGTAGATATGATTGCAATCCTCTTCTGTTTTCTGCTCATCGTGGAATACTGCTTGTCTCAAAGATATCTAACCAGCAAAACTTTGGGTTGGTTCACTTTTCTTTACTTTTGATACTATTAATAAAATTTGTATAAATAAAAATTTTCCCTTAAACTGTTGACTGCTGCATATATTTTACATAGCTACAGTTGCTGTGCTGTGTTTTATTTCTGGTAAAATGACTTTTTTTAAACAAACATTTATTAATAACACATATTTGAATGATTGAAAAATGTTACATCAATAAACTGGTAACCCCATCTAGCTTTAAAGTTATGAGCTGTTGGAACGAGTTCATAATTTTGAAGTTATGAACTGTTGGAAACGAGTTCATAACTTTAAAGTTATGACTGTTGGAAAAGAGATCAAACATGTTCGGAGGAGTTATCTCGTCCGTGGCACTGGAATGCATACATGTTAAGACAAGTTATCTTGTCTATGGCACTGAAGAGGTTAATACAAGATGTCATTGTCTCACTGATTTCATGCACTGCATCGAGAATAAGTAGTGCTTATTTTTCCTGATAGTTATTGTACATTATGTAAATATCTCTTAAGTCCGAGGAGACTTGTTGTTATTGTTAGTGTTTAGTGACATGTCAGCACTGATCAAGCAAGATCGTAACTGAAAGTTGGTAGTCATTAGGGCATTGGACGACATATGCCTTGTAGTAATCCAGATGAAGTTAACTTTGCCTTTCATCCTTTTAAAGTTGTATCGGTGAAAGGCAAATGGCATTTGTTATGTTCTTTGCATTCTTAGTACAAATTGTACTGTGGCTTACATGGATGGTATTTTTAATCCACTGCCCATTTTAACACTATTATGTAGCCCTTGGGAGCTTTTACTAAAGTTAACTCTGTTGCAAGCATTTGGGCTAGGTCTTTGGTTTAGGGAGACCTTCTTCACTCCCTTCCATCAGTTTTGGAGGCCCTGTAAAAAGTCATGGACACTGTTCTTCCTTGTTTGCTTAAAAAGTAAAAAAAAAATACCTTTGATCAAAGATATTTCAATTTTGATCACCTTGTAAATTTTTTTCCTGGCATAACATTTATTGGATTTTAAGCCTTATTTTAAAGATGACAAGGGTGTTATTTGAGGAAGATTTGACTTATTTTCTAGCTAGTCAAGAAAGAATCTGTCTAGAGGCTTCCTAGAAGACAGTTAAACACTGCTACTTAGCTCAAATTTCATGATGTTAAATAAATGGATGATAGCTTGCCAGTCTATTTTAGGCAAAATTTTCAGCTGTATCAGGTTCTTTATCATATAATTTTAAGTGTGCTGCCCAAACTCACAACATATTGGCTACAATAAGTTTGGGCTCAATATCATATCATTATGATCATCACATTTGCATTCACTTTTTCATGCTAGCATGAGTTGGATGAGACTTATTTGTGGCAATGTTTTTACGACCGGATCCCCTTCCTGATGCCAATCCATACTTTATATCAAGTAAGGTGTATTCTGCTGATGTCTGTTGAACAAACCTCTACATTGCTTATGAGTGATTGTAAACAAACTTTACTGCTTGCTTTCAAATAGTGGCCACATGAAGTTGTTTGTGGGAACTGACTAACACACACATTTTTTCTTTATCTCTCCATATATATATATATATATATAAATATATGAATATATGGTTTTAGTTGAATTTCATGATGAATTTCAGTTTGTACTGATAAAAGTACATACATCTTCCACATATTCGAAGTAGTTTCTCCCAACATATGATTGTGTGCTGAAAAACACCATCACCACAACTACATGAAAGCTGGGCCATACACCTGCATCAACCATTGCATGCCATGACAGTAACCCCACGACTCCAAACAGGAAAACATCTTAACATATTTTTCAAGAAAAGAACAGAGGAGCTTTATTCCACCATTTAAACACAAACTGTGGTTTCACTCATTGAATTGTAAGCAATTTATATTTTTAAATAGATATCATGTATGACATACTTTCTAAGATTTCATTTTTTTTTCTTTTTGACTTTTAGTGTTGAATCAGAACCTGTTTTTGAAATGGAAGTAAGTCATATTCTATATCTTAAGAAATCACAGTTACTATTATATCTCTCTCTCTATATATATAATATATATATATTCACTGTTTTACGTCCATTTTTCCATGCTAGCATGAGTTAGATGAGTTGCCCTGTTGTGAGAAATGTCAGGTGACCATGGCTTGTTCATACAGAACTGCTTTTGGCTTGGTTTCTACAGCTAGATACCCTTCCCACCCTAACACCAACCTCATTTACAGTGTGTGCTGGGTGCTTTTTGTCGTGACACCGACATAACCACTTTATAGTGTGGGCTGGATCCTTTTTGTTGTGGCACCTACATGACCACTTCACAGTGTGTGCCGGTGCTTTTTGTCATGACACCTATACAACCACTTTGTAGTGTGGGCTGGGTGTCTTTTGTCGAGACACCTACACAACCTATTCCACATATATATATATATATATATATGGTATAAATCAAGTTGTAGCTACAGTAGGTCAGATACCAATTGAATCAAAACCTGTTGAGCAAATATTTGGTTAAGATTAAAAGTTTTAACTTTTAATCTGTGCTAATGATAATTTATATCTATCTACTACCTGTATGTGTGTGCAGTGAGACTGAACCTGAAACCATGTGGTTGTGATTAACCACACTGTTATATATATATTTGTTTTGTGAGGTGTGTGTTCATGTATGAATATTTATATAAATTATATTTTTATCATTATCATCTTCATCATTTAACAACAATAAACAGAATTGTTTCTTGGTAAACGTATTTTGTATTCAAGTTACTTTTCTTCCACTACCCTCAACAAATGTTATGAAATATATGTATGTACCATTAAAATATTTCTTTTGTTTTACAGGAGTCTACAAGTAGTGACAATTCATTGCAAAGTATTTTCACATCTGCATTTGTTGCATATTGCCACAAAAAAATAGTAAGATTTTATTTTTATTTCTTGACAAATTATTTACTGAAGTACAACTCTTGTTTTTTGTTTTGTTAAACTTTGAAAAAAAATCATTATACTTTTATATTTTGCCTTTTGATAATTCAACTTCCATCTAAATGGCTATCATAGTACTGCATATATATAGAGCTGTTTGGCCCTTTTCTTATCATTTTCTAATGAAAGACACTTCCTATGATTTTTAAAAATAATTGTGAAAATATAAAAAAATTTGGAGGGATTCAACTGGTGTTTGGAATATAACTTTTCAAAGGTTCGTACTGGTGGATGACAGGCAGATGAAATATAGAGAATATTGAAAGTGAAGAAGGACAAGAAGTAGTGTGTCTCTCTTCCGACCACTGGCCTCTGTCCTTTGGGTCATTTTTGCCTCTCACTGTCATTGACAGCATTTGACTGTTTTAACAGCTGTTCTAGTGACGAGTTTTTTCATTTTTATATGAATATTATTATGATTGTTTAATTTCAATATATTTGCATCTAATATTATATCTTGTAACATTTTAAAAATCTTATCAAATATTCATATATGAAAATCTATCTGTTTTATTAGAAAAAAGCTGAAGGTCTTTTAACAAAAGCTTTTCCTACATACATGACTCAAGAATTTGAACTAGAAACCAATGTAACTAAAGTGTTGCCAGTTAAAACTTCTGAACTAGACAGCATAATTGCTCAAACTAGTTTGTCCATTATTGATGATTATCCATCAGCAGACCCAAGATGGGCTGAATCTTCGAAAGGAACAGGTTTGTTGTTTCTCTATACAATTATTCTTGTTGATTTTTAACTCTCAGTTAATTCTAATCCACTGAGATTTCATGGCACTTCATCACCCAACAATCATTTCTAAACCACACAGCCATACTGCACCCACATTATTAATATTATTTATTGTTAATTGATTATTCTTTACTTTGTGAGTACAAATTCCTATGATAACTCAAAAGTTGTCTTGCCTTATAAATGAAGTTTGGATTTTTGCCCATTTCTCAGACATAAAATGGTTGGGTGGTCGGCTTATATTTGAGTATATATGATCATTTCTCAATAAGCGTCTTCTATATACACAGTTGAATGGTGGCTGATAATCATTTCCAGAAAAGTAACTCCCATGTACGTCAATACTCATCCTTTTCCATTTTTAGAGGGTTTTAACTCTGTGGCATTTAAACCGGCTGTATCCGGCCAGAATTCTCTCACCTCTATCTGTTCAAACCAGCCATAACTGGCCCCTCATACCGAATTTAAGGTATTGTTCTCAAAATAAATAATATAAAAATCTCATAGATTCGATATTATGTGAGGTAAAGCCTTTTCTGTGAAAATACAATTGTAAATATAGAGTAATGTGAATGCTAAAGGGTTAAACCCCAGTAGCAGACTAAAAATTCTTTAGTCAAAAATACAGTGAAAGCTTCTATTTTTTACTAAATTTAAAACTTTGCTTGCTGTTTCAAAACAAACTTGTTTTGTAATTAACTAGTATTTTGCCACCAACTTTAAGTTATGATTAACGTTTTGTTTAATTTTTTTTTTTTCTTTATTATATTTTCAGTTCAAGACTTTGGCTACAAAAGTTCCAACCTGATCTTGAAACAGTTAGAAAAGAAATTAAACTTGCATGAACTGTTCAATAAATTTTTGAGACATTTTAATCTAACAGACAAGGTAAGACGGAGAATCATCTTGTTTTAATAATGATCTTGATTGATTGAATCAATCAACAAGATCTATCTTATACCTCACTCGCTTACTGATTGGTGGGGATCTCATCAAATTGAACCAAGGAAACAATGTTTCCATTGATCTTTCCATTGCTGATACTATCTACCAGCCGCAACTCCTGGCAGAAAGAGCAATGTGAAATAAAGAGTCTTGCTCAAGGACATAATGCATTGTCTGGTCTGGGAATAAAACTCAAATCCTCACAATTGCAAGTCCAAATCTCGACTCATGAAGCGACACACCTTCAATAATGATCTGCCTTCATCTTATTTTCCAAGAAACTCAAATTCACAAACTAGTTTTTTAACTGAGCTGAATTTTTCTCTCATATAATTTATTTTAGCTTTATATGTCCTTAGAATTACAAATACTGTAGTTATAATTTGTTATTTGTTTTTGACTTGTCAATATCATTTACTTTATATCTAGTTAAATTCCGTTCCTGTACGTGATGTGATGATGGATACCACAAGGTTTCTCTGTGAAAATGGAGAAAAACTTGCTGCAATGATAGCTCTACGGAGTAGTGAACAAGAATATAAATTCTTAGAAGAAATGTAAGTTCTTTATTATCTACTTCAGAGGTTCTCAAAGTGGGCGCTACCGCCTCCTGGGGAGTATTGAGAAGGTGGGGGGTGGGGCTAGAGATGATATAATAGTATATTAAATATCAAATCATACATATTAAATATAAATATAGTAAAATAATATATATTTATTTATACTTGGAATATATTGTATAAATTAATGATTTTATTTATTATATATTATTTATAGTGAAGGTGTGTGGCTGAGTGGTTAGAGAATTGGATTCACAATCTTGAGGTTTTAGTTCGATTCCTGGACCGGGCAATGCGTTATGTCCTTGAGCAAGACACTTTATTTCACGTTGCTCCTTCTACCTGGAGTTGCGACCGATAGATAGTATTAGCAATTGGAAAGACCAACGGAAAGATTGTTTCCTTGGTCCGAGTTGACGTAAGTCGATTCATTCCTTATTATTTACAATTTGTGTGTAGGCAGGTCTCTCTGGAAATAGGATTGTGGAGCACTGAGGGTATTACGTGTCTGTGAGGAGGCGGTGGCCCCAAAAGTTAAAGAACCTCTGATCTACTTGCGAAAGATAAACATAAGATGGAAAATTCATTAGATTTTGTTTTTGTTGCTGAAATACTCTTTTACTTGTTTTAACCATTCACCAGTGACCATGCTGGGGCAACTGCTATATATTTGTAATACAAGGCTGACTATGAAGGATTGATGCTAGAGCTGTGAAATCTTGCATGCATTAATTTCAACTCGTCTTAGCAATAACTGCATTGTTTCTTTCCAAGGACTATGTTGAAAAACAAACCTCATTCGGTTATTCCATCAGCCTATGCAGGATTGATGTTAGAGATGTGAAATCTTGCATGCATTAATTTCAACTCTTAGCAATGACTGAATTGTTTCTTACCAGAGACTATGTTGAAAAACAAACCTCATTTGGTCATTCCATGAGAGTATCTTGATCCACCTATGATTTTTCAGCTCATCCTTGTACATATAAACTGTTATGTATTTCTAATTTTTATTTTCTCTCTTTTGTTAAAGATCCTTACTTGCAACATTAATAAAACGAGTTATTGAAAGAAAAGGTGAAACACAACACTCAATTAACCTCACTCACTTTGATTTGTTCTACCGTGAGGTAAAATATACAATTATCAGTTTGCTTTTATTTTCAAAATGCTGTTAGGTTGTTTTCTTTTTGTTTATGAATATAATATGACTATATTACTAGACAGATTGATTCTAGTGGTTTCTTTCCTCAAACATCTCTTTTATGGAACTTTCTTCCTTTGTATTTCTCCTGATGGATATAATCTTAATTCAGTTAATATCTTTTGTCAATCATGTTCTGATTTCTAGGGCAGTATCTCCTTTGATTTTTTTTTTTCCTTTTCTACTATATATTTGAAATGCTCTGAAACAGTGCTTCCTAGATAAAATGGATTTGATTTTGAAAATCTGTGTCCTGAGGATAAGGTTTTGGGGTACATAGAGTTTCTAAATTTTGAAAAGAATAAAAGAAAAGCTCCCTAAAAAATATAAAATAGTAATACTATCAACGACGGTTGCTGTGACAATTTAAAGAGTCTGATTTTTATTGATCATCTCATGCATTCCATCAATGTGACCTTATTATTATATTCAGCCATGCTATCAGCAGTGGGCATTGTTTTCACTATAAGGTAGATAGTTATCCTCACAAAGGTCACCCAGTGTTTACATGAAGATACACTAAAGTACACACCAAGCCACTGATACCACTTTAACATACAGCTCCACTGAGTAAGTTTCCATAGAAACCACCTTAGGGACGATTGACAATTCACAGGGAATAAGTAAAGAGAGATGAGGCACAGGAGAGATATGGTCTGACATGGAATAAAAAAAAAATTGAAAGAAGGGCATTCTATGGTGAAAATTACCCAGCAACACTGTTAGTCTTTTATAAATCCCAACAAATTAATGGTTACTTTGGGTCATCTGTTTTGCTGGTTACATGCTGCTTTGCTAGGAATAGCTTCCAATAAAATAATATTTTATATTTAATCTGATATATTTTTATATTTCCTGAAACTTTATATAATTTGATATTGAGTTATTATTTTATTTGTTTTGCAAGGTTTTTTTATATGAATTCGTCTGTTGAAACAGATATTGTTATATTTGGGGAGGGCCATGTCCTAATATTGCCAGAAAAAATAGTAAAACACACTCACTGTTTGGTTTGGTTTTTCGCTTCAGTATATTTTTATATTTCTATAAATAATTTAGCTTGGCAATTAATGTTTATCATTGATTGACCAATAGTTAAAAATATGAAACTATATTTATATTTTTAACTATTGGTCAATCAATGATAAACATCAATTGCCAAGCTAAATTATTTATAGAAATATAAAAATATACTGAAGCAAAAACCAAACCAAACAGTGAGTGTGTTTTACTATTTTTTTTTTGGCATTATTACAACAACATGACCCTCCCCAAATATAACAATAATAGTTCTTTTATTTTTTGAACTCCTTTGTATTATTACTAAAATGTAATGCTACTTTACATTATTGTGTCCTACCAGGTTTCTTGTGTTAGTGATATCTTCTGTGAGTGTCTGGAATATGAACATGATCGTTTAACAGCAGATATGGATCCTAAACATATAGTGAATCTTGTGATCACTATAAATGAGCTAATAATGGTAAGTCAGCCATGCAAATACTTGTTTTAACAGTCACAAATTTCAAGATATCATTAACCATGCAAAAATTATTAGCAACTATTTTTTTCTCTTTTCTTTAAAGACAGTAATTTATGTTTACTAGGATTTTTTTCAACGCATATGTGTATATGTGTGTGTGTGTGTATGTGCATATACATACATTTATATGTATCAGTATCATCATCATCATCATTTTACGTCCGCTTTTCCCTGCTTGCAAGGGTGGGACGGGCAGTATATAAATATAAACATGCAAACTCAAACACACTTACAAAAATTCACACTCAGACATACATTCACACAAACACATACACAGCATAGCAAATGGAAAGTCAGCTGCTATTTTGCTATAGTTTTTTCACCACTCCCTTCCTTTCTTTTACACACATATACATTCATGCAGGCAGCAGACGTAAATTACTTTTGAGTGTAAGATTACTTGCTCAGTGAAATTATAAACAAGACTGGTGTAATTTCATGGGAAAACATGAAATTACACCGGTCTTGTTTATAATTTAGTCCTAGAAATTGATAATATATGCACTAATAGTTTAATAATTGAAAAATTCATCTAATTGTATCTATGTAACTGAAATTTAATCTTGTCAAACAAATCCTCAAAAGTTCTAGTTTTAATTTGACTTGGAATTTTTATGGCAATTGTTAGTAAGTAATTTTTATTTTATTTGTTTCTTTAACAGTATGTATTACAGCAAGCTTTGCGATACCGTTCAAATAAACTAGATTATTATAGCCGTTTTATTGATGTGGCTATTGAGACAGAGTATATTCCTTGGACATGTTCAGTGAATAGACAGGGAATGAGGGCTTTGCTAAAAAAGCAGGTAATACCTTCACTTACTATTTTTTCATGGTTTATCACTTTAGATTGTTATATTGAATATTGTAATTTGTTTAGAGAGAGAGTGTGTGTGTATGTGACAGAATGATAATAACTGAATTGAAAAATTTAAGCAGGCAAACCAGGAAATTTAGAGAGAAAAATCAAGAAACTACTGACAATGTACCAAATCCACCACTCCAAAGCAATCATAAACACAATATACCTTAATAAATAGAAAACTACTACAAAACAATGAGTTGAACTGGAAAAGCACATAGAAGCAGAGGGAGATTGCTAAATATATACAGTATAACATGTCAAACTGAGGGTCCCCCAAGGGCCACATGTGTTGTCTGTGGGCCACACATGACAACTAATTGCTCACTTTACAACTAATTTTACAAAAATAAAACATGCTTGCACTGTAAAAATCTTTGTGCAGGTTGCAGGTGTGCTTGTAAAGGGCCTCATGCAGCCTGCGGGCCACATGTTTGTCATGCCTGCTGTATATATCATCATCTTCGTTTAACGTCCGTTTTCCACGCTAGCATGGGTTAGACGGTGTATATACTCGAATATAAGCTGAGGAATATGACAATAAAATCAATAGTAAAATGGGGTGGTTGTTTTATATACGCCATCTAAATAATGTGTTAATTTGCTGCTTCTGCTTATAAATGATTTTTATCCAATCCTCAGAAATAAAATAGGAGGGTCAGGTTATATTTGAATATATATGGTAATAAGGAAATATAGGGAGAAAATTCTTCATATACAAGAAGACAATAATATGATTTTGAATGAAACAATTCAGAGCCTGAATTCAATCTGTTGCAAGCATTCAGACCAGCTTTGAGGACACCTTTCTCCTTCCCTCCCACCAATCTAGGATGCCCTGAAAAGTGTCATGGGCTCTGGCTTTCTCTTTCTGATTAAACAGTAGAAAATATTAGACGTGTTAGAAATCAATTCATTTATTCATTCAGCTCCATCGCATTCTGTGGAGCATAGGCCATTGACAACCTTCCGCCATCTCATACGATCCTGGGCTGCTCTCACCACTCCACTCCAGTTGGCTTCCAGTTTTCTTAATTCAGGCTCAGTGTCATGCCTCCAGCTACAGTGGGGCCAGCCTCTCTTCCTGTTACCCTGCGGGCTCCATGTCAGGGCTTGGTGTATGATGTTGGGTGCTGGTTTGCTGAGGGTATGTCCAATCCAGCTCCACTTAACTAATATTGATTTATGTTTGTCTTCTATCAGTGTTCAATGACTATGGAACATGGTGTTGTAAATGCTCAAGATCATCATTATCGGACTACCCTTTTCAACCAGTTGACTGATTTGGCAGATATCCTCCTGGATGGTTATACTTCTCAACTAACATCTCTAGAAAAGTATGACAAAACAAGTTCTCGTTATACTCAGCTATGTAAAATGTATGAAGATGATCGTGCACTTCTTACATCTATGCTCAGTAAGTATTTTTATTTGTTTTAAATAACTTGTTTGTCATCTTCATTTTCATTAATGTTATTGTTTCCATTAATATACTGGATAAGGGCGGTGAATTAGCAATATCTGTAGAGCGTCAGACACCATGCTTTGTAGCATAGAGTTACATGTCTTTGCGTTCAAATCCCACCGAGGTTAGCTTTGCCTTTCATCCTTAAGGGATCTATTTAATCAACTTTCCCTCCCCCAAAATTGTTGGCCTTGTGCCTAAATCAGAAACCATTAATGTTCTGGATTGTAGTGAGCTAGTTGTTAAGTCCCATGTCAGCTTTGATTCAGCAGATGTATGATTAAAAACTTTCCAGTTGTGGCCAGCTCATCTTGTTTTCAGGAATATTGTATCTAGAAACTACATTATTAACCTGTATATAGAGGGGGAATATCAGGTGTAGTGTTTTCAAATTTCAGGAAGCATGGAAGTTTTTATGTAAACGCTTTCTTTAAGGCATTTGCTAAATGTTATATTTCTCAATTACTTCAAAGTAATTTCCAAGGCTCAAAATATATTTAAAGAAAATTTAGAGTGGTCAAATTTAAAATGGGAAGTATGGGTTGCCACAAGGTAAGGCATCCTGCCTTAGATAGTCTACCAAAAAAATAAGTCTCATCAAATCCATGCAAACATGGAAAAGCAGACATAAAAAGGACAATGATAATGAGCTATATTTTTTGTGTAATATAATGATAAAATTTGTTAGCCTTTAAAAATCCTCATCATCATCTACATCCAATGAACCGGTTAAGACCATTTTGTAGGTGAGGAATTATGGCTAATATAATTGACTACTTTGTTGGTCAACTGGATCTCTCTTTCAAAATAATGATGATAGTGTTGTTTTATATCCCTACTTTGTTTTTTGGAAAGGTTTGCAAATTAGTCCCCACTCATCATCGTAATTATTTAGCATCCATTTTTCCCTCTTTCTTACTCAGCGAAACTTACCTAGTTTAAAGGTTATTTCCATCTTCAAGCTTATATACCTGCAGTATACTTATCACTGTTGCAGATTCTATTTCAGAACATATTTAACCCTTTAGCATTCGCATTACTCTATATTTACTCTAGTATGTTTGCGGTAAAGGCTTTATCTCACATAATATCGAATCTATGAGATATTGATGTTATTTATTTTGAGAACAATACCTTAACATCAGTATATGTGGCAAGTTATGGCTGGTTTGAAAAGAAAGAGGTGAGAAAATTCTGGCCGGATATGGCCGGTTTAAATGCTAAAGGGTTAAATTATTTCCTATTTTATTATATTCTGTATTTTAGTGAATCATCAAGAATACTCAAAAGCTGCATCTTTGGCTGAAAAATATTATGACTTCAATACTTTAGCTAAAGTCTGTGACATTACAGAAGATAATAAAAGACTTGAAAAATATTGTATGCTGTTTGTACACAAAGTAGGTTGTTTTTTTTTACTGTTTTTATCTTTTTTTTTTCTTCACTGTTTTTATAGGCTTTTTGTTTCTCTTCACCTTACCAGCAAATGTGCAATGATAGCATTTGCAAATATTGATATTTACAAATAATTGGAATAAATTTTGGTTGGATGTTTTACTTGGAGACTGTTACTTCTGACAGGACCCATTGGAGGGAGTATTTGAGGACTCAATGCCGCAATGACCCTCTCACGAATAAGAGGGCAAAGAAAAGGAGGAGAAGAAGATGTCCTTTGTTTGGAATCATGGAAGCTTATATACCTGCAGTATACTTATATAAATTCATCTAAAAATGTTTGGCTATATAACAATTTGTATATAATAGTAAATGTGTTACTGGCAACTTTAACAAGGTATAACATTTTGTAGATGTGAAGGTTTTGTCTTAGTAATAAAATTACTCTCCCCATTCCACAACCCCCCTCAGGAATAAGTGGGCGAAGAAGAAGAATAACATTGTTATAACAATATTATATACAGTTTAAATGTTGTTGTTAATTTATTTTATTTTTCTATTATTTCAGGGTTTCCGTAAAAGCATGTATGATTATTATTTAAATACGGGTAAGATCTGAAATATTTAAATTTTAGTTATTAGAGTTAATTTCATGTTGTTTTTGTGATTCAAACCTGCAAAGGTTTTATTGGCCTCTTATGAAATATATCTATCTCTTAAGGAAATTTCTTAGGTGTTGTAATGATAAGGACCCTAATCGTTTCATGTCACCATTTTTCTGGAGGTGACACTTATATTCAGAATGTACTGAGCCAGATGTACTGTCATGATGTTGTATATTTCTTGTATCACATTGAAGCTGCAGCTGCAATAGGGTAGACACTAGTTGAATTATTTGAAACAGTCCCTAAGCATTCAATGGTGTGAGGAATTAATTAATTTCGCTATCAGAGTGAACACATTAAGTTATATGAGAGAAACACAATGAATAATATATAGACCAGGTGTATGTAGCCATAGTATATAACAACAACAATGAATACCAAAAGGGTAATATATATAATAGAAAAAAAATGAGGAAGTTTAGTTTACATCTAAAAAAATATTTATTGTGTGTCGACAAAAAATATTTTTTTTGTCATATCACCAGTCTGATGAGCAAATCGATACTGGAGTCGGGTCGATAACTCCTATGGGTTACCTTGAGCCAATCCTTTAAGAAATGCACATAACAGGTCGATGTACAATAAACATTTTTTATATGTAAACGAAACTTCCTTGTTTTTTTTCTATTATATACACTCTGCCTGAATATAGAGTGCTTGATTTGGTACCAGTAATTCACTGTACTACCCACACTATATATATACACATCACCATCGCCGTTTAATGTCTGCTTTCCCTGCTAGCAAGGGTTGGACATGTCTACATAGACCAAGTCAGTACTGATGGCTACTGTTCTCCCAGACAAGCCAAGGATTTTTAAAATATTTGTATTTCTATTTGCTAATGCTGAACAAAGAAATAATTAAAAAGCATGTTTAACCCTTTACCATTTATACTCTATATATACTATTGTATTTTTGTGGTAAAGGCTTTACCACACATAATTATCACACATAATATCGAGTGTATGAGATTTTGATGTTATTTATTTTAAGAACAATACCTTAATATCAATATGAGTGGCTGGTTAAGGTTTGAAGAGAAAGAGGTGACAGAATTCTGGCTGGATGTGGCCAGTTTAAATCCTAAAGTGTTAAATATGTGACTAATTTTTTTTTTTTTCATGTTTCTAGGTAAAAGAGGAAAGTTGCTGACAATGCCAATGACTCTTGAGCTAAGCCTTGTTTTGAGCAGGTGTAAATCTATTAGCTGGCTTATGGACATAGCAGCACCAGATTACTTTTCTGTACGTTCTTTATTTTGTAGGATTTTTTAAGATTTTTGTAAGATTTTGTAAGATTTTTTAAAAGTTGTCTACTCTTGTCTACACTTTCATACTCACCACATTAGTTAAAAGCCATTTATATGTTATCAAAATTCACTAAAGATGTTATCATAATATCATTATCACATCTCCTATTATCATTCCCTCTCATTCTCATCATTGCCAGCTGTATGCCCTGTTATCAGTCATTATCATCACTACCATTGTACTGTTATTAGCTCCACCTAAGGGTGGTGGATTGGCAGTATTTGTAGGGTTGGATAACATGCTTTGTGGCATAGAGTTACGACCCTTTGCTTTCTTAGTTCAAATCCCGCTAAGGTTTTGTCTTTCATCTATATGGGGGGGGGGGGTCATTAAAATAAAGCACCAGTAATACACTGGGGCCATTTAATTGACTTTCCCCTCCCCCTAAAATTGTTGATCTTGTGCTTAAATCAGAAACCTTTATTAACTTCACCTCCAGTTGTTATCTCACAATATCATCATCAGTTTAGAGTATATATTTTTATGTAAGCATCAATAGGATGGCTCTACAGAGGATCATTTTACCAAAAGGACTTTTTATTTATTAGGTTAAACAACTTTATATTCAACATTTATTACATGCAGATGTGATAAATAGAATTGATTGTTCTTACTTAATCTAAAGCAGGCATGTCAAACTGAGGGTCACATGGGTCACATATGTGTTGTCTGAGGGTTACATAGGTCACATATGTGTTATCTGAGGGTCACATGGGTCACATATGTGTTGTCTGAGGGCCACACATGACAACTAATTGCACACATTTCAACTAATATTTTTTTATTTTCTATTACGCTCACGCTGTAAAAACCTTTGTGCGGGCCACATGTGAGCTTGTAAAGGGCCACATGTTTGACATGCCTCATCTAAAGTAACTCTCAATGGGGAAGATTTGACCTGTTAGCTTTATAGAGGGAATTATATGTTGTGATATTCATACTTTGTTTCTAATCAGTAGTGGAGGAGGAGGCTCTGGAAAGGTAGTAACCAGAGTAAGATGGAACTTGAAGAGGTTTAGGGAGCTAGTACCTCTACTAACAACTAAAGACTTCTCTTTCAGAGAGAAAGGTAGACTGTATGATGCATGCATGCAAAGTGAAGTGCTACATGGTAGTAAGACATGGGCCTTGACTGTAGACCTGCAAAAGCTAGAAAGAAATTAGGTTAGTATGCTCTAATGGATGTGTAATGTTGCTTGTATGACACAGCATAAGTGAACTGAGAGAAAAAACTTGGCATAAGAGGAATTGGAAGAGAAAAGACCACATTCGTATAGACATGTGATGTGTATAGAAAATGACAGCTGTATAAAGAAGTGCTGATAAATCTCAGTAGATTGGACTCATGTAAGACTTAGATCCCAGAAGATATGGGATAGGATAATGAAGACCAACTTGAAGCTGAATTTCACGACAGAGATGATAAAGGACTACGAGGATTGGTGACATGCAGTACTAAAGAAGATTCGCCTATCAGAATAAAGAATGTGGATGTGACTTGATCCATTCATGCCCCCTCCTTCATGATAGCTGCTTAGTAACTATTCTCACTGTCAATGTACCTCACTACCACTGCTTTATCCAGTATCACTCCCCACACCAGTAATAACTCTTTACTAACTGTTTACATCATCACTTGCACCTTCCCACTCTATCTGTGATCACTCCACAACTCCTGCTTTCACATCACCCTGTCAAATCTTCCCAAATATGTCATATACTCATAACATACTTTCTCCCCTACACCAACCCTTTAAACCAGGGGCGTGCAACAGACGGGCCACAATCTGGCCGGCCAGACCAGTCAGAGTCCGCGATGACCGTTTTTAATTTTTACCTTGTAGACTTAGAATTTTTTTCGTAAGCGTAATACAATTTTCTGTTGACCTATACTAAAGGGCTTCACTGGGTTATGTGTGTTATAATTTCCCAGTTCCATGTTATGGAAAGAAGTTGTGGCGAATCTTTGGAATATCATCATCATCATTTTACGTCAGCTTTTCCCTGCTTGCAAGGGTGGGACGGGTCTTATTCAGCACAGCATCTCTCCACTCGTCACGGTCCCTCGTCATCTCTACCGTGAGCTTCAATGATCTGAGGTCTGTTCTCACCACCTCCGCCCATGTTTTTCGTGGTCTACCTCTACCACGTCTTCCTTCAACTGGCAATTCCTGGCACTTCTTCACCTCAGTCTCCTCTCCCGTACACTACATTCTATCCCTCTCAGACACAGTTTCTCTCTCAACACATTTATGCTGGGTCGTTCACGTACATTTACACTGCACATCCAACGGAGCATGCTTGCCTCATTTCTCTCCAGCCGTCGCATATCCTCTGCAGTTGCTGCCCATGTCTCACTACCATGCAGCATCGCGCTCCTCACACAGGCATCATACAACCGGCCTTTCGTACGCAGGGAGAAACCCTTCTTCGTCAACAGAGGAAGCAGCTCCCTAAACTTCTTCCAACCCGTCCTTATTCTAGATACTATGGCCTCGGAACACCCTCCTCCCATGCTAATCTGATCTCCTAGGTACCGGAAGCTATCCACCACTTCTATAGCGCCCTCCTGCATTTGAAAAATGTGTCTATCAATGCGACTTCTACTGTCTAATTTCCCTGTACATCTACTGCATACATATTTCTCCCTACCTGTTAGTTTGCCTGCTATCCCGCTACATCTCTTGTGTACCCAGGATCTGCATAGTGCTTAATAAATATTAATGGCCCTAATAGTTGTTCCAATGTTCAGAAGTGGCCAGCCAATGGAATATGTTGCACACCCCTGATTTAAACCATACCATATTTGCCATGCCCCTATGACATTATACATGCCACCCTCCTTCCCATTTCCAGCTTATTGTCATCATGAAATCATACTTATCCTTGTTACTCCCCACACCTCCCCCCTATAACATGCCCCACTTGGGACAGGTCTCCGTAAGTAGAGAGGGCTTTTCAGTTGGGTCATGGATCAATAATCTGCCTATTGCTGGTGCCACGATAGAATGCACCCAGCACAGTTTGTAATGTGGTTGGTGTTTGGAAGAGATCCAGCCATAGCAACCATGCCAAAAAAGATTGAGAAGACCTTTCAATCACTGCTCTATAATCTCTGTAGTGCTGGTACCATCATAAAACACCCAGTACACTCTGTAAAGTGGTTGGTGATAGAAAGGACATCCAGTCATAGAAAACTTGCCAAACAAAGGTTTAAGAGGACTTTTAAGTAATGTTAGATATGATGGTCTCCTTAGTGTGGAAATGTATGCAAGCAAGATGTCCTTTCTAATGCCAGCCGCTTTACAGAGTGTACTGGGTGCATTTTCTTATGGCATCAACATTATTACTTTACGGAATGTACTAGGTGCATTTTATTGTGACACCGGCGCTACCAAGGTCTCTCGCTAATATAGAAACTACCATTTTGACATAGTTGCTTGTTTAATACATCTTAGCCTAGTTTTATTTCAAACTTTCTTATTGTTTTTATTATTATATAGGCTTATGAAACTCTGATTAGTTTGGCAATGGAAGAAAAAAAATTTGTTTCTCGGAAGAAGGTAATCAAATTATATTTTACTACAGGGATATTTTTTTAAACAATTTCTTTTTCTCTTGTGTAAACCATTTAAAGAAAATATAGTGACCTTATTAAATTAAATGAATGTCTATGAAAGAAAATTAATAATAATTTACAAGATATATTTGTGTGATATTCTGTCAAAAGTTAGTCTTCAATGCATTTTATCTGTTTGAGCTTTTTATAAACCAATTACTTTCTATTCTAATTAAATATTTTAAAACAGTTCCTGAGATTATTGCTAAAAGCAATTTAGTTGTTGCTATTGTTAGGTGGCAAATTGGCAGAGTTGTTAGAACATTGGATAGAATACTTTGTGGTATTTATTCCGGCTCTCTAATCTCTGAGTTCAAATCCCTCCGAGGTCAACTTTACCTTTCATCCTTTTGTTGTTGATAAAAAGAAGTACCAGTCTAGTATTGAGATCAATTCTTCTTCTCTATCTCTTTCTCACTTACGCCAGACTTAAAATACCTAAGAAACGCCATATGCCACTGCAGCACCCCACCATCAGGAGTTATGGAACCATACCATATGATCTCATACCAATGCTAGATCATCCCCATTGAATAGTTCACTTAATCTGTTTCCTAGTTTAACACCATTACTTGGCCCTTGAGTGCCTTTAGTGGAATCTTATCTGTTGCAAGCATTTGGATCATGTTTCGGTTTGAGGATACTTTTTCCCCTCCTTTCCATTAATGTCAGAAGCCTCCCTAAAGTGTTATGAGTTTTGCTCTTCCTCTTGACTAAGCAATAAAAATGAAATGGTAGGGTATAATTGCGTAAGATTTTGTTATTATCTTTACCCATGTTTTATTATCCACAGCACACTTAAGAACAAATAAAACTATTTTGATTAATTTTAAAACAAGTAAAAATATTTCAATATTATTTAAAAGAAGTATTTATGCAAATTAGCATAGCATAAAGTAGAAATATAGATAATTAAAAATACAGAAAGGAAATACAAATAAGTATATTTGTATTTCTTTTAATCATCAATAAATAAATCAAAGTTATCAATGAGAAACATGCATTTGGTATTTTTTTGACAGTATTTTTATTCTTAGTTTATTTGTTTCCCATTTTGACAGTTTTATGTTGCCAAGTATACTTGAACTGACAGCTACCTTTAGTTCTACAACCATTATGACTCACAACAATGTCTTTCTGATTATATATTGTTGTTGTGTTTTAATGAAAATCACTTTCTCATTGTTGTCTTCTTTTATCATAGACTCTTCTGGCCATGGCTAAACTTTGTCTTTTGTGTACTGATAAAGCAGATCCTAATCTTACCTCTGGTATGTATTCTTATGCATTCATTTAAAATCTCTTTATGACATGAATTTAAATAGTAGTGTTTTGTTTTGAACTGTAATTTCTTGAAATGACTAATTTGATAAAATATACTTCTGTACAAAACTAGTGTGTCAGTTTTATTTGGTTATATTTCCTGGTTAAGTGGGAGTTTATTTTAAAGAAAATGTATCAAAATTGCTCTTCTTAAATATTTAGTTCTTCAGAAAACCCTAATAAAAATAACATTCATCAATTTTACTTTTGCCTTTCCTGGCCTGTGTTGGGTGAATCACTACAGACCAAGTTAGTTTTTATTTAGAGTTATTGCCTTTCAAATCAGGTTGGGAGCTATGTCTCGCATGTACATTCCATATTTGACATGGTTTCTATTGCTGGATACTCTTCCTATTGCTGATCCTCTTACAGTGTGTATTTTATTGTGGTACTAGCACTAGAGTGGTAGTCTTGTCTCTGACAATACTAAAGATACCTCTATTCCCTATCTTGTCTCCGTTTGTTAGAGAAAAAGCTCATGTTTGGAAAGGGAGGGTTGTAATGGATGAATTTATCTCCAGTATTCAGCTGTACCTGTTTCAACAAATCTGGATGATTTGGAATTCAAAGTCGACCCTGGTGATATTTGAACATTAATACTATTCTGTGAGGTTGACAAAGACACACAAACCATGGGAGGAATAGAGTTAATTGTTGTAAACAGCAAAGGCTCCAATATAATTGTTGAATATTGTAATATCTGTGTTGAGCTCCAGAATGCACTCTTTACTGTGATGAAGAAGAAAATAAGATTATCCTCAGTTGGGCAACTCATCTGTGTAACAACTTAGTCTGGGAGGAAAGGGTAGCACCTATGACTCTTTATTTTTTCAGAACCTCCACCTGTCTTCTTACTTCTTCCTACTAATTTTACATAGCTATGCAATTTGTCTAAAAATTTGTTTTGAACTGTTTTTTAAGACTTCTTCAGTGGGTGGTTTCAAAATTGTATGTAGGTGAACCCCTGTTTAAAAGCATCAAATCTAGTTTGGTTCTAACATTCTAAAGATGATGATGATGATCACCTTCATCATTGTTTTTACACACATTTTTCTTCACTTGCATGGATTGGACGGGATCTTTTCAGCACAGCATCTCTCCAGATGCCGTGATCCTTCGTCATCTCCATTAACAACCATAATATTACATGTTGATGTTAGTCTAATTAAGTCTGTTAATTGTATTACAGAAATTAATGCTGAACAAGCTTTAATCACACATCAAGAACTAATCCCACAGGAAGTATTTCAGGTAAATATATTCTTCATGATTATTTATTGTTAGAGGCAGTGTTTTAATTTTGTCAATTGTCTGTACATATGCAAACACATAATATTCATGTCTGCACATACATAAACATCTCTGTTCACACACTTACTCATATCTGTGTGTGTGTGTGTAAAAGGACATCTAGTACTACATATCAAATGTATTTTTCACTTTTAGTTAGCAGGATTTGATTAGAGGAAAATGTTGGTGTTATTTTTAACAGGTCAGGTAACCATGTAGAAGCTCTCTTGTATAATTTAAGATTTTATGCTGAGGTGAATTGGCAAGTATATATGAGCTAGTGAGTTCAAATTGAAATCGTCATCATCTTTGTTTTAGATCTGCTTTTCCATGTTGGCATGGGTTGGACAAAACATTTCTAAGGAAGTTTTTCTTGACCCCCAACCTTTATTTTATTATTTAAAAGTTTGGTATGTATTGCTGACAATCACCAAACTGCTAAACTGTGTCATATTGTTTATGAGGGACTTAAACAAACATCACCTGGCTTTAATGATGATGATACTTAATTAAATCTCTTTGTTTATATATATATATATATACACACATATATATAGAAGACAAACAAACGGACAATTACGCAAAGTATTAGTTTTACACTTGTTCATCATCATCATCATCATCACCGTTTTACGTCCGTTCTTCCACGCTAGCATGGGTTAGACGGGTTGTCCTGTTGTGGGCAGTGTCTGGTCGGCTGACCATGCCTTGCTCATACAGGAACTGATTTGGCTTGGTTTCTACAGCTGGATGCCCTTCCTAACACCAACCTCATTTACAGTGAGTGCTGGGTACTTTTTTCCGTTGTGCCTACACGTCCACTTTACAGTGTGGGCTGGGTGCTTTTTTTCCGTGGCACCTCCACGACCACCTTGCGGTGGGGGATGTGGGGGCATATTGTCTATATGCTTCAGCTTGTACCCATGGGAGGTCGGGTACTCTGTATTACTGCGTGACGCCAGAAGTCACGGTCGTGTGTCATTGTCTTTGAGAGGTGTAATTGGGTAAGGTCGGCTTTTATCACCTCATCCCAGGTCATCTTGGGTCTCCCCACTCCGCGGTTTCCATCAACTTCTAGTGCTCTGCACCTTGTTAGAATAGGAAAAAGAATGTTACAATGCATCGGGCATTAGACTTTCATCAGGAAAGAGTGACGCTAGAAGACAATAAAAAGGGGGAGGGGCAGGCATGTAAGGGTGTATGTACTCCGTCACACACAAACCTGTGTGGTCCTATATCATACTAAGGAAGGTATACTGATATTGAGTTCTTAATCCTTATTACACCTTTGTTTATTGATCTGTGTTGTAACTGCGAAACAAACCAATGATTAATTAACATGAAATAACAACAACTAATATTTATATGTATGTGTATGTGTATATATACACATATATATATATATATATATAGGCACGTGGCTGAGTGGTAAGAGAATTGGACCGTGGCGATGCGTTATGTCTTTGAACAAGACGCTTTGCTTCACGTTGCTCCTTCTACCTGGAGTTGTGACCAATAGATAGTATTAGCAATTGGAAAGACCAACGGAAACATTGTTTCCTCAGTCTGATTTGACGAAAGTCGATCAACTGTCATATATATACACACATACATATATATATATATACACATACATATATATATAATTCAACTACTCTCCTCTGTTTCATGATTAGTTCAAATCTACTGCTGGTGTACTATTATTTCTGGTTTCTTCACAAAACATTTAATTCTACTTTATCCCAGCTCACCTAGACATAGTGAATAGATACCAGCACCAGATTTTCCTATCTTCTGTATAAAACGATTTTCTTTTTATTTAGTTAGTTAGGTGAAGAGGGCCAATGCTTATAATTTTTTACAGGTCCTCTAACACTGATAAGATTGACTCAGGCATTGCCTTGTCTGAATATCTGCAAGAAAATGTAATGGGAATGGAACTACGATTCTGGTCCAAATGTTTAAAGATTAGGTGATAATATGAAACCAAGGAGTGTTTTAGGTCTACCCCCCCCCCCCCCCCGCCCTTATAGAAACTATAGTTAAGTTTTAGTCATATTTTATATTCTATGGCAATAGTTCTCAAAGTAAGCATTACCACCCCCTGAGGGCCTTTGAGATGGTCCAGTGGGCGTTGGGGCCTAAGGAGGTGGGCGTTGGGGCCTAAGGAGGTGGGCTCGGTAGAGATGATATAATAGTATATTAAATATCAAATGATACATATTATATATAAATGTAGTAAAATGAGAAATATATATTTATTTATTATATATAAATTAATGATTTTATTTATTATATATTATTTACAATTTGCATGTAGGCAGGTCTCTCTGGAAATGGGGGGAGGGGGGTTTACGTGGCCATGAGTGGTCCAGTGACCCCAAAAGTTTGAGAACCTCTGTTCTGTGGGAAAAAATTTTCCTTTTTTGAATGTTAACAAAACTATATTTAATCCTTTTTTATTGACCCCCTAAAGCTAAAGATTGCAGCCACTTTGATTTTTAAAAATGTTATGTTTGTATTTGATATTAAAACATTTTTTCCTGTTAATATTTTTATCTTTTCTTTTCCAGAGTAGTTGCATTGATCCTAACAATATGAGAGTTCTACTGCCCCATGAAATGATTGAGGTCAGTTTTTATTATATTCCTTTTCTTCTATCTGTTCTGTTTGTTACCTTTTATATTTTCAATGCTGAGATTGATGGATTGTGAAAGTCTTCGATGGAAAGAAGAGACCTTCATGGTGGGGTACAAATTGATATTGGTATTTCATTTTCATGATCTCCCTGGCCTATTACACTGTCTAGCAATATGTTTTATGAAGAAAACTATTTGCTTCGTTGATAATCTTTCCTCGTTGGAAATCATCAATAACTTTGATCTGAATGAAGAGTGGCAAAGATCATGGAGTGAGTCCAAATTTGCCAACCAAGACCTCGTCCAGGACCCCACATTTGAACTAGTTGGCTTTGAACTTCCTAGAAAGCAATGGGTGTCCCATAATCAAATCCACACAACACATGACAAGACAGCCCATTATCTCCATCGATGAAAAAAGGCCTAGCAGGTGACTGTGGGGACCCTGACCAGACAGAGCTGCATGTTATTTGAGATTGCCCCCTCAGACGTTTTTCTGGCAGGCTGGAGGCAATCCATAATGTTGCAAATAACGCCATGGTTTGGCTTGCCAGTCTCGATCTGTCTCTCTAACAATTGTGTACATGTCATACGACAAGAGGAAGACTAGTGAATTAATCTTTAACATTAGCAAAAACATTTGATTTTAAAAGTATGTGTTCAAAGTATTTATGCATTCAAATAAGATATCAACTCTGTTAACATGGCTAAAGGAATATAAAATGATATAAAGTAATGTGAAACATCTATTGTGTTGGTTTTATATTAAACAAGAATATTCAACTAAAATTATAAAAGACATTAAAATGGACAAGATCTTGTCCTGGAATCTTAAAAGTCGTTCTTTAGATTTATGATGGTAGTCTATGTAATTTGATAATACAACTAACAGATTAGTTTGGAGTTGTGCAGTATCGAGGTTAATTCTTTGTTTTTCTTTATTTTGACAGCTCTATATTCATGAAGATAATTTACAAGCCACCGAGTATCATTTTAAAATGGCTCTGGATCTCCTTGTATTTGTCAGAGAAGTATGTTTTTATTTAGTGTCATTTTGTGTGTTTTTTCTTTAGAAAATACTATTTGAATCTGAAATCAGATTAACTTCTTTTTTTTTTTCCACTAGATTATTTTGTGTAGTAATTATTTTCTTGGGGTATGGTGTATCAAAGTAAGCAAAAGAATTTACTCTAGCCTATATAGTGTGAGTAGTGTAGCTGCCTGGCTCAATGAGAAGAATGTACTATAGCCTATGAAGTGTGGTGTAGTTGGTTGGGTACAGGACACCAACTTTGTTTTTTTTTTGTAAATATTAAGTTAGGGGGAAAAAGGAGCAGCATCTGTCATGTTTTCAAGCCTATGTGGTGGTATTGCTGCAACTGTCTTTTGGAATTATTGGTAAAACATTTGAACTTCCTATCTTCAGTAATTTCTGAGATGTCATAAGAGACATTGAAGCTGTCAATCAAACAAATAAACATACCAACAACAATAAACAACAAACAAACACTGGCATCTAATCTAAAAACTCTGACATTTAACATATTTAACTGTTTGTTGGTTATGTTAAATGTCAGCAAATGATGGCAGCAACATAATTAATACTTCTGAAGGAGAATGTAAAAGGATTATTGAATGTATTCACAAAATTGCAGGATTTGTCTGAAAAAGAGAAGACATAGCAGAACCACAACAGGATTATTTTAACATTAGTAGACCCAGGCCTTCAATAGTCATAATAGCATTGAACCTTTTTAATTTTGGGTGTCCAGAATTAATATACCATATAAAGGATGAAGATTCCATTACTCCTTGTGGAGTCGTAGAGGCACCGTCGTGCAGTATTTTGAGGGATTTACTAAAATTATTATTTCATTAGCAAGATAGTAACTTAATGTAAGGTTCTTATATAAAATTATGTTGGGGGATTTTAATTTAAATTGGAAACCTTTAAAATGGGTGGTTTTATTTCATAGAACTAGGGCCGGTTTTGGCTGAGTTGGTAACTAAAGGGTTAGATTTAAATGAAACCACACCAGCACCAAATAAAATAAAAGAAAAACTCTCTAATCACTTTATTTTGTCATTTCAATAATTTTAGAAAGAACCTGATATTGACTGCCAAGCACTCTTTTACCATATATGGGCCCAGTCAGTCTTGAGAAACAAGTGAGTGGAATGTATTTTCTAATTAAGTTTTGTATTTGTCAAGTTATATTTGCTATTTCAAGTCCTTTATATTGCTAACAACTTTATCATCAAGTTAAACTTCTACTTATTTTCCAAATCGTGACAAGTGAAATCTGCCTCATACATTAACTATTAGATGTTGCATCTAATTTGATTGAAGCTTTGTTTCCTGAATATATATATATATAAATAAATATATGTGTGTGTGGGTAATAATAAATATTTCCCAATTACAAGTATGAAAATAGCTCAATGTAAAATACCAAGTATACTACAGAGTACATATATATATATATATATATATATATATTGAAAAGTCTGTTTGTTTGCTTAGAAAGCCGTGCAGTGCAAGTGGGTTAGATTGCAAAGATAAGTGAAAAGGGAATTGAGAGAGAAAGCAAAATTGGAAGAAGGAAAAGAAGGATGTCTGAAAGTTGCCTTAGCAATTTAATAGTCCCAAAATATTTCAGATTAACTGTTCATTATCAAGGGGGAAGTCATAGTGTTGGGTTGGTGGCTTTCCTTCCTGGTGGCCATTTATTTTTTATTTTTGAATATATATATAGTGAAGGCTTAGTGGTTAGAGCATTGGGCTTGCAATCAAAAGGTTGTGAGTTTGATTCTCGGACTGGGTGGTGCTCCAGTTTACTCAGCTGTAGAAATGAGTTGCAACGTCACTGGTGCCAAGCGGTATCAGCCATAGCCTTTCCCTTCGACAACATTGGTGGCAGGGAGAGGGGAGGATGGTATGCATGGGTGAGTGCTGGTCTTCCATAAACAACCTTGCCCGGACTTGTGGCTCTGAGGAAACTTTATAGGTGCAAATGACATGGGCATTCGTGACTGAAGGGGGTCTTCGATATATATATATATAGAGAGAGAGAGAGGGAGATGGTGGTTAAGACAGGTATTGTTCTCGTCGTGTGGTTAAGAAGTTCACTTCATAATCACACGATTCTGGGTTTGATCCCATTACATAGCAACCATAGCCTCTTGTTGACCAATATCTGTCTATTTACCTATCTTGCATACTTCTCAATTTATCTGTATATATTGTTTTCACATTTACACTTATAGAAAATTTTCTCTGTTTTACAGTTGGACAAGACGATTTGATGACCCTCTTGAAGATTGCATGTCGAAGCTCTTCTATAAGATAATTTCTTTGATTCTTAAACAAAGTGAGTAATATAATAATATATAACATATTTACTGAATATATAAGAGAAGGTTAGGTTTAAGTAAGATCCTCGTATTTAACAAGCGATAACAAAAATACAAGATTTGTTTTGTAAAATACGACAAAAACTTCGTATTTAACAAGCAATAACAAAGGATCAGATGTTGTTTACTCGAGAGAAGGCTACGTTGGTACGGTCACGTGATGCGCATGAAAGACTATAGCTGTATAACAAAGTGCAGGGCAATAAAGATAGACCGTAGCCACGGAATAGGCAGACCCAGAAAGACCTGGGACGAGCTGATAAATTCCGACCTCACACACTTACACCTCACCAAGACAATGTCACTGGACCAAGACCTTTGGCGGTACTCAGTAACAGAGAAGACCCACCTTACCTAAATACATAGTAAAACCTACTACAGCCAGTACGCACCTCTAACAAAATACACCCCGTCCCACCACCCCCACCCCATCCACACCGCCCCTTTCAATGTAAAGTTATGTTGGTGCCACAACATCCAGGCCGAAACAAATGAGATCGTGTAGGTGTCATGACAAAAAAACACACAGTCCACGCTGTAATGTGGCCGTGTAGGCAACACGGTAAAAACCTCCCAGCCCCACACTGTAAATGTGGTTGGTGTTAGGAAGGGCATCCAGCTGTAGAAAACCCGCCAGATAGTCCTATGCGAGCAAGATAATCACTCTTGCCTCAAGTGGGAAAACCCCCGTCCAAACCCATGCAAGCGTGGAACACGGACGTTAAACGTTGATGATGATGATGATTACTGATGTATTGAACCCATTCATCTTTTACAACACCTTAAACACATACATGAATGGGTATGTAATTTCTTCCATACATGATCCTGTTAAATTTCACTACACTTGGCATCATCCTTTTTACCCCCACCTCTAAACAAGTTTGCCTTGGAATAAAGCATCCTGCCTTACCATTTCCCTTCTCCTCTCATAAGTTGATCATGGCTTTTTAATTATGTCATGGATACGCCTACCTCTTTGTGCTAGCACCACAATAAAGTGCATCCAGTACAGTCTGTAAAGTGATTGGTGATAGGAAGGGCATCCAGCTTTAGAAATCATGCCAAAACCAGAACATACATCTGTAATACAGGACCCTCCCCTCTTCCTTCCGGTCTATCTGGGAGGACAGTAGTTCTGATTAAGTACTGACTGATCTGTGACGACCTGTCCAACCCATGCCAGCCTTGAAAAACAGATGCTATGTAATTGTTTCTACTTTTGGCACAAGGCCAGCAATTACTCCAGTGCATTACTGGTGCTTTATTTTATCAACACCGTAAGGACGAAAGTCCTTTAAATCGCCCCCAGTGCGTTACTGGTACTTTATTTTATCGACTCCTGTAAGGATAAAAGGCAAAGTTAACCTCAGCAGGATTTGAACTCAAAACGTAAAGGGCTATAACTCTATGACCTTTTACATTCTGAGAACGACAAGATGGCTATGATAACTACAACATATATATTTTTTCAATTTATTTCAGGTACAGACATTAAAGAACTATTGCCAGACAAGACTCTCCTGATTGCTGCTGAAGAATTGCTCCTTCTTCAACAAGATAGTAATTTCTTATTTTTGATAGAGACAATATATGAACAGATTTATCAAATTGTATAAAATACCATGTCAAAAAGTGTTTATTATTTGTTGTAAAAAAATTCCATTTATAAATAAACATTTCATTTACATATGTATCAGTGTATGCATGTGTGTGTTTGATGTGTTCAGTAAACAGATTCACATTTTCAAACGAAGGTTTTGGTTCAGTCTGTGTTTTGGTTTGTATGTATATGCTATGTATAATCAAATGAAGGGCTGATTGAATGAAACCTCACTATGAAAAAATGATGCTGTTTACTTTACATAAATGATAAACATATATATCAGATTGTACACACTTCTTTCTAGCAGAAGAGTGTATTGAGGCTTTTTTATGTTTTTCTACCATGAAATATATGAAAATAATGTACATGTCTCTTATATTTTTCCATTTTAGCTCTTTTAATTGGAATGTGATATAAATGAATGTTTAACCCTTTAGCATTTACATTACTCTATATTTACTATTGTATTTTTACAGTAAAGGCTTTGCTTCATATAATTATCTCACATAGTATTAATAAATCTATGAGATTTTGATATGTATTTTGAGAACAATACCTTAATATCAATATCCGGTTATGGCTGGTTTGAACAGAAAGAGGTGAGAGAATTCTGGCCGGATATGACCGGTTTAAATGCTAAAGGGTTAAAGATTAGCAAAATTGTCTGAACACAAATCCCATGTGATTTCATCTATAAAAAAATAATAAATAAATAAAAAAATGAATAAATTTCATTTCCATTCATTTCATAATAAAAAATATTTTTGAATGTATACATCCTTCTTTTTGTTTATTCTTTCAATGGTTTTAATTGCTTAACCAAGAAATTTCAAAAATGTTCACATTGGCAACCCTTCTCTTCTTCTTTGCCCACTTATTTCTAAGAGGGCTGTTGGGACAGAGTCCTCAAACACTCCTTCCAGCAAGTCCTGTCTGGAGCAACTGTCTTCAACTGATCCAGCTGGATCCCCAAGTAAGACCAGCTAAGCTCATGCATCTTGCTCGAGGTCTACCCTTAGGTCTCCAGCCGGTTGGTTTTGCATGTAAAATCTGTCCAGCAATTCTTTCCTGGGACATTCTAACCACATGTCCATAGTATCGGAGCTGTGATCTCTCAATTTGGAGAAATAGTGGCTCTACTTGGAGTGACTCTCATCTCTGAGCTACACACTCTATCGAGTAACGTTATTCCGAAGAACCTTCAGTGGAACCGCATTTCAACCACTTGTATTCGCGATCATATTCTTTCGGTCATTACCCAAGATTCATGACCATAGGTAAGGGTTCGCACGAATCGAGTTTGGCTTTTACACCTGAATCCCAAATGCTGAAGCTGGTGCATTACTGCACCAGCTTCAGCAATTCTTCCACTTAATTCAGTGGCAACCCCACTTTTTAATAATAACATTTTCCATAACAGATTAAGTTTTGTTAGGAAATTAATAACAATAAATAATTAAAGTATCACCAGTCAGATGTCTCATTGTTAGCAGTTGTCAGATCTCAGATATACTTCAGATTTTGACTTAATTTTGTACATACAAGTTTAAAAATCTCTGTCTTAGCTGCTGTGTGTATGTATCTGTTGAGATCCTTCACTAGCTAAGTACTCCACCCTATATACACACACACACCACTCCTACTTTAAACATCTGATGTACTACTCTTGACCAACCCATGTATACAAGTATGGAAAGTTGAATATGCTCTCCCACAATGCTGCTGGGGTGACTGAAAGCTCTGTCTGTCATATAAAGTGTTTGTGTTAGGTAACATGACAAAAGTGGTCATATTGGTGTCATGATAAAAAGCACCCAGTCTACACTGTAAATGTGGTTGGCGTAAGAAAGGGCATCAGCTGTAGAAACCAAGCTAGAATTGGTTTGGTGTGAGCAAGACATGGTCATCTAATCTGACTTGTCTCACAACAGGACAACCTGCCTAACCCATGCTAGCATGGAAAATGGATGTTAAACAGTGATGATGATGAGAGAGTAAATAATGTAGAGATTTAAAAAAAAATACTTTGGCAAGGAATAGAAAGATTAAGGTGTGGAAAAATGTTGTTTTGCTAACATAAAATAGTTGATTAAAATGTTATCTTTTTTAAACTGTCTACTTAGAAGAAAGGACATGTCTATATGTGTATGAACATGTTTGTCTGTGTACATATCTATGTATGTATGTACATGTGTCACTGTACAGACATAGGTATGTATGTAAATATTAAATTTTTACTGTTTATCCAGACAGGGATAGACTTTTTCAGAGTTTCTGAGACAGGTGGGAAGGAGAGAGAAAAATATCCTCAAATCAGAGACCTGGCCTGAATGCTTGCGATAAAGCTGCCTTTTGATCTGATTATTTTCAGCAGAAGTTTCTCACCAAGATGTTATAAAGGCCTGTGATGTACAACCTATTTAAGAAGTTATATATTAAATATATAGCTTTTTATATAATTATAATAGCAGAGTTAATCCAGTTTGTGGCTTAGTGGCTAGAGAATTTGATTCACAATTGTGAGGTTGCAAGTTCAATTTCTGAACTGGGTGATGTGTTATGTCCTAGAGCAAAACACTATTTCACGTTGCTCTTTTTGCCAGGGGTTATGACCAGTATATAGTATTAGCAATGGAAAAATTGTTTCCTTGGTCTTATTTGATGAACTCCACCCTACTTGGTAAGTGAATGAATTTGGATCTTGTCGATTGTAAATATATATATATATAAATAGGGAGACACAAAGCAGGCTTTGTTTACAAATGGCTAGTGAATTTGAAAATTAGGTAGTAACATGTGTTTACACCGTATTTAACTAAATAGAATTAGTCTGTTAGTTGGGATTTTAAAAAAATCCTGAATGTAAAAAAGGATGAGTATTGACGTACATGGAAGACGAACCTACATCTTTGGTTTGCCGCCCCAATGTGTTACCATTACAACAACACACCACCCATGCTACCTTCCAATTAGAAGCTATATAATCGTAGCAGGTATATATATATATGTTTATAAATATGGAGACACGATACAGGCTTTGTTTACAAACGGTTAGCGAATTTGAAAATTAAGTAGGAACGTGTGCTTACGCCGTATTTGACTAAATAGAATTAGTCTGTTAGTTGGGATTTAAAAAAAAACCCTGAATGTAAAAAAGGATGAGTATTGACGTATATGGGACATGAACCCACATCTTTGGTTCGTGTCCCATGTACGTCAATACTCATCCTTTTTTATATTCAGAGGGTTCTTTAAATCCCAACTAACAGACTAATTCTATTTAATCAAATACGGTGTAAGCACATCTTACTACCTAATTTTAAATATATATGTATTTGTGAAATCTATGTTGACTTTTAGAATCTTGGCTGTAGGTGAGAATGAGTTTGATTCAGAAAATTTCAAATGGTAATTATGATTTTCACTTTAGATTCATGGACAGCCTCTCTATTGCTGGTGATTTGCACAATAAAAGCACTCAGTACACACAGTGAAGTGGTTGGCATTAGGAAGGGCATCCAGCCATAGAAAGGTTGCCAAACAAGAGGTAAGATGAACTCTTCAGTTTGTGTCAAAAGACATGACAACTTCTCTGCACTCGCTATGACCACACGTAAGCAGGATACAGACCCCTCAGCCTGTCTTGGAGGTCAGTAGCTCTGCTTCAGTACTAACTTGGTCTATGTAGACCCATCCAACCCTTGTTAGCAGGGAAAGATGTTAAATGATGATGATGATTCACTCTGGATTGGAAACTATGTCTTTTTCTTAGATTGTTAGTTTATCTGAAAGAATCTTTCAACATTTTAAGGGTGCTTGTTTGACCCTTTTAATACAAACCTGTTTGAGACTGCCTATGACACTATGGTATCAAATTTTTCATTTTACATTGTTTATATTCAAATTAAAACTTTCCTTCATATTTTTATGTAAGAACCTTTTGTTATGTCCCAAAGGAGAAAGTTAAATTACTAAATCCTTCTAAACTCTTGGTTATTTTCAAACTAATTTAAAACACATAGAGTGTTTCATTAGAAATATGATCGTAAAAGGGCTAAAACTGGGTAAATCTATGTGGGGAGCATGAATATTAAACCTCAACATCAGAAAATGAGAATGTTGATTTGTCATTTCACTATTCACTCAGTAAAACTACAAATCTATTATTTCTGACATCACTTAATATTCTGACTGGATATTTCTAATGGTTGTAATGTATATTCTGATTAATGGAATTTTACATTTCTTCCTGTCATATGCCAGCAAAAAAAATAACAGCCCCCCCCCCCTACCCCCCATATATATACATACACACACACACATATATATATATGACAAAATTGTGTGGTTTAAAAAAATATTTGTCTTGAATAATTTATCAAGCTTGGAGCGACCCTAACACATACTTTGGAAAAACAAGTATTCATTCCTAACAGCGGAAAATAAGGAAAGGATATTTTTTCGATTATAATTTGACTTCCTCAAATACCACCAAACCTTTTATAGTAGAGCAAGAAAGATAACTTATTTTGAAATTTGTGCTGTATTTCTTTAAAATGGGTCGTTATTTGGTCAGAGACATTATTTTTACGTTGGCAGCATCAGCTGAGTGTAAGAGACAAGGGCAAGTAATGCAGAGCGACTAATGAAAATACAAAAAGTTTTAAAATGGCCGCCCCCACTAGTTGTGTTGAGCTTCTCGGGTCTTTATTCCCAGATATTGACCCACAAATATCGAATTATGTCACCGGTGAGTATATTGATTGAGTTTTCAAGGTAAAAATATATGTTCTATACAATTGTTCTAAGAGATAAAAGGTGGTGTTAAAGTTGTATTCATTTCAATTTTAAAATCCCCGCACATCTGTCATTTGCTTTTCCACAAGTTTCGTATTGGTTACCAATTTATATGGTTATATTGAATGTAACTCATACATTAGATTTAACAATACCTATCTAATCTTTTACAGCTTAGATTTAGTTTATTTCGATTTATTTGCATTAATCTGGACACTAGATTCTAGATTCTTTCGGCAATCAGCCATATTTTGCTGATAGTTCTTTAACAATATTTATTATTATATGAAAGGCTGTAACAAATGAATGTTCTAAATCTGACACGAACTCTTTATATCAACCACTTCTGACTCAAGTTTCTGTATCTCATTCCTTCTTTTTATTGAACCGCCACGTGTTTATAATTCCTTTTATTAGTTTTCTTTTTAACTGGAAACTAATATGCTGACAACAAATAAAAAAAAAAACGTTTGTTTAAAAAAAATCTGTATAAATGTGTAATCACGGGAAAATACTCATATATTTATGATGAATGACTTCATTCTGCATGAAGTCCTAGCCATGGTCATTTCTATTGTGATTCACAAATGAACTACTATCACTAGCGTGATATAATTTTGACGTCTGTTTACCCACTTCATGTCATTATATAACTTAACACGCTCTTATTGAGATTTCCGACAAATCCATCATTTTAAACCATATAAATACCATTTTCCAAATATCCTTTTTTTTTTTCTTTGATGATTCTTAATCTATGACACTATCTTTGTCTGTTTATGAATGTGGTTAGAATGGACAAATCTGGCATTAATAACCATTACTACATGCTGACGGTGTCATGCCGGTTGGAAAAAAGACAAACAAAATACAAGGAACTTGCATTTTACCACCTTTTTTAAGCGGCTTACGCTTATGGCTGTTTTCATGTGTTATTGTATGCAATTAATATACCGTATAGACAGACATACATGTTTTGAACGAACTGGAAAGCAAATTATGTTGGACTGTTCGTATTCGCTAATAGCTTAATATAGAAAAAAATATACTGCACATATTTTCTATTCTAAGAGATAAAATAAAAACATTTGATTAGAGGGTATAATTAAAGAGCTTGTGTGTGTGTCGTGGGTGTTAATAAGTTAATTTGACATTTGATGAACAACCAATAATTAAAGTTATGGAGTTATTAGAGAGTTTATTTTAAGGCTTGGCTGTTTTATCGAAAGAGTGTTTTATCTTGAATAACTGGTATTCATTAAAATAAATTAGTATTGAGTGAACTCAATGCTAATTAAAACCTCATTCAAGACACCCTTATTTGAAAAGCGTAGGACATTGATCACACTTCGATTCAGCTAACAGAACCAAAGTTTTTCGATATTAATGTTTTTTAAGTGACAATGAAAGCGCTGATTTATAGAAGAGAAATTTGAATTAGCGATGGTTTCAATTAAAATTGTGAAATATAATTTTTCCAAAGTGATAACTTGAAACAATTTTTTTTTTTCTTTCATTTTCGTTTTCTTCATGTTCGTAGCAGTTGGAGCGTAGATTTCTTCCCACGTTCTATTAAAACTACTGTGTAATTACTTAAATATTTAACTATGTTGCTTAACAGAATTAGCACTGATCAGTAGACTAACATATTGTTAATGAATTTTCCTAAAAATAAAGACTACTTTGTTAATTTGGATTGATAAGAAAAAAAAAATGGACTAAAAAAAATCTTGGAATTGTCTGGAAGTTCTCCGGAACACTAACATTGTTGAGGGATTAGATTTCGATTTGCAACTATTAAGAGTTGGTTAGGTCATTTATGGGTAGGAGTAGTGTTAGAATTAAGGTATTTAACAAGGAATAAAAAGTTATGGCAGATATCTCAGTTGTAGACCAAATTAAAATTTCTTGAATATGTAAGTTTATTTTCTGTTTAGGAATTATTGAAGATTCTGCAGATGATTTTAATACACCAGATGACATATATGAAGCAATTGGTGCTTTGTTGCTGGATTCAGCAACAGGCAAAACAGAAGATGATGTTTTTGATATATGTGAAAAATTTCATGGTATTGTTAAAAGGTAATATTCTTGTATTTTCTGGACAAAACTTTGAAAACTTTTTCTAATTTTTCATGTTCAGCTTAAGTATCACCTAATTTATATTGTTTTTGATGTTATAAATTCTACAACCAATATCATTGTTTATAATCTTGAAATATTCTTCAAATTATATTTTGTGTATCTGGGGATAACTCAGAAATAGATCAAAATCAAACCATTTCGTTTGCTGTAGAATAGAACAAGGAATATTTTGAGTAAGATAACCTAGTTTTGCTATAATATGATTTATACAACCAATTTACAGTGTAGACAGGATGCATTTTTTTATATCTGCAACATGATTAAGGGGTCTCCTCTACCTTGTATCAGTTTTATTTCCAAGTTACTCCTCTCCTAGAAGAGTTGCCTTCATGTGGCTTGTCGAGTTCTTGCCACTTTATTTATTCCATGTATACATTTTGCCTCTGCAAGTAAGATGGTACTATCATTTTAAAGCCATCAATAGGTATAACTTCTTTATTGAGATCACCACTTGCTCTAGAAATCATCATCATCATCGTTTAACGTCCATGTTCCACGCTTGCATGGGTTTGGACGGGAGTTTTCCCACTTGAGGCAAGAGTGGTTGTCTTGCTCGCATAGGACTGTCTGGCGGGTTTTCTACAGCTGGATGCCCTTCCTAACACCAACCACATTTACAGTGTGGGACTGAGAGGTTTTTACCGTGTTGCCTATACGGCCACATTACAGCGTGGACTGTGTTTTTTTGTTGTGACACCTACACGATCTCCTTTGTTTCGGCCTGGATGTTGTGGTACCAACATAACTTTACATTGAAAGGGGCGGTGTGGATGGGGTGAGGGTGGTGGGACGGGGTGTATTTTGTTAGAGATGCCTACTGACTGTAGTAGGTTTTACTTTGTATTTAGGCAAGGCGGGTCTTCTCTGTTACTGAGTACCGCCAAAAATCTCGGTCCAGTGACATTGTCTTGGAGAGGTGTAAGTGTGTGAGGTCGGAATTTATCAGGTCGTCCCAGGTTTTTCTGGGTCTGCCTACTCCGTGGCTACCGTCTATCTGCACTTTTTTATACAGCTGTCGTCTTTCATGCACATCACGTGACCATACCAACGTAGCCTTCTCTCGAGTAAACAACATCTGATCCCTCTTATTTCTAATTTTTCCCTTAGTTCGTTTATGCTTTGCCGTTCACGTATATTACTATTACACATCCAGCGGAGCATGCAAGCTTCGTTCCTCTCTAGTCTGCGTATATCCTCTGCACACAATGCCCAGGTTTCACTGCCATGCAACATTGCTGTTCGTATGCAGGCATCATACAACCTGCCTTTCATCATTTTTAGGGAGAACCCTTTAGCAGCTAATAGTGGTATAAGCTCTCTGAACTTTTTCCATCCAGTTCTGACTCTAGCTACTGTACTTTCAGAGCACCCTCCCCCACTGCTGATATTGTCACCCAGGTAACAGAAGCTGTCCACTATTTCTATAGAACCCTCTGCGCAATTGAAAGAGCTAGTATTCTGTGGGCACTTGCTGCTACTTATTGCACCAGAGCACCGGCCACATGTAAAATCTATGTTCTTGGTTAGCTTACCTGTGATCCCACTACATCTTTTATGCACCCATACTTTGCATTTGGGACATAAAATGGAGTTTCTACCTACGCCTTTCCTACACACTGAGCATGGCCATTTCCCGGAAGGGACCGCCGCCTTATTTTCTTTTCTACAAACTAGAACTTTAGTCTTAGCCAGGTTTATTTTAAGGCCTTTTGATTCTAGACCGTGCTTCCATGTTTGGAATTTCTTCTCTAGCTATGAGCATTAGATCATCTGCGTATAGGAGTTCCCATGGGCAGCCGGTCTTGAACTCCACTGTTATAGCCTGAAGGGCAATAATAAATAGTAGGGGGCTAAGAACAGAGCCCTGATGAACACCAACTTTTACACTAAACTCTTCACTATATTCGTTGTTAATTCTAACCTTGCTGACTGTTTCTTTATACATGGCTTGTATAGTTCTCACAAGCCATTGGTCAACACCTAGTTTTCTAAGAGCCCACCAGATAATGGAACGGGGGACTCTGTCGAAGGCTTTAAATATATAACTATATATATATATATATATATATATATATATTTATTAAAATAACAGATTAAAGTTTAAGCAAAGAATCACTGCTTTCACCCTTAACGGGATCTTCTGAAACTCTCTCTCTCTATATATATATATAATCATTATGTAAATCAATTTGGGATGGTGGGTCACACCTTAGCCACCCATTACTGTAGGAAACAGAAATGGTGCCATACCCAATGACTGGCATAGCAGCAGCAGCATCATTAACAACTACAAGGGCAAAGGAGATGCACTAGACAAAGGAAACTATCAAATTAATGGACCAGGTCCTGAAGGTCACAGAAAGAGTTATAGCACAAAGGGACTGAGTTAATCTAGATGAAATGTAGTTTGTTTTTCTGCCAGGTAAATGAACCACTGATGCCCTTTTCCATGTGAAGCAATTGCAGGAGAAATTCTTAGCTAAAAGTAAGCCCCTCCACTTGACATTTGTTGACCTGGGAAAGCTTTTGATAGCATTCCCCATTCCATAATCTGGTGGGCTCATAGAAAACTAGGGGTAAATGAGTGGCTTGTGAAGGCAGTATAAGCCATGTACAGAGGAGCAATCAGCAAGGTTAGAATTAAGAATGATTATAGTGAGGAATTTAGCCCCCTCCTGTATATTATCATCCTGCAAGCTATAACAGAAAAAAACTGGCTGCCTATGTAAACTCCCATATGTCAATGATCTAACCCTCATAGCTGAATCTAAAACACAATTCGAGAAATTCCAAACTTTAAAGCAAAAGGGACTAAAGTCCTAGTATGTAGAAAGGAAAACAGGACCCAGGTCCCTTCATGGAAATGGCCTTGCTCAGTGTGTAGGAAAGAAGTGGGTAGTAATTCCATCCTATGTCCCAAATGCAAACTATGGGTACATAAGAGATGTAGTGGGATCTCAGGCAGGCTAGCAAAGAATATGTTTTATATGTGGTCAATGCACAGGAGCAGTAAGCAGCAAGAGCTCATAGGAAACAAGCTCTTTTAACTGCTTAGAGGACTCCATATAAGTAATTGATAGCTTCTATTACCTCAGTGATCAAATTAGCAGTGGAGATGGGTGTTCTGAGAGTACAGTAGCCAGGGTGAGAACAGGATTTAAAAAGTTCAGGGAGCTACTACTGCTGTTAACTACAAAGGTTTTTCCCCCTCAAAATGAAAGGCAGATTGTATAATTGTGTACGAACAATAATGTTGCATGGAAGTGAGGCCTGGATACTATGCAGAGGACCTATGAAGATGGAAGAAAGGAAGGATGTTTAATAGTAGTGTGCATTAATAACAAAGTATTAATGAACTACGAGAGAAAATAGGCATAAGGGAAGTCAGGTGCAGGAGAGGAGATTGCGGTGGTATGGACATGTAATGCGTACAGAGGATAATGGCTGTATAAAAAGATGCAGGGCACTCGAAGTTGATGGAAACTTGGGTGAAGTGATAAAAGCTGACCTTGCCCAATTAAACTTCACAAAGGCGATGACACAGGATCGAGATTTCTGGCATTATGCTGTACTGCAGAAGACCCGCCTTCCCATTTACACAGAATGAAACAAACATGTAGAGGACACTAGTCTGCACTAATCTTCTGAATATTCTACTCACCCCTTCCATGTCAAACTTATTTACTTGTTCTCTCTGACCACTAACCCTCACTGCCCAACTCACACATAAAAGCATGAAAGCTGGACACACTCTACATCTGATCTCCCACAAGACTGTTGCCACAACAAAAACACCAATCCATCTTGTAAAGTCGTGTTGGGAATATGATAAAACATACGCTGTCCACCCTGTGTGGTTGTTGTGCAAAAAACGCTCAATCCACCATGTAAAATGGTCATACTGGTGACATGACAAAAAAGCAGTCCACCCTATTAGATGGTTGTTTTGGTGTCAGGATAAAAAGCACCCAGTCCACACTGTAATGCAATTGGTGTTAATAAGGGCATCCAGCCATAGAAACCAAGCCAAAATATAGATCAGTAAGAGCAAGATGTGGTCACCTGACATGGCTTATTTCATAATGCAAGTGTGGTACTGGGGTTGATTGTTCCTCTATATCTCTTTCTCATTTGCTATCCTTCTCTGGAGGAAATCTGCTGTATTCAGACCTAGAGAGATGGACTCTGTCAGGTTTTTAAATGCCTTAGAAACACTGTATGTCAATATGGCACCTCTATGACTCCCTCAGGAGTTACAAGTCAATATTAATATTAATCAGGTGAATTACTAATATTCAGCTTAGCTCTGATTGAGCATATCTGTGATCAAAGGTATTCCAGCTGTAACTATCTTGTCTGTATTTTTTCAGCATAAATTATCTAGGATTATATTATGTCCTATTTTTAATATGGCAGTATGTATTTTGTGAGACTTTTAACTGCTGTTTTTAGCTGGGCAGTGACAATGTAGAGGATCAATGTGTTTCAGTTTCATGCATTTGCATTGGTTATATTGGTTAATGGTATGAAATGTTTGTATGTTTTGATTAATACATTCCTCATAGATCAATGTGATATTTGTATTTATGTCTCAGTTTTCCAGATTTTATTTCAAATATGTGTGTATTTTATTATTGTCACAGTTCACAGTCATCAGATGCCATGGAACATAAAGTTTTAAATTCTCCTATTCAAATTGGGTCTTTGAGTCTTAATACACATACTCAAGTTGTAGAGCCTCAAAGTATCTGGTTAACAAAGAAAGAAAATGTTTCTGTAAGTATATGAATATGAAACATTTCCATAGCTTATTTTCAATGTGTACTATCTGTGCAAAAATTTCATGTAGTGGTATGAATTAGTTGATCACAAGGAAGTGTGTCTACCATTTTGAGCTGGATCCTTCATTGAAGAAAGATAAAATGTTTAGTTGTTGTAGATGAAGCAATTAGTGCTTTATTACTAGTAACTGGTGCTTTATTACTAGATTCATCAACAGACATAAAGATCAGTATGAGCACAATGTGGTCACCAGATCTGACCTGACTTGTCTCATAATGCAAGTGTGATATTGGGTTGATTCTTGCTCTATATCCCTTTCACACTTCCATTTAAACTTAGAGAGATGGGCTCTTATGTTTTTTATATATATAAAACATTTCATGGTAGTGGCAAAAGATAATATTCTTGCATTTTCTTTGCAAAACTTTGAAAACTTATTTTACTGTCTGTAAACATTTTATCTTTCTCCATTGAAAGATTTTGCTTGAAATTTGAGATTTCTTCTCTCCCTTATGGCATAATTTATTCCACTTTGTAAACTTTTATATTTACTAATTGCTAACACAGATCTTCATTAGTTTGCTCTGATACTATTACTTCACTTTTTTATAATCCATAATATGATGGTGATCTTTAGCCCCAAGGTAGCTCTGGTTGAGCAGAACTATGATCAAAAGCTTTACAGCTATTGCCATCTTGTCTGTGTTTTCAGCAACAATGTGTTCTTTTTTAAGATTATGGTGTGGTTTGAAGGATATACTGTTGCTATATCTAGCAGATCAAATGATAATGTATAAGCTCTCCAATTGGCTTGTTATTATCTGCTCCTTCTTTCTCAAACATATTTATACCTTCCATATTTTTAATTAAGGCCCAAACATTGATCAATATTTGTTGATAAATTAATTTGGTAAGCTTTTATTGTTGAAATTGTGGATGTCTAACATATTCCCGTTTTAAATTTATATTGCAGCAAGTTGACCAGAAAAAGTTAGAAAAGGCTGAAGCAAAACTCCAGAAGAAAAATGAGAAAAGAGCATCACAAACTACAACTGTTAAAAAAGTAACAAATGGGTAAGAATTATAATATGTATATCGTGTTTTAATTCGAGTATGTGTTGGTTAATCACTGACACTTCAGTATGCAGGGTAGAGCATTCGATGAAGTGCGCAGGTGGGTCTGTTTACCTCAGAGTATATTTATAAACATGAAGTATAAGTCAACAGGTTAAAATTAACTCTGTTTATTCATAGTCACTCATCATCATCTTCGTTTAACGTCCGTTTTCCACGCTAGCATGTGTTAGATGGGAGTTGTCACACTTGAGGCAAGGCTGGTCAGGTGACCGTGTCTTGCTTATATAGGACTATCTGGCAGGTTTTCTACGGCTGGATGCCCTTCCTAACACCAACCTGTTATATATATTTTGGTGATAACCATTATGCAACAGCTATGACCTCATCAGACAGCTAATAGCTTCTACAGGACTAGAACTGTTTCATTCAAAAGAAATCATCAGGAAAGCTTGGTCTAATGGGTATAAATTTTTCTTTACAATCATGAGCGCCTACTTTGAGAACCTCAGGTTTAGTTGAACAAGAAAGCATGACAAGTAGGGGGCTAGAGCAAACAATTACATGTGACAGACAGTTCAAAGAGTATGGTGATGTGGGAGAGATAATAGTGGAGGCATTAACATGCTGCTGAAAATAGTCGTTAGACTGGTAGATATATCAATAAGGGGGATTGATAATTGTACGAGTTCTTATGTTCCTGCTATAGTATTGACCTTAGTGAAATTTAAACTTGGAATATAGAAGAATATAAATATTCTTAAGTTTTACTATTTCTATCAGCTCATCCTTTTCAAAGTAAAAATATTAGAAACTCATTAAAAAAATTTTTTGTATTGTTATTGATTGTCATATTCCAGGGCGGTGTATTGGCAGTATCGGTAGAGGGTCGGACGCCATGCTTTGCAGTGTAGAGTTACGGCCCTTTACGGCCTGAGTTCACATCCTGCCACGGTTAACTTTGCCTTTCAGCCTTAAGGGGTCGATAAAATAAAGCACCAGTAATGCACTGGGGAAATTGCTGGCCTTGTGCCAAAAGTAGAAACAATTAATTTTGAGAAACTGAAAACTATAAGATAAGCTTTCTAGAACTATATTACTGAAGTATATTTTAAAATGTGATGTATTTTCCTTCTTGTTACAGCAGCAATTGTGAATTAGCATCAGCTTCCCAACAGTTAAACAGACGAGATACAAAGATGGATGCATCAGGTAGCAACAAATCATATGATATTCGAATTGACAACTTTGATGTATCTTATGGAGAAAAGTTAGTATTTAATTTATTCTTTCATTTTAAATTTCACACCCGCTCCTCTAAAACATTCAATAGCAAAGTAACAATAAGATAAGCACTGTTCAAACCTAAGAAACCTGATAGCACTTCACCCCACTTAAACAAGAACAGCATATAACTAGAGCCCTCACAGTCTCTGAGAATTTCTCATTGTAAATGTTTGATGGTACTATATAGCCTAGCCATAGCCCACTGGCTAAAACTGAAATACAAGTAAATAAAATTTTGATTTTATAACCTGTTAAACTCTTTTGCTCTATTATTTGCAATTTTTGAATTAAATTCTTTTTAACGTATTTTAAATGGATTTTTTTTTTTGTTATTTATTTAAAATTAAATCATATTTTAATTAAAATAGAAATTTGAAAATAAAGATTATAATTATTTTTAATAGTATCATTGTCAAAATGTCCTTTGAACTTTTCACCTTTATACTGTTCTGGTACAGACCATATTGTCATGAAGTCTCATTACATTGTGTATTTATTTAAACTGGACATGTTGATTGAGAAAAGGAAAACCGAGTTGAAAATATATGCCATTTCATTGTTGTTACGGCTCACACCTGCACAGGCTTAGCCAGCCTTTGATTAACTTGCATCTCATAGGAGGTTTCTTGGGTGTTTTAATGATAGGAGCCCTAGGCTTATATCATTTCACAATTGGATGATTATGAACCTTTTAAGCCGTAAGATTTATTTTGCTCCTTTAATTTACATATTGACAGTTTCCTAATTAGCAGTGAGGGAAGATGCTATGAAAGCATAGTAGCCAGGATAAGAACAAGCTGAAAGAAGTTTTGAAAACTAGTACTTTTACTGACAACAAAGAGCTTTTCTCATAGTAAAGAGCAGGCTTTATGATGCCTGCGTACAAACTATGTTACATATGAGTTCTGACTGTAGAAGACCTACAAAGGATAGAAAGAAATGAAGTGAGCATACTCCAATGGGTGTGTAATGTTAGTGTACATCAACGATGTAGTGTAAGTTACCGTGATATTTTTGTGCTACTTGTATTCAAACAGAAACCTAAAAGCCAATGTGTACTGTTTGACATCCTTTACACTGTTACTACTGTTATAAAAAGTATTTCTGTAACGCTTATTAGCTGAATAAAGATTTTTTTCCAAAGTATTACTAAAAAAACAAAACAATTTCTTTTGATCATGCATACACATAACTTTAAAATGATATTATTCACATAATATTTCTTTGAAAGTTCTGTTTTATTTTATAATGATGTATTTACTCTGTATTTGCAGGAGTCTTTTGACGGATGCTTCCATTCATTTAATATATGGTCGTCGGTATGGTTTTGTTGGGCGAAATGGATTGGGCAAGACAACTGTGTTACAAATGATATCTAGGTAATTTAAAATCTCATCATTTTATATATTTTCCTATTTATAAAATTTCAGTTTTGAAGTATTGTATTCCAACTGGCAGGAGACCCAAGGGTAGTTTCTGAGCAAGATGATTGGATAATATCCATAATCTTGGCTGGTTTCGCTTGGAGATCCAACTGGATCAGTTGGAGATGGTTGCTTCTAACAGGATCTACTGGAAGGAGTGTTTGAGTGCTCTGCTCCCATGACCCTCTCAGGAATAAATGGGTGGAGAACAAGAAGAAGAATTGAATTCCTGACTTTAAAAAAAACACTTAGAAAAAAACAACTTCAAATGCATTGATTTATATTTAATATTGTAGTTTCGTGATAAAGGCTTTATCTCACATAATATCGAATCTATGAGATTTTAATGTTATTATTTATTTTGAGAACAATATCCTAACATCGATATGAGTGGCCGGTTATGGCTGGTTTGAACAGAAAGAGGTGAGAGAATTCTGGCCAGATACAACCGATTTTAATGCTAAAGAGTTAAAGACATTAAAATAAATTACTATAACTTCACTGATGTTACTATGTTTTTTATTTCATTTGTTTTATGTTCTCAGTGGTCAACTGAAGATACCATCCCATATTTCAATTTTACATGTTGAACAAGAAGTTGTCGGTGATGATACAATAGCATTACAGAGTGTTCTAGAATCAGACCAAAGACGTGAAAACTTGTTGAAAGAAGAAAGGGAGATTAATGTAAAACTACAGGAGAAGGAAGCGTATGTGATATGGATTACTTTTTTGTTTTTTGTAATTTTGCATATAGTGGTTTTGAGCTTGCACCACCACCATCATTTAATGTCCACTTGATGATGGTGCAGGTGCAAACCTTTTAGAATTTTGCAAGGCCTTGTTTTGTATATGTGCATGTTATTTAGTCAAAAGTGAAGCCTGATCAAGGAGACCTACAATCAAAGCTACTCCAACTATGGTGATCTTATCCAAATATATTTTATCTGTGACATTATCTATTGAATGTGTCCTTTCTTTTTTTAAAGATATGAGGGTTCATAGGCTGACCAAAGTGCTCATGGAATGTGACAAAATGATGTTTATTTTTCAATGTAGTCGCCCTTGTGGTCCACACATTTCTTCCATCGGTGTTGCAGTGCTTGGATCCCATTGGTGAAGAAGCTTTCATCCTTTTGGTCTAAAAAGTGATTAACAGCAGATATGAGATCATCATCACTGCAATACTGGTTCCCAGCCAAGTGTTTTGTCATGTTGGGGAATAGATGATTGCCAGATGAGGTCAAATTAGGAAAATTGGGAAGGTGATATACCAGTTCAAAGCCATAGTCACACACAGCAACCATTGAAACCAGGGACTTATGTGCTGGAGACGTGGGCCCTGTAAGCTGTAGTGAATGCAACCTGTCTAGGAGAGCAGTAACTCCAATTAAAGACTACACAGAGTAGACATGGGTCCTGTAAGCCATAGTAAAAGCAACTCGTCTAGGAGAGTAGACACTCCAAAAAAAGAATACTAACACAGGGTGGAGAGGATCCGTGAGTCCAGTAAGACAACCTTTCTAGTGCTGGTGGCACGAATAATACACCCAGTCCATGCTGTAAGGTGGTTGGTTATAGGAAAGACATCCAGCCAGAAAAATATGAGTGCGATAAATATGAACAGTATATATATCATCATCATCATCACCGTTTTACGTCCGTTCTTCCATGCTAGCATGGGTTAGACTGTATGTATATATGTGTGTGTGTATATATATATATATATATATATATATATATATATATATAATGGAGATGTGGTAAGGAACCAGATGGACCATAACACACCAAAGTACTCAATACTTAGAGGGGTAATAGGAACGAGTAGGACCCCGATGGCTGAGCTCAAGCCGTTTCGACGGCTAATTCTGGACTAAAAAAAATTTTTTTAGTCCAGAATTAGCCGTCGAAACAGCTTGAGCTCAGCCGTCGGAGTCCTACTCGTTCCTATATATATATATATATATATATATATATATATATAACGAAGGAAATGTGGTAAGGAACCAGGTGGACCATAACGCACCAAAGTACTCAATACTTGAGGTAGTAGAGTGGGTAATAGGAACCAGTAAGACCCCGACAGCTGAGCTCAAGCCGTTTCGACGGCTAATTCCCTGAATTAGCCGTCGAACCGGCTTGAGCTCAGCTGTCGGGGTCTTACTGGTTCCTATATATATATATATATATATATATATATATATATATATACATAATTGAAATCAATATGACAAAACATAGTTTCAAGATAAATTCTTGGTCTGCAACTGTTTCATTCAGAGATCATATTGTTATTTAACATGTAAACATATAATTGTTTCATGTTGTACTCTGTGATAGTTTTAATAAATATCCTATTTTCTCCAACAGGAATGATGGGAGTGACCTCCTTTCGGTTCGGCTCAGTGAAATTTATCATCAGTTGGAAGCAATTGATGCAGACAAGGCACCAGCAAAAGCTGCTGTTATTTTGGCTGGTCTAGGATTTACACCAAAAATGCAGTCAATGTGCACAAGGTTTGCGTGAAAAAGTTTTCTTTTAACCCTTTAGCATTTACATTACTCTATATATACAATTGTATTTTCATGGTAAAATATGAATACCACAAAGTATTCTATCTGACGATGTTTCTAATGAGGGTAAATTCTCTGCCTTTTTTTTATAGGTACACTTAAATTAAACATTCCTGATTTTCCAGTATATATTGTGTTATGTATAAAATTATTTATACAAATTTAGTTATAGAGGTCAGGCATATTGTGTGTCACCTTTTGAAGAATTTTTATGAAATATAGAAACCTTTCTTCTCCATATAATACTGAAGAGTATTTGAACTCTTAGTACTTACAATAGTGGTTTCTTATATAGGCACAAGGCCAGCAATTTTGGGGGAGGGGAAAGTCGATTAAATCGACCCAGTGCGTGACTGGTACTTTATTTTATCGACCCCGTAAGGATGAAAGGCAAAGTTAACCTTGGCGAGATTTGAACTCGGATCATAAAGGGCCGTAACTCTATGCTGCAAAGCATGTTGTCCGACCCTCTACCAATACTGCCAATCCACTAGTGGCATATACTGAGTCATGGTATTTTTAGAAATTATGTTTATTTTTTTTTTTGATCTTCAATTGAAAGGACATGCTTGGATTAACTTTAAATAGATTTTAATAATTTCTATTCAAAAGTTGTTGCTGTAAATAAAGTTGATTACTAGAGTACAGGCCATGTTCTATTGATTTATTGAAATGGTCCGTAATTATGTATTGATTCATATGAAATCCACACTGTAATGTAGTTGGCGTTAAGAGGGTCATCCAGCTGTAGAAACCAAGCCAAAATACAGATCCATATGAGCAAGACATAATCACTTGATCTGACTTGTCTCATAACGTGACAACCCATGCTAGTGTGGAATAGATGTTAAATGATGATGATTTCTTGTGAAGTGGAGGAATAACATGATTTTTAAAAAAATTAATTTTTGTAGAGAATTTTCTGGTGGTTGGCGTATGAGATTAGCACTTGCTAGAGCTCTGTTCTCAAAGTAAGTTAAATTTTTCTAATAATTATTACATTACATTATTCTTTCTTCTTTTGTCTAGTAGTCTTTGCTCTTTCACTCCTTTTCCTCTCATTTAGTGCATTTATAGTCCTTTCTAATGCTGCTCTATTTTTCTGTATGTTTATATAACTCTAATACGAAATAAAATTGTTTATTATGTAATAAAAAGATTATTACATCCCTTCTCTATTTATATTGAAAGCAAATTTTAAGAAATTACAAACACAGACCTTCTTGATTTTTATTATACTTTAACTCTTATTGGATTATAAATTCTTATGTTGAATCTTAAAAAATTTGTTAATTTCAATTGTGAAATTAGGGATTGCCTGTTAATGTAAATAAGATACAAATTAAAAATTAAAAAAAGAATAAAAGCTCAGTTTTAACACATGTCATTGAAAAGTAATAGAATTTTATGAAAAAGCAGTTTTAATAGTCTTTTGAGATATTGATTATTTTGAATTCTTTATGGTAGTAGTTCCCAAACTTATGTTGTGTGAACCTTATACAATTTTCTGAAAATCGCAGAGCTCATATCTGTATTTTATTGACAATCCTCACCAATCTAGTTTTAATTGAGCTGGTTAATGTAGTGTTATGAAATGAATGTAATTATCTCACAGTACAAAAGTAGAATGTTTATGTAAATCATATATTCTCTATTGCAGTGATCCACAAAGTAGGAAAAATAAATTTTAATTATTCTTTTTATGAATAAATTTTCTCACTAAAACAATTTAGTCTTGTTCAAAATAAGGTAGTTGTAGGGGTTGTTTGTAAAATATATGTATGCAAAGAGGTTAGTGATAGGAAGGGCATCCAGCCATAGAAAACCTGCCAAACAAGGGGTTGGGAGGATTCTTCAGCTCTGTCAAGGACATGGCAGCCTCTTTAGTGCTGGTGCCATGATAAAATGCCCTCAGTAGTATGTGGAAAGATATGTGACAGGCTGTCATCCTGTGTAAGCACTCATTAGGCGTGCAGCAACTTAGATGAGATACAGGCTTCTGACCTACTGTGAAGTAGGGCCTTAACTTAAAGTACCAACCAGGTTTGCTGATGACCAGTCCAAGACTAGTTGGGAAAGCAGATGTTAAATGAAGGTAGTAATGATAATGTGGTTCCATGATTTAGGGAAAATCATAAGAGTTCTGTAATAAAATAAGTTTGGGAATCACTGCTCTATTGTATTCCATTTATCAGTTAAATACATTTTAGACTTTGAGTATTTCTATTGAAATATTCCACTGCTTATGTTTCAATTTATTTTGAAAAGTTTGAATGGATTTAGTAAAACAAATAACATCTCCACTACTCAGCTACTGTTTGAAGCAAACAAAAGTTCCTCACATAAAAAAAGCTATAATGGAATGTTTTAATTTAAATGTGGACACTTTAAAATAAGAGGTTTTATATTATAGAACTGAGTCGGCTTAAAATGATTTCTATGTTATTCTTTTGACATTTTTTTCAAAGTCTATTAAAAAACACTAGCAGAAAAACCATCCTTTTGGTGGTTTCTGCTGGCATGTGTAGTGTGCATATTGATATTATATGCAAATATACATGTATGTAGATATATGTCAAATAAAATCGTAAGTGACAATAGGCACAGAAATTGAAGAGAGACTATGTTACAGTGTCTTCTGTAATCAGTAAAGTAATCCATGATATATTTTAAAAAGTCGATATTATATATAAACTGCACTACAGTGAAATGTAATGAAAACGAAAAAGGAGAAAATTAGCGACAGAAATATAAACTTTATATAACGATGTAAATATATGAACGTTTACATAAGCGATGTGATGAGTGTTATGATATAACAAACGCTAACCGGAAGTGTAGACATTTGAAAATTTTTTAAGAAGTGAATCTTAAAATAAGCAATCATTATAAATAAAAATATTTATGTTTAATCAACAGCTACGAAATGTAGTAGATACATTATGTAATATTCATTCATTATTTACTCAAAGTAATCTAACTTATTTTACTAACGAGATAAAAAAAATATATTCAGGATACAGTACCACACTCCTCCTTTTATTATATTATGATTTGGTATATTCTTGACATTGATTTATCTTATTTCTTTCTAGGCCTGATTTACTGTTGCTTGATGGTATGTTTCACTTTATTTTGTAAAGAGTTTTATTATTATTAATTTTTAACCCATCCTGCCACTGTCCCTTCATCTCTCACTGTTGCATACTTGAAGGCTGTTGTGCATTGTGTAGCTATGTAAAATAACCTATTGGTTACTACTCATAAAACATTAAATATAGCTATCATCATAATGTGAGACGAATGTCACAAACAGTTTTGCCTGGGTCCTTATATTTCATTTCATGGCTAGAAATGAATCATTTGTCTCTCAGCTAATAATGATAGGCCTCCAATGTCAAATAGAGTGAGACAACAATTGACGTAACATCTCAGTCACATCTCTAAAACTTGTGGTCTCTGCACAAAATGGGAAAATGTTAGGAGACTTCTGCCACCAACTCACAACTGGTAGACAAACAATAAGAACAGATTGAAGTATTACAAGGCAAACTCTCTTTCATTGTTGTTAACTCTTTAGCATTTACGTGTAGGTAACATGGTAAAAAGTTCCTAGTCCACGCTGTAAATGTGGACTAGGAAAACCTGCCGAATAGTCCTATACGAGCGAGACACGGTCACCCGACCAATCTTGCCTCAAGTGAGACAACTCCCGTCTAACCCATGCTAGCGTGGAAGATAGACATTAAAGGATGATGATGTTACTCTATATTTACTATTGTAATTTTGTGGAAAAGGCTTTACCTCACAATATTGAATCTATGATATTTTGATATTATTTATTTTGACAACAATGCCTTAACATAAGTATGAGTGGTTGGTTACAGCTGGTTTGAACAGAAAGAAGTGAGAGAATTCTAGCCAGATATGACTGGTTTAAATGCTAAAGGGTTAAACTTTTAAACACTATATTTTACTTTACAGAACCTACAAACATGTTGGATATGAAAGCTATAATTTGGCTGGAAGATTATTTGCAGGTAATACATAAGAATATATCTATTTTTGTTACTGCTATTAATCTTATTCATTAGTAGATTGAAATGTGTACATTAGCCTGGTTTGTGAATTGAACCCATGACCTTGCCATCTGGAAACAAACACTCTAACCATTAGGCTATGCACCTTGGCATACACTCACACTATGCTTGGGCAAAACACGAATATTATCACAGCTGGAATACCTTTGATTGTAGTAGACCAACTGCTTACCAACACCAGTTTTACTACAGGAACCAGTTGCAAACCGGAAATGCATTGTTTTTTTTTTATTTATAGTTGTGCATGTATTGTATTTTCATGTTTTTCTGTTTAATCTTAATTTTGAAAATGTCAATGATTTAATTATAATATTGTTTGTAGAGGTGCATCAAATGAAAAGCTCTGATGTTCATTCTGAATGTATTATACTTGTCTATTCACTCCTAGACATGGGTATCAACAATTTTAGTTGTATCTCACGACAGACAGTTCCTAAATGCAGTTGCCACAGATATCTTATACTTACATAGTGGTCGAATTGACACCTACAAAGGAAATTATGAAACATTTATGAAGAGTCGTGAAGATAGATTGAAAAACCAACAAAAAGAGTATGAAGCTCAACAGCAATACAGAGAACACATTCAGGTATGTGTGTATATACTTATATATAATTTTGTCCTGGCGCCCGATGAGAGACCAGTATCGAAATGGCTTCTCCACTATACAGTGGAAGCCATAACTGGACCCCAAAATCTAAGGTCGCGCATTCATGTTAAGTGTTTGAAATTTTAATTATACTATATATATATATATATATATATGTATGTATATAGTAATAATAATAATAAATACAAAGACCATAATCTCGAGAAGACTCTATAAGGGTTGCTCTACAGGTTTATACATAAGTATGTATAAACCTGTAGAGCAAATATATATTATTAGCACAGTTTAAAAGTTTAAAATAGAATGATGTAATTAGATTTTTTTTTATTCTCTTTGCATATATTTCACTGTATCTCAAGAACGTTTTTACACGTTACCATTATCTTTTTCTATTTTTTTAAGGCAATATTTATTCGTAATTTTTTGGGGAAATATTTGCAACTGCATCTGCAAATTGATATTTCTGAGTTTCAGAAGGTCTTCCATTAGGGTGAAAGCAGAAATTGTTTGCTTAAACTTTTAATCCTAACTAATAATATATTACTTGGACAGTCGGCTTCCTGATGATTTTTCCCGAATGAAACAGTTCTAGTCCTCTAGAAGCCATTTCTATATTAAATATGTATACTCTGCTATGTATTGAGTACCTTACTTACTGTGGCTACCCCCGATTGAACCCGGGATAAACTTTTATATATATATATAGTGACGAAACATAAGCCAATTGTATGAACTCATACAATTATATATATATACACACACATACACACACACACACTTGGTAAACATGCTGACTAAATGGGGTTGCATATACAAAGCACCAATCAGTATATAATGCTGTTTGATTCAACCACTCAACGTCATGTTTTTTCTTACAAATATGATTTGTCAGTCAGTGACGTAATATTTTTAAGATAAGGAAAATGCAAAGTTCGATTGTGATGTTAATGGCCATGTTTATCATTTTGTTCCCTTTCTATATTTTATCACATGGATATAATAAGCACAAGTTTCTTTTTTCTTTTTTTTTTTAAATATTAATTCTTTATATAATGGATCTTTTTAATTAATATACTTCAATTTCTTTCAGGTTTTTATTGACCGATTTCGTTACAATGCTAACCGTGCTTCACAAGTACAAAGTAAACTTAAACTGCTTGAGAAACTGTAAGTAACATCTGTATTAGTTCACTTACTATCGCAATTATTACTGTTTAATTTAATTCTTAAAAAAACATCTTACTCGATGTAAGATACCCCATCCTTTCTATTTCTCTCTGTTTCTAAATATATACAACTAAATATGAAATTTTGAATCAAATGAAATGAACCATGTCGTAAACAAACTAAATAATTGAAGATGTATAGCTGGAGTTACTTCCCTTTAAAAGTATATTTATAAAGACTAGCAGAAAAACCACTCTTCGTGTGCTTTCCTGCTAGCATGTGTAGTGTGTATATTGATATTATACGCAAGTATATATATACATGTAGATATGATACATCAAATAAAATCGTAATTGACAATATACACAAAAACTGAACGAAGACTGTTACACTGTCTTACGTAATCAGTAACGTAATCCATGATACATTAAAAAAAAACGATATTATATATAAACTGCATTAGGAGAAAATTAGTGACAGAAAATTAATGTTTATTTAAGCGATCGCCACCGGAAGTGTTGACATTTGAAAATTTTAAAGAAGTCAGTCACGAAATTTAGTAGATAAATTATGTAATATTCATTCATTATTTATTCAAAGTAATCCAACTTATTTTACTAATGGGATAAAAAATTATAAACCATACACAGTCCTGCGCTTCTTACTTTATTATAGTTTAGATTCAGGTGTTGGTGCGAAAATATTTTTATTTAGATTTGATTCCCACTCTGGGATCACATTATTGAGACTTCAGACTGTATTCCTTTTCTTTTTGTGTATATTTCAAAATGTCTGTTTTTCTGTCTGACTTTGAAATTTACATTACAAAAAAAACAGAGCATATTTGTGACTTTTATCTCTTTATATGTCAAAAAACATGTACACATATAGGACAGTTACTGCTAGATAGAGCATATCTCTCTCTCTCTCTCTCTCTCTCTCTCTCTCTCTCTCTCTCTCTCTCTCTCTCTTATATATATATCTTTTAAAATATATTTTGTAGCCCAGAACTGAAACCGGTTGCGAAAGAAGTTCTAGTTGTACTCAAGTAAGTTTTCTTCTAATTAAATATATTAGGACCCACCCCCTTCTAAAAAAAAAAAAAAAAAATGGTATCTAGTGTTTAAGGAGACAAAATAGTTTCCCTTTGAAGCAAAGGTAATGTATCTGGCTTAGTTACTTGATAAAAATATACTGTTTAATTTTTTAGTCAGATATTCAGCTTGAAATCTAGACAAAATTTTTATGGTCAAATTCCTTGAAGTAAATATACAGTGAAATTCCATTATAACGAAATTCACAGGGTATAAAAAAAAAATTTGTTGTAATGAAAAATTCTTTATAACAAGATCGACCTAACGCATTAAGTGTGTGGCCGGGGATTGAAAAAAATTTGTTATAATGGAATTTTACCTGTATATGTATTAAACAATTATTTTGCTTTTGAGGTTAAATATACTTATATAAATTGATGTGTTGTATAAATACCTTGAATTATGTATAAATACCTTAAATATAAATTGGTGCCTTGTAGACATTTAATGTTATTTTTTTCTAGATTTCCTGAATGTAACAAATTATCACCTCCAATTTTACAACTGGATGAAATTACATTTTATTACCATGAAGATCAAGTCATATTTCACAATATTTGTGTCAGTGCCTCAATGGAATCCCGTATATGTATTGTAAGTAATATTTAAAAGAGAAAAAAATATTTTTCAATATTTTTAGTTGTGAGTGTTTGGGTGTTGGACTTATGATTGTAATGTTATAGGTTCAATTCTTGGACTGGGTGGTGTATTGTGTTGTTGAACAAAACATTTCATTTCATGTAGCTCTTGTCAATTCAGCTAAAAATAAGTACCAACAATGGCTAGGGGTTTACTCTGCAATAGACTGGCATCCTGTCTTGTAGGCAGTCTTATACTCTCAGTATTTAAACTGGCCGTGTCAGGCCAGAATTCGCTCATGTTTTTCTGTTCAAACCGGCCGTAACTGGCTGTTCATACTGACGTTAAGGTATTGTTCTTAAAATAAATAACATCAAAATCTCATAGATTCGATATTATGTGAGATAATTATGTATGATAAGGACTTTGCCACAAAAATACAATAGTATATATAGAATAATATAAATGCTAAAGGGTTAAACACTAATTAAATCAGGATAAGCTGTGGCCTGTTGTGCCTCTCGGCTTTGGACAGACTTTAACTTTAATAATCAAGAATTTAGTGTCTATTTACTTTCTCTGGCATTTTTTTATCAGACAATTCAGTTTCTTTTCGGTTAGACTTCAACCAGAAGACATGCATTAACTGCATTACCACATCATACTGTATACAAACTCTTATACTGACTCACATGTATACACACATGTTTATGTCTGCTGACTCCTATAAACCATGAACCATCTTTTCATATTACTTGGCTTACTTAGAACTGACATTTCACAGTGTTGAAATCGAAACCTTTTTACCTACTTATTTATATTTTTGTTAGTGTTCACCCAGGTTGGGTTGAATTGGCTCTACTCAGTACATCCGCAGTGGTTAAACATGCACTGTGATCACAGCGGTCTAACACAGATAGCGTCAACAAAGATTTCAATGGTGGACACCATATATGTGAGGACCATATTTTTACAATCTACAACATTCTTTTTGTAAGCCAAGCTCGTCACAGTCAGTGACTGGTGACAAGTAGAAAATATATTCTATTTGGTGTTTTCTACAGAATAAAATCTGTTTTTATCAATCTATATTTCTGTACATTATCATGCACATTTATTTTTGACTGATGCAATATAATGTTTGTAGTTAGTTTTGAACTCATAGCAAGACTTGAATTCTATTTTGACATAATATTAGACTATTGATGATTGTAAACAATATTCTTTCAGGTTGGTGAAAACGGTGCTGGTAAGACTACACTTCTTAAGATTTTACTTGGTGAATTAAATCCTATGAAAGGTTTACGAAATGCTCATAGAAATTTGAAGATTGGTTATTTTAGCCAACATCATGTAGACCAGCTTGAAATGGATGTATCATCCATAGAATTATTGGCATTGCGATACCCAGGTAAGTTTCTTGCAATCATCACTGTTTAACACCTATTTTTCCATGTTTACATGGTTTAGACGGGTTGTTTTTATTAAATCTGTCCAGTTGGCTGTACCATGGGTGGTCGTGTTACGAGACAAGTCAGTCCAGATTGCTGCGCCGTACCTTGTACATATAGGGACTTCCTATCACCAACTACTTTACAGCAAATAATGGGTGTATTTATCTTTTCTAACTACAGGAAAAGCGATAGTTAACACTAACTTTAATGAGTTTCTGTTATTTATAAAGGCATTTATCATAGTCAGATTTTAAGTCTAACATCTTTTTATGATTCAGAAGAAAATATCTAAAAATGGGTTTGTTAATTCAAATGTTTATAGTATTTTTACTATTACATTAATTTTTAATGTGATGTAATCAAATTCCTTTTTTTTGTGTTTTAGGTAAACCAATTGAAATGTATCGATCTATTCTTGGATCATTTGGAGTCAGTGGAGAGTTGGCAACACGTTCTGTAGCATCTCTGTCTGGAGGACAGAAAAGTAGAGTTGCTTTCGCTGCAATGAGTGTTCTTTGGTAAGATATTTCTCTTTCAAACAATGATATCTCCAATACGTTTTTTTAACCAACAAATCCTAACACACACACACATATATATATATATATATATATATATATATATATATAATATAATGAAATTATTGTGTACAGTGTTCAGGTGCACTATAAATTCTAACCATATCTCAACAAATCCTAACCATATATATATATATATATATCACATTGCCTTATTTAAACTGTTTTGGGGATGTTAATTTGTAATTTTAATGAGTGATTTTATGTTTTATGTTCTAAATATTATTTTGAGTTGAATATGGAAGCATTTTAATAAACTCTGAAGACACCTGTATTGTAAGCACTAATCATGAGTTATTAAACAAAATAACTCACTATACATGACTCAATACAGGTAGAAACAATTGTAAGTTTATAAAAGCCTTAACTCTGGTGTTATTTAAACTATTAATGTATAACAGCTCTGCATGACCCTCATTGCATTGAGCTAAAAAAACGCCCTGTAAATGAGTATACTTACTCCCATTAATGTTATAAATATAACTATATTATAATATTAGTACTAATATTATTATTATGTATATATATCATCATCATTGTTTTAACATCTATCTTCCACGCTAGCATATATATATATATATATATGCTAGCGACAGCTAGACGACAGCTGTATAACAAAGTGCAGGGCAATAAAGATAGACGGTAGCCACGGAGTAGGCAGACCCAGAAAAACATGGGACGAGCTGATAAATTCCGACCTCACACGCTTACACCTCTCCAAGACAATGTCACTGGACCGAGACCTTTGGCGGTACTCAGTAATAGAGAAGACCCGCCTTACCTAAATACAAAGTAAAAACCTACTACAGTCAGTAGGCATCTCTATCAAAACACACCCCCGTCCCACCACCTCCACCCCACCCACACGGCCCCTTTCAATGTAAAGTTATGTTGGTCCCACAACATCCAGGCCGAAACAAATGAGATCGTGTAGGTGTCACGACAAAAAAACACACAGTCCACGCTGTAATGTGGCCGTGTAGGCAACACGGTAAAAACCTCCCAGCCCCACACTGTAAATGTGGTTGGTGTTAGGAAGGGCATCCAACTGTAGAAAACCCGCCAGACAATCCTATGCGAGCAAGACAATCACTCTTGCCTCAAGTGGGAAAACCCCCGTCCAAACCCATGCAAGCGTGGAACACGGACGCTAAACCTGATGATGATGATGATGATGATATATAAGTTCTCACAGGTATAAGCTGAAGCTGAAGCATATAGACTGCCCCCACGCCCCTCCTACTGTAAAGTGGCCGTGTAGGTGTCATGACAAAAAGCACCCAGTCCACACTGTAAAATGGTCGTGTTAGCACCACAGTAAAAAAGCATCCAGTACTCCCTGTAAATGTGGTTGGTGTTAGGAAGTGCATCCAGCTGTAGAAACCGTTCTGTATGAGCAAGACATGGTCACCTGACCTGGCATTGCCCACAACAGGGCAACCTGTCTAACTCATGCTAGCGTGAAAACATTGACGTAAAATGATGATGAAGATGAGAGAAAGTGCTAGGCTTAATGGTTAGAGCGTTGGGCTTGTAATTGAGAGGTTGTGAGTTCCATTCTCAGATTAGGTGATGTGTTGTGTCCTTGAACTAGACACTTCATTTTGTGTAGCTCTGCTGGTTCACTCAGCTGTGGAAGTTGTGGCGTCACTGGTGCCAGGGTTTTTGGACGTCATCGGTGGCAGGAGGACTGATATGAGCAACTGGCAACATTACTACCCTCCTGTTCATCACATGTCTCATGATATTTCTTCCATTTGAAATTTTCGCTGATAGCGAGCAGTGAGGAATTCTTGTCTTGACTGAGAAAGTCTCCTGATCTTTGAGATTTCTCGCGATACTCTACTCAGAGTATCGTTATTTTTTTCAATAAAACTGCAGTATAGTAAGTAAGTAAAGATTTTTTTTTTTTATCTTGTTTGCTTTTCCCATATATATATATATCCATATATATATAAGCGTAAAAGTTGGTGTTCATCAGGGTGCCGTTCTTAGCCCCCTACTATTTATTATTGCCCTTCAGGCTATAACTGTGGAGTTCAAGACCAGCTGCCCATGGGAACTCCTATACGCAGATGATCTAACGCTCATAGCTGAATCAATGGCCGAACTAGAGAAGAAATTCCAAGCATGGAAGCATGGCTAGAATCAAAAGGCCTTAAAATTAACCTGTCTAAGACTAAAGTTCTAGTTTGTAGGAAGGAAAATAGGGCGCCGGTCCCATCCGGGAAATGGCTATGCTCAGTGTGTAGGAAAGGAGTAGGTAGAAACTCCATTTTATGTCCCAAATGGAAATGGAAAAAGTTCAGAGAGCTTATACCACTATTAGCCGCTAAAGGGTTCTCCCTAAAAATGAAAGGCAGGCTGTATGATGCCTGCATACGAACAGCAATGTTGCATGGCAGTGAGACCTGGGCATTGTGTGTAGAGGATATACGCAGACTGGAGAGGAACGAAGCTTGCATACTCCGCTGGATGTGTAATAGTAATATACGTGAACGGCAAAGCATAAATGAACTAAGGGAAAAATTAGAAATAAGAGGGATCAGATGTTGTTTACTCGATAGAAGGCTACGTTGGTATGGTCATGTGATGCGTATGAAAGACGACAGCTGTATAAAAAAGTGCAGGGCAATAAAAATAGACGGTAGCCACGGAGTAGGCAGACCCAGAAAAACCTGGGACGACTTGATAAATTCCGACCTCACACACTTACACCTCTCCAAGACAATGTCACTGGACCGAGATCTTTGGCGCTACACAGTAATAGAGAAGACCCGCCTTACCTAAGTACAAAGTGAAACCTACTACAGTCAGTAGGCACCTCTAACAAAATACACCCCCGTCCCACTACCCCCACCCCATCCACACTACCCCTTTCAATGTAAAGTTATGTTGGTACCACAACATCCAGCCCGAAACAAATGAGGTTGTGTAGGTGTCACGACAAAAAAACACAGTCCACGCTGTAATGTGGCCGTGTAGGTAACACGGTAAAACGTGGTTGGTGTTAGGAAGAGCATCCAGCCATAGAAAACCCGCCAGACAGTCCTATGCGAGCAAGACAACCACTCTTGCCTCAAGTGGGAAAACTCCCGTCCGAACCCATGCAAGCGTGGAATATGGACGTTAAACGATGATGATGATGATGATATATACCTATATATATCTATATATATGGGGGAGCATGTGGCTTAGTAGTAATGTTGTGGGCGGGATTCCTGAATTGCATGTGTTCTTGAGCAAAACACTTCATTTCATATTGCTCCAGTATACTCAGCTGAAAATGAGTACCAGTAATAGCTGGGGGTTTAACCCTGCGATGGACTGGCGTCCTGTCCAGGGGGAAGTCTTGCACTCTCAGTTGCTTCACGCCATGAAACCAGGATAGGCACCGGCCAAATGAATCTTCTGGCTTAAGACAGACTCTAGATATATAGGGCGAAACTGAGCATATGAGGGATTAAATACTGTGTGCAGGAGAGAAGACTGCAGTGGTATGGTCACGTGATGCCAACTGGCCAAACCTCACACATAAATTGAATCCATTAAAGGAATAAAAGAACACACAATCACATCTGAACAGTTTCCATCTATCAGATTTCACTTATAAGGTTTAGTTTGACCTGAAAGTGTGGAAGAAGACTCTTGCCCAAGGTGCCATACAGTGATATCAACCATCTTAACCCTTTAGCATTCACATTATTCTATATTTACTATTATATTTTCATGGTAAAGGCTTTACCTCGCATAATTATCTCAGATAATATCGAATCTATGAGATTTTGAAAGTATTTATTTTGAGAACAATACCTTAACATCAGTGTGAGTGGCCAGTTTCAACAGAAAGAGGTAGAGAATTCTGGTCGGTTTGAACATTAAAGGGTTAACATCTGTATATAACTAGATAAATATTTGTTTTCAGCCCCAACTTCTTCATTCTTGATGAACCTACAAATCACCTTGATGTGGAAACTATAGAAGCTTTGGGAAATGCTCTTCAAAAATTCAAAGTAAGATCTGACTTTAATATTCTAATTTTAATTATGGAAACTAATGAATTGATGATTTATTTCAAAGCTAGTGTCTGGTTTCAAAATTGACTTATTTTTTGAACAATTTTGCATTTAGCCTTATAGCAGTATTTGACTCAGAAAAGTACTAAGTACATCTCGTTGAAATTTGCAAAGTTTTACTTGGCAGAGAAGGGTGATAGTGTTAGCAGGCTAATGACACTAGTCCTACCTTATCTCACGATAGCAGTAGCAGTCAGTTTGTAAATATTTATAGTTGAGAATTGAATGTTTTATCTTGTTTTGTTTGATCTGTCTCAAACTTGTTTTCCCCATTTTGTTCTTTCTCTCTTACCTCCCTTCATTTTATTTCTTATATGTCATATCAAAGTGGCCTGTAAAATTGTAGGACTTTTGGGATAGTGTTTTAAGACAGGATTCTCTCCCTGATGCTATTCATTTTAGTCCCTTTTTTATGATACAGAAGGGTACAGTGGACTTATGCTAAAATTGTAATACATGCAAAACAATATGTAAACAAAATTATTTATTAAAAAAAATGGAAACAAATACAAATGAATAAGATAGTTGACACCTATCACTTATTTTTATTTATTTATTATTTTATATCACAATTTATGAACAACAATATCATTAGTTATAAGTTTCCAATGAACCAATTACTGGCTCACTGAAATTTACAATGGTGAAAATGGGATATCCACAGGCACATCTATGCAACTCAGACTGGATTGCCCTAAAGTGCCTGTTTAACTGCTTTTCTTATTAATATTTATATCTTTCACTATCACCAGGTAACACATTGGCAGTTATTAGAGCATTAGACAAAATGCCTTGTGGTATTTGTTCTCTCTGCTCTCTGAGTTCAAATCCTGCCAAAGTCAACGTTGCCTTCCATCCTCTCAGGAACAATAAAATACAGTCCAGGGTGATGGATTAGCAGAATTATTAGAACATTGGATGACATGCCTGGAGAAATCTGATTGAGGTCTTGGTGTTTTGAGTTCTTTAGTGGTAGACTTTAGCATTTACGTTATTTTATGTATGCTATTGTATTTTCATGGTAAACACTTTATCTCACATGATATTGAATCTACGAGATTTTGATATTATTTATTTTGAGAACAATACTTTAACATAAATATGAGCAGCCGATTATGGCCAGTTTGAACAGAAAGAGGTGAAAGAATTCTGGCCTGATATGGCCATATTAAATGCTAAAGGGTTAATCCATTGCTTGGTTTTTAAACCATCACCTGGTCTTTAGGTACCTTTAGTGGAGTTCACTCTGTTGGAAGCATTTGGGCCAGGTCTTCAATTTAAGAATAACTTTTTCTCTTTCTCCTACCACTCTTGAAGACCCTGAAAACATAGAGAGCCATGGAATCTGCCCTTCTCTCCTTCACTAAACAAAACACAAAACAAAAACATTTTATATTGTAATTTGTGAAAAATAGTTATTGGTTATATGTTTCCAACAGGCCAAACACTGATTCACTGCTTTTCTTATAGCAAGAGTAACAAGGTATCAATTATGATATCATCATATTTTGACCCTACAAAAATATTTAACAAATGCTTTTGCAGTGAAAGCATGAAAGACAGTTATTAAAATATTGAACAAGAGACAAAGTGTCAGTGTTTAATATCCTGTCACCAGCACAAAGGTGCTTCTGTAAGATTCTAAAGGTCACCTAGCAAGATCAGGCTAGGAACAAAAAGATCCTGTGGAGAGCAGGGTTGCATACACTACAAGAGATCGTCACGGAGTGTCAGTTCCATTTTGCGGGTCATGTTTTGTGTCTCCCAGAACACCACCCATCCAAAACGGTGATGATGTGGACTTCCTCCAAAGGCCAGCAGAAAAGAGGCTGTCTGAAGATGACCTAGCAGTGGACATTCCAAAGCAGCCTATGAGCTGTCAACATCACCTGGCATAGATATCAATAAGCTGCTACTGACCGACACCGTTGGAGAGTACTGGTTGACTTATGTTTCCGACAGAACAAGCCAGGCTAAGAGCTAAGCATTTTTTGTGTCTGTAGTGAAAGCATCAAGCTTTCATTGGTGAAGTCCACTGATCTCTAAGTCTGTATACCATTTTGGAAAATTGATTAGTACTTTGGTGTGACATCCTAAGTACTGAGTTCAGTTCCTCCTGTGGGAAATAGATCATGTTATAAAAGAGCTTCACATCCAAGGGAAGGTCTATTTCTCATCTGTTTAACACTGGAAACTGGAAAATTGTGATTTTAAAAAAATAAAAAAAAGGTTTTTAACAGGAATGAGGTCTGAATGCAAAAGTGTTGACTTAAGCAACATAATTGTGCCAGTATATTAAAAATTCTAACAAGATTGGAAAACATTATTTTTGTTATTAATTTACAAAATAGTTACAATGTATTCTTTCTTCTTTTTTTTATATATAGGGTGGTGTAATTTTAGTATCTCACGATGAAAGACTTATTCGAGTTATTTGCAATGAACTATGGGTAGTTCAAGGTGGAACTGTAAGGAGTTTGGAAGGTGGCTTTGATGAGTACAAACAAATTGTAGAAAAAGAACTCCAAGCTTCACTATGACGACAATCTGGTATTCCATAAATTAGTTTATCCTTGGGAAAATTAGAATTCTTTGTATATCTATTTTCCTGATTTTCAATAAAAATTACATCTTAAAACATTGCACTTATATTTTTTGTTAATTTCTTTGTGTAAATACATTTGTTTTCTAAATTTTTGCTGTTGATTGTATAAAGTGGTACATCCTCACAAGGTGGAGAGATACTTTGCTGATCTCCTAAACCTGATTACAACATCTGATGTACACGAGGTACATCTGGAAGCAGTGACTAATCTCTGAGGCTGAGGTCAGTTAAAGACCTCAAATGTGGCAAGGCCGCTGGGGAAGATGAAATCCGGCAACAAGATTTTAAAAGCCTTAAATAGAGAAGGTGTTCTCTAGCTGACTTGTATGTATTGGGTGTCCTGGATCTCTGTAAAGACACCTAAGCAATGGCAATTGGGAGTGATAATCCCGATTTTCCAAAGTCTCTGGCAGGGAGATTGTCGAATCCAAGTTAGCTGGTGAACAGTGTGGTTTTCGCCCCAGACGCAGCACAGACAACCAAATATCACACTGCGACAGGTTTTCGAGAAATCATAGAAGTATTGCCAAGAGGTATATTCTTGTTTTGTTGACCTTGAAAAGGTGTATGACTGCGTTCCTTGGGACCAGTTGTGGAAGGCTGTGCAGGAGTATGGGATTGATGGTCAGCTTCTTGCTGCCTGGATGTTTCTATACAAATGCCTGAGTATTTGTGTTTGGATAAATGGTGCTAAATCAAAACAATGGAATGTGGGAGTCAGACTCTGCCAATGGTGTGTACTATCACCCCTCCTGTTCATTATTTACATGCACAATTGAGCTGGAAGTGGTATCATGACTGGTGGATGTAAAATCAGTTGGTTGGAATTTTCAGAAGACATGGTGTTACATAACTCGAGAGAAGGTGATCTCGCACTTAAGTGCTGCAAAAACTGAGATACTCATCCTCTGTAGTCGACATGTGAATGGAGTTCTACTGAAGAGGGTAGAGAAGCTCAAGTATCTTGGGGCCATGTTCACGAGTGATGGAAGGCAGGAGGCTGAATTAAATGCAAGAATTGCAGGAGCTGGTGCAGTAATGCACCATCTTCAAGATTCAGTAATCAGAAGGGAGGTAGGTATAAAAGCCAAACTTGCTATTTTCAGTTCAGTATTTGTGCCAACCTTTACCTATGGTCATGAATCTTGGGTAATGACCGAAAGAATACGATCTCAAATAAAAATGGCCTTTGGAGTAACGTTACTTGATAGAGTGCATAGATCAGAGGTCAGCGAGTCACTCCAGGTAGAACAATACTTCTCCAAATTGAGAGATCACAGCTCCGATACTATGGGCATGTGGTTAGAATATCTCAGGAAGGAATCACTGGTAGATTTGGAGGCAGACCCCAAACGATGTTGGATAACATCCAAGAGCTTGGCTGGTCTCGCTTGGGGATCCAGCTGGATCAGTTTGAGTTGGTTGCTTCTGACTGGAAGGCATGTTTGAGGACGTTCCCATGACCTCTCATGAATAAGTGGGCGAAGAAGAAGAAGACTACAAAAAAGTAGTCTTTTAATTCTAAGTAAAACAATGAGAGACCCATCTCTAAATGAAACAAATAGTTTGCTATTCTTTTAAAAACTGAAGTACTCATGACACTTCATTTTTAGTTACAACTGGCTTGCAACAGGGATTTTAATTTTATACATTAAATGTAATAGTCTAACATTTGATTCTCACTTGTAGGCATTTGCTAATAATTATTTCTAATATAGGCACAATGCCAACAATTTGTAGGGAGGAGAAAGTCGATTTCATCAACCCCAGTTTGGAACTGATACTTTATTTTATCGACCCCCCCCCCCCCCCCCCCAGAAAGATGAAAGGCAAGGATTTGCTAATAAAACCCTTCAAAATGACATGAATGTCTCATCTATCATCTAATAAGCTCTTGATGTCAATAGAGCTGATTATTTATTAGTGGATTGTTTTCATCAAATGATGTGGCTGTGTAGCTATTTCTTATTACAAGTCTTTGGGATAAGTAGTTATTGTTCTATAATAATTGTTTCCATTTTTGGCACAAGGCCAGCAATTACCCCAGTGCATTACTGGTGCTTTATTTTATCAACTACGTAAGGATGAAAGGTAAAGTTAACCTCGGCGGGATTTGAACTCGGATCGTTAAGGGCCATAACTCTGTGCTGCAAAGCATTGTGTCTGACGCTGTCCCTATACTGCCAAACCACTGCTTCTAAAAAATGTATTACGTAAAAAGAGGAGGGGGGGGGGTTCAGCATTTCACATAAAACTAAAGTTCTCCAGTGATATAGCAATGCATTAAAAATCTTGTAATTTTTTTTCTTTATTTTCATTATTAAAAAAGAACATGAAATATAATACAGTGGAATTTTGGGTATGAGCGTCTCTCCTTATGAACAAATTGGTTCACAAACAATTTTTCTGAACATAAAACATCTCGGTTCACGAACAGTGTCTTAAGTAACGAACACGCAAGCTGACAAAAACAGTTGACAACAGGCTTGGAGTATCAGTGGGCAAGTGTCGCTTGTGATGCTGAATCTTCCTGAGAAATACATTAAAGGTGCACACATCTGTGGAATGCTCAATCACTTGTGTATTGATTTCACAAGCAGGCCATTCTGTTGATTGAATCAACTAAAGCTCTTGTTGGAAACAGTGGAAATTCAACAACACTAGACCTGCTCTAAATAGCAGTCAAATGTCCCTCAAATTACAAACTACTGTTTTGAAGTGGAATGGACACATTGGATAATGTTGTCTTAAGATATGTAATATCTGAGAGAAGGATAGTTTGATGAGAATGATATATATTGTTTCTTTGTATATGGGGTGTGTGTAAGAACATAACAAACACAATATTCCAATTATACAAGCCTGGATGGTGTGGGCCCCCTCCTGGGTCTGGCCTTGTTGCAGTGAGGGGGCTTGTGTGTTCCATAAATCTGAGAGAGCGTTACCATCTGTAGCTTTGCTCCTGGTAGGGCCACCTTAGGCGAGCCAGTCTCTTGGGGAGGTTTCAGACCAACAGTGACCTGCAGCGTGTAGGCTAGCTGCCAAGATGACAACCCTATCATCCAACTATTCTGCAGAGGGCCAACAACCCGTCAGAAGAACCATCAATCTGTTACAAAACCAACCCGGCTCTACACACGACGTTGCTTTGGGATCATTGGCTTAGAATGACCCCTGCCTTTTTGAGCAACAAGAGAAGGATGATGTGGGAGAATATACCCAAGTGTGCAGAACCCACAGTACAAGCAACCTTGTTGCCCAGCAAGCAAAATGGAGAAAGCATTGCTCCAGAAGATAGCAAGGGAGAAGCATTGAAATAGCCATTCCAGCATGATTATGATATGTTAGTGTAAGGGATTAACTTAGGCCCTCTCTTGCATGACATTTTTGGAACAGACAGTTTATTTTTTCAAAGGTCTCGTGTGAAACTCTAGTTTCTGGCTAGAGTTAAGATGATGATCTATTGAGAAAATGGTGTCTAGAGTACTAGGTACATAGGACGGATAAATTGTGTTACATATGAAAATAAAACATGAGCAGTGAAGGACTCACTAATGTATGAAGTAGTAACAGTAATTTACTTGAGTAGGATCAAGCAACTATGAAAGAACAGACGTACAAGAAGTACACTACCATTTTTCTGGCAAAAGACAGTCTGGAAGTTCCTTTTGTTCTGTCAAAATATTGAACAGGAACTTGACATTTTTATGGCTACCAGACTAGTTTACTGGATGATCCACTTCAGTTGTTAAGTGTTGCCTTTTTATAATTTACACTGTTCGCTGGTGGTGGTATCTCATTTTTGTGAGATTCTTAGCTCATTTTGCTTAAATTTAACTTTAGTTGTGACTTCTAAGAGAAATGTGAGTATAAGTGGTGGTGTCAAAGAAACACCAATTTATATTGATTCAAAAGAAGGTTGATCTGTTGGGAAAAATCTAGATCTTGGTATTTCAGTGTGAAATCTATGGTATTGATTCATCAACATTTTATGATATAAAGAAACAAATGGGAAAACTATTGAAATTCTATACAGTGAATCCATGAAGCAAATGAGCATTAGAAAAGCAATGAAATATAGTTAAAATACTGATCATGACCTGGTGATGATAGAATGGTTTTGGCAATGTCACAGTGACTGAGTAGAGTTGTCAGCTTGATAATGAAGCAGATTGAGTTGTTCCTTAAATAACTTAAACTGTAATATAAATCCAATTACAGTGGGAGATGGTTTCAAAGATTCAAGAAGTATCATGGAATTTCCTTCTCTGAATTGTGAGGATTCAAAATCAGTCTGCAAACCATGAAAGAACTGTTGAATATCATCATCATCATCACGGTTTAATGCCAATTTTCCATGCTAGAATGGACTAGACAGCTCCTATTATGATATAAGTCAGTTCAGATGACCATGTTTTGCTTCTACAGAACTGTTTCTGGCTTGGTGTCTAACCACATTTCCAGTGTGAACTTTTTATTTTGCTTTTTTATTTTGGCACTAAAATGACCACTCTACAGTGTGGACTGGACACTTTTTGTCATGACACCAGTACAGTGTGGTCTGGGCACTTTTTGTCGTGACACTAACATGACCATTCTACAGTGTGGATTGGACACTTTTTGTCATGACACCAATACAGTGTGGTCTTGGTGCTTTTTGTCGTGACACTAACATGACCACTTTACAGTGTGAACTGGACACTTTTTGTGTCAAACTGGGTGCCTTTTATTGTGGCACCATAGTGACCCTCTTACAGTGTGCACTGGGTGCTTTTTGTCATGACACCAAAACAACCACTTTACAGAGGTGTCACTTTTTGAAAATGTTCTTGTATTCGGTTATGCAGTTGGCATTTCACGGAACTGATGTAATTAGCTCTGCATGCACAGTTCAACTCATACACTACATGGTATCTCAGGCATATTGGTTTTGTATTATTATTGTAGCTAATTCCTGTGGTAGTATGTTCTCTGACAGGGTATCTCCAAAGACAGCAGGCGTCTTCTTCAATGTTCTGTGTGAGGTATTGTCTCAACATTCTTCCATGCTTTGTTACTCACACTGAGAGGCCTGATTTTTTTATGTAACTTTGCAGGGAATTTTATGTCTGTTCTTCTTGGTATGGGAGATCAATGTAGGCCCAGGTTTTGTCTCCCATTTCTTTTTCTCCTTGGTGTTGTGTCTTTTGTCATTGTTGTTGGTTTGCAAGTGGTTGTGGTTGCTATTAGGACAAAGGTGGTGCTTGGTGTTGGCATGTGGTGTTTTAGGCTTTGTGTATATGCTGAGTCTGGGTGGAGGAAGGCATCATAGTCTGCCAGTAACATTGTATCAACTAAAATATATGTATTTTTAGGTTATTACAATTTTTTAATATTTCATAATGATAGCTGGAAATGATTTGTTACATAAGCAGCAATTAACTTATATTTTGACTACAAAGATAATGAAATTGTTGAGACCACAGCGAGAATAGGAATTGATTTTTGTGTAGTAGAAACATGTGTTACCGTACAGCCAACAATTGCCAAGATTGACTATCACTATAAGTGTTATCAACACTTCTGTAACATTAGGAAAATAAGGATAAAAGAGAGAAAAACTACAAAAAGAAAAGTTATATGTATATATATAACATTGTTGTAAAAAAAACAGCATTGCAAAATATTTTTCCTTTCCTTAATCAGCAAATATTTTATGACTGGTCACAAATTCTACTAGAAACAACTTCAAAGAGAACTATAGCTGCATGCAAGATACATCATGAACCATTAAGAGTCACAATGTAAAAATAGAGCTAAAACACAATTGCCAAAATATAGAACTCTTTCCATAAAATATAAATGTCTATTATAAACACTCTATATCATGTTGTTGTCTTTAACATATATATATAAGCTATATATAACTTACAGACCATACATTTGAAAGTTGCCTGCTCCAGAACAATAGCTCATACTTTCACCACAATCTACAGACTACTACAATCCTTATTTCTTACTCCCCGCCTCTAACACACATATGTGTATACATGTATTCATGTGTGTGTGTTAGTGTATGTGTATGTTAGTGATGGGGACAGTCCATAAATCAGTGCATCAGATACAAACATCTTGTGGTATTTGATTTGTACTGAATTACTTCTCTTAGGTGGACATAGAGATTGATAAAACGGTTAGCAGACAAAGTACTAGGGTCATTGAATTCCTTGGGAGTTAGTGCCTCAACTGGGTTGCTGTTCAGAGACTAAAACCAAGAAAAGAATTAGAAAAAAAGATTTTTATCTTGAATATCCAGATTGAGATATCACAGCTCCGATACTATAGGCATGTGGTTAGAATTTCTCAGGAAAGAATTGCTAGACAGATTTTAGGGGCGAAACTAACAAGTAGGAGACCCAACCAAGCAAGATGGTTGGCTAACATCCATGAGCTTGGTTGGTCACGCCTGGGGATCCAACTGGATCAGTTGGAGACAGTTGCTTCTGACAGGACCCACTGGAGGGAGTGTTTGAGGACTGCCGTAATGACTCTCTCATGAATAAGTGAGCAAAGAAAAGGAGAAGATATTCTTTATTTGGAATCATGGAAGCTTATATACCTGCACTATACTTATATAAATTCATCTAAAAATGTTTGGCTATATAACTCTGTAGGTGACAATTTGTATATAATAGTAAATTTGTAACTGGCAACTTTAACAAGGTATAACATTTTGTAATGGAACTTTTGTAGATGTGAAGGTTTTGTCTTAGTAATAAAATTACTCTCCCCATTCCTCGTAAGATCTGAATTTATGAAAATTAGAACACAAATCACTGAGAATTTCTTGACTAGAAAAAGAAATGTTTGCCTCTGTCTGACAGCGAAGGTGACAAAAACTGTTGTTTTACAGCTCAATTCTATATTCTATTAAGCAACAACAGAAAAATCAATGAAACTGAATTTGCTTCCTATGTCAATGTTTCTGATGGCATGTTAAAATCATAAGCAAAAGTAAAATGAAGTAATTGCATTTTATTTAGAATTGCTTTCAGAAAGCATTTCAGAGTTGTCAGAATAGATTAGTAGGTGTGATGCTTCATTGTTCAAATGATTGGTGAACTGCAAATTTGCCTTCAAGGAATGTCAATGTGTGTATGTGATGATATAAAATCATTGTTAATCTCAAAACCAGCCTGAAAGAAGCTCAATTTAATTTTTCATTCCAATTCCATTTCATTTTAGAAGAAAAAAGTTTAAAGAATAAAATTAATTAAGTCATGATATGAAAAGTAAATTGTGGAGAAATCACATGGTAGAGAAGTGAGATTAGCTTGGTAGGTTCAAATCCACAGCATGTATTTTGTTGCATTTCTAAATAGGTTGTTTTCTATTCTATATTGTCTCAGTTCAGCTATTTGCTGGTTTAGGAATCGGATCATTCAGAAAATTTATTGAAGATAGTTTTAACTGCAAGAAAATGTATTCCTCATCTATTAACACTGGTCAGTCCGAGCTGAGGATCCGCATAAGGTGAAACAGTCATTCTCGGTATGGTGAACTAACTGTTGTGTAACCATTTCTACCAAACTCGTCCCATGGACTGAGTGCTCTACCACTACGGATATTACCTTCCAGTGTTCTACTATTATATATATTATAAAGTTTAAAACAATCAAAACTATGTTCAATACATTTTATTGCTGACAATTGTTTCTTCCAAACAGCCGTTTGGAGTCATCGGAGCATTGGTAAAGTTTAAACACAAATTAAGTTCCTATTCCATAGAAAAATGATAAAGATACGTTGATATTATTGTTGCTATCAATAGTGTTGTATTCAATGAGAGTGAGGATGTTGTGGTCTGTAGCAATGGGTATAATAAAGATTATAAAAGAATTATAAAAGGTTATTCTCAAAGGAGGACATTAGTGGTACATAGGCATATAGACAGTAAGAGCGCAGAGGTATCAAGCATATACAGAATAACATGGAAAAGAAAGCAAAGGTATTAAGTATATATGTGATATCTTTGCCATATTATGCTATATATACTTTGCTTTCTTTTCCATGTTATTCTGAATTACAGGGAAATACATTTACCTTTTACATACTCAATATGTACATTTTTTAATACACATTTACACAGTCTTGGTTACCTCTGTATTATATATATATATATATATATATATATTGTTATACTTTGGGAGGGTCATGTTGCCAATAAGAAACACATGCACCAGTTACTTTCACTTCAATTTATTATAATAAATTTATAAATTTAGGAATTTATAAATTTCCGGTTGGTTGGTTGGTTCCACAACCAGATGGTTGTTTATATATTGTCAAAGTTCTTTCGTCACACACTCTGTGACCTCTTCAGTGACTGGGGATTCTTTTCTTTGTTTTTTGTGCCTCTCCTTTGTTCTGTCCTACGCCATCTTGTTTGTGTGTGTGTGTTGTGTGCTTAGTTTGCGCATGTGTTACATCCGGGTGTCTGTGTGTGTTTATATTCGTTTATTTATTTGTTTATTTACATGTTACTGGTTGGTTGTTTGTTCTATGTGCGTGTGTGTTTTCATTTTGTCCTTAATTGTAAGTTGTGATGTTGCTGTTCCACTCATGTTTTCTATTTAATTTTGGTTGTAATTCATTTATGTTTATTGCCTCTGTGATTTGTCTAAACATTGCGTCTTTTCTGTGTGTAGATTCTATTTTTATTTCTATGTTCTCTAATTTACCCTTATGTTCTATTTTAGCATGTTGGTAGAGTACAGATGATTCTTTACTATCTTGAAGGTCTCGCCAGTGTTCATTTATCCGTTCCCCTATACTACAAGCTGTCTCACCTATGCACACTATATTTTTATCTCTACATTGTCCTTCAGTACATCTTATGCTATATACTACATTTCTAGTTTTACAGTTAATATGGGGGCTTAATTTACAGATTATACATTTCTTATCTATACAGGGAGGTGTTTGAAAAGGGTATGTCTTGCTAATAAGTATTTTTATGGAGGTACCTGGCATTTCTACTATCTTAATATTGAGTTTATGTTTATCTAGGGCCCTTCTAAATTTGTAAGCTAATTCACCTCTAGGGGTTGTATCGATGAACATTACACTCTGGTATTTATTGCTATCATACCATGAGTTTATTCTATTAGCCTCATTCCTAGTTCTTTCTATTCTATTCCAAAATTTGCTCCTATACAAGGGGCAGGTCCCATTTATGTCATTATTTACCATTTTTTCCCATTTGGTTCTGGCTCCTCTATACACTCTGATTTTATCTCTCTGATTGTAACCAGAGAACTGCATACGGTGGATGAAGTGTTGTATGTGTCTCTCTAGTTCTTCGGGGTTGCACATACGGGACATGTTTCTCATCACCCGTACCAAATCCGCAATCAGTATGTTGATTTTGGTATGGTCCGAAACAGCTGAGTTTCGGTGGATCAGATATTTGGAAGTCATGGGTTTGGCATAATGGGAATGGAGGATTTGTTTTTTGTTATTAATGGTATCTAACCAGAGCTCTGTGTCTAGTACAGGTAATCGATGGTTGGGGTGTTTGCTTGGGTAGTCTATAGTAACTCTAATACTCTGGTGGATGGAGTTAGCTATTTGCTGGATGCTTTCCATTGTGTTTTTCTCTAATTCCTGACTGTTCTCTAGTGGGGGTGTTTTAACTACGATGTTTATATCATCAACGTAGCGGGAATACATTGTCAGGGTTAAGGGGTCTTCTAATTGTTCTTTAAGTTTAAGTTTAAGTCTACTGTCCCACCATACCATGAATAAGTTAGCTATGTCGCCTGCAATGCTAACACCAATGGCTGCTCCCTCCTCTTGGGCATATGTTTTTCCATTAAATTTGAACATATGTTCCTTAAGGGTTAATTTTATGCTAGCCCCCACCGCATGTGCAATCATTTTCTTTAGTATGCAGTTCTCTGGTTACAATCAGAGAGATAAAATCAGAGTGTATAGAGGAGCCAGAACCAAATGGGAAAAAAATGGTAAATAATGACACAAATGGGACCTGCCCCTTGTATAGGAGCAAATTTTGGAATAGAATAGAAAGAACTAGGAATGAGGCTAATAGAATAAACTCATGGTATGATAGCAATAAATACCAGAGTGTAATGTTCATCGATACAACCCCTAGAGGTGAATTAGCTTACAAATTTAGAAGGGCCCTAGATAAACATAAACTCAATATTAAGATAGTAGAAAGACCAGGTACCTCCATAAAAACACTTATTAGCAAGACATACCCTTTTCAAACACCTCCCTGTATAGATAAGAAATGTATAATCTGTAAATTAAGCCCCCATATTAACTGTAAAACTAGAAATGTAGTATATAGCATAAGATGTACTGTAGGACAATGTAGAGATAAAAATATAGTGTACATAGGTGAGACAGCTCGTAGTATAGGGGAACGGATAAATGAACACTGGCGAGACCTTCAAGATAGTAAAGAATCATCTGTACTCTACCAACATGCTAAAATAGAACATAAGGGTAAATTAGAGAACATAGAAATAAAAATAGAATCTACACACAGAAAAGACGCAATGTTTAGACAAATCACAGAGGCAATAAACATAAATGAATTACAACCAAAATTAAATAGAAAACATGAGTGGAACAGCAACATCACAACTTACAATTAAGGACAAAATGAAAACACACACGCACATAGAACAAACAACCAACCAGTAACATGTAAATAAACAAATAAATAAACGAATATAAACACACACAGACATCCGGATGTAACACATGCGCAAACTAAGCACACAACACACACACAAAAACAAGATGGCGTAGGACAGAACAAAGGAGAGGCACAAAAAACAAAGAAAAGAATCCCCAGTCACTGAAGAGGTCACAGAATGTGTGACGAAAGAACTTTGACAATATATAAACAACCATCTGGTTGTGGAACCAACCAACCAACCGGAAATTTATAAATTCCTAAATTTATAAATTTATTATAATAAATTGAAGTGAAAGCAACTGGTGCATGTGTTTCTTATTGGCAACATGACCCTCCCAAAGTATAACAATATCAGTTTCAACACACGTTTTCAGATAAAGAATCTTGCTAAACAAATTCAGAAACGAAATATATATATATATACATATATATATCATCATCATCATCATCATCATCATCATTTAATGTCCATTTTCCACGCTAGCATGGGTCTGATATATATATATTTATATATATACATATATATATTTATCATCTACTTTGGCTGCTTACTGCAGAACTTAACAAATACTCCTGTATTATAAAGAATTCTGAAAAAAAAAGAGGTTTAATCATGGAGGTGATACTTTTATCACATTGTGGTGCCAAGATCAATATCTAATATAATGTTAGCCACACAAACAGTATATCTCTAATGGTCAAACTTTAAGATTCCAACTCTGGTAAGAAAAACCATTAGAATGCTAGCAAAGTAAGAAAAACTGCATATAACATCATAAATGATATATTCCTACAACAAAAGATGCAGTAAAAATAAGCTAATAACACCTCCAATGAAATTAAGAGAGAAAGCTAGATAGAGAGAATGGAAGAAAGAGAGAGAGACTAAGGGTGAGAGGGGAGAGAGAGATGGGGAAAGATATAAATAAGCATCATCATCACCACTGTTTAATGTCCATTTTACCAACCTAGCTTTTGTCGTGACACCTACACAACCACTTTATAGTGAGGGCTGGGCACTTTTGTTGTGGCTCCAGAGGGGACCTCTTTATGGTATGGGTTGATGACTTGGGTGGGGTGGGAGTGGAGAAGATGTCTGAGGAATTGGGGGATGTAGATATAGGGGTGGGATGATGCAAGGGAGCTGTATGGGAGGGTAGATGGTGGGGGAAGGTGTTGCCTACTAAATATATGCCTCAGCTTGAGCATATGGGAGGGTGGGTCTTCTGTAATATTTCATAGCGCCAGAGAACACGGCCCTGTGTCATCACCTTAACGAGGTGTAATTGTGTAAGGTCAGCTTTTATCACCTCATCCCAAGTCTTCCTAGGCCTGCCCACTCCATGGCTACCATCAACTTTGAGTGTTCTGCACTTTTTATACAGCTGTCGTCCTTCATACTCATCACATGTCCAAACCAATGGACACAAATCAGTATTTTGAAAATTTGGTCGAGTGTCAATTGTAATTAAAATCGAGTGATATAGCATTTTACGAACACCGGTTTTTAGACACACCGGACTAACGAAGCATTTGTTAATACTTTGAATAAACCCTATTGTACAGCTGATCATGTTACTCTTCACACATTTACTATATATATATATATATATATAAATATATATATATATATTTATATATTGGAATAAATGCTCTGAAATAGCGATATATATGTGAATATAGACATAGGATATTCGAAAATATTCTGTATGTTTATAATAAACATTTTGAAGACCTAATCGCTATAGAATAGAATACGTCACGTATTACAATTAGATTCTCGATAAAAGCAAGGGAAGTAATCTACGCGTTTCATTCTCGTTAGAAATCATCAGGACTACATATCCAGTGCTTTTATCGAGAATGACACAGCTAGAGACTTATAGAATACTTAGCTGTGTACAGGAACTGGTTTGAAAGAGCGGTTGCCGGTCCGGCAGAAATTAGAAATTGGAATAAATGCTCTGAAATAGCGATATATATGTGAATATAGACATAGGATATTCGAAAATATTCTGTATGTTTATAATAAACATTTTGAAGACCTAATCGCTATAGAATAGAATACGTCACGTATTACAATTAGATTCTCGATAAAAGCAAGGGAAGTAATCTACGCGTTTCATTCTCGTTAGAAATCATCAGGACTACATATCCAGTGCTTTTATCGAGAATGACACAGCTAGAGACTTATAGAATACTTAGCTGTGTACAGGAACTGGTTTGAAAGAGCGGTTGCCGGTCCGGCAGAAATTAGAAATTGGAATAAATGCTCTGAAATAGCGATATATATGTGAATATAGACATAGGATATTCGAAAATATTCTGTATGTTTATAATAAACATTTTGAAGACCTAATCGCTATAGAATAGAATACGTCACGTATTACAATTAGATTCTCGATAAAAGCAAGGGAAGTAATCTACGCGTTTCATTCTCGTTAGAAATCATCAGGACTACATATCCAGTGCTTTTATCGAGAATGACACAGCTAGAGACTTATAGAATACTTAGCTGTGTACAGGAACTGGTTTGAAAGAGCGGTTGCCGGTCCGGCAGAAATTAGAAATTGGAATAAATGCTCTGAAATAGCGATATATATGTGAATATAGACATAGGATATTCGAAAATATTCTGTATGTTTATAATAAACATTTTGAAGACCTAATCGCTATAGAATAGAATACGTCACGTATTACAATTAGATTCTCGATAAAAGCAAGGGAAGTAATCTACGCGTTTCATTCTCGTTAGAAATCATCAGGACTACATATCCAGTGCTTTTATCGAGAATGACACAGCTAGAGACTTATAGAATACTTAGCTGTGTACAGGAACTGGTTTGAAAGAGCGGTTGCCGGTCCGGCAGAAATTAGAAATTGGAATAAATGCTCTGAAATAGCGATATATATGTGAATATAGACATAGGATATTCGAAAATATTCTGTATGTTTATAATAAACATTTTGAAGACCTAATCGCTATAGAATAGAATACGTCACGTATTACAATTAGATTCTCGATAAAAGCAAGGGAAGTAATCTACGCGTTTCATTCTCGTTAGAAATCATCAGGACTACATATCCAGTGCTTTTATCGAGAATGACACAGCTAGAGACTTATAGAATACTTAGCTGTGTACAGGAACTGGTTTGAAAGAGCGGTTGCCGGTCCGGCAGAAATTAGAAATTGGAATAAATGCTCTGAAATAGCGATATATATGTGAATATAGACATAGGATATTCGAAAATATTCTGTATGTTTATAATAAACATTTTGAAGACCTAATCGCTATAGAATAGAATACGTCACGTATTACAATTAGATTCTCGATAAAAGCAAGGGAAGTAATCTACGCGTTTCATTCTCGTTAGAAATCATCAGGACTACATATCCAGTGCTTTTATCGAGAATGACACAGCTAGAGACTTATAGAATACTTAGCTGTGTACAGGAACTGGTTTGAAAGAGCGGTTGCCGGTCCGGCAGAAATTAGAAATTGGAATAAATGCTCTGAAATAGCGATATATATGTGAATATAGACATAGGATATTCGAAAATATTCTGTATGTTTATAATAAACATTTTGAAGACCTAATCGCTATAGAATAGAATACGTCACGTATTACAATTAGATTCTCGATAAAAGCAAGGGAAGTAATCTACGCGTTTCATTCTCGTTAGAAATCATCGCTATAGAATAGAATACGCGTTATACGCGTTTCATTCTCGTTAGAAATCATCGCTATAGAATAGAATACGTCACGTATTACAATTAGATTCTCGATAAAAGCAAGGGAAGTAATCTACGCGTTTCATTCTCGTTAGAAATCATCAGGACTACATATCCAGTGCTTTTATCGAGACTACATATCCAGTGCTTTTATCGAGAATCTAATTGTAATACGTGACGTATTCTATTCTATAGCGATTAGGTCTTCAAAATGTTTATTATAAACATACAGAATATTTTCGAATATCCTATGTCTATATTCACATATATATCGCTATTTCAGAGCATTTATTCCAATTTCTAATTTCTGCCGGACCGGCAACCGCTCTTTCAAACCAGTTCCTGTACACAGCTAAGTATTCTATAAGTCTCTAGCTGTGTCATTCTCGATAAAAGCACTGGATATGTAGTCCTGATGATTTCTAACGAGAATGAAACGCGTAGATTACTTCCCTTGCTTTTATCGAGAATCTAATTGTAATACGTGACGTATTCTATTCTATAGCGATTAGGTCTTCAAAATGTTTATTATAAACATACAGAATATTTTCGAATATCCTATGTCTATATTCACATATATATCGCTATTTCAGAGCATTTATTCCAATTTCTAATTTCTGCCGGACCGGCAACCGCTCTTTCAAACCAGTTCCTGTACACAGCTAAGTATTCTATAAGTCTCTAGCTGTGTCATTCTCGATAAAAGCACTGGATATGTAGTCCTGATGATTTCTAACGAGAATGAAACGCGTAGATTACTTCCCTTGCTTTTATCGAGAATCTAATTGTAATACGTGACGTATTCTATTCTATAGCGATTAGGTCTTCAAAATGTTTATTATAAACATACAGAATATTTTCGAATATCCTATGTCTATATTCACATATATATCGCTATTTCAGAGCATTTATTCCAATTTCTAATTTCTGCCGGACCGGCAACCGCTCTTTCAAACCAGTTCCTGTACACAGCTAAGTATTCTATAAGTCTCTAGCTGTGTCATTCTCGATAAAAGCACTGGATATGTAGTCCTGATGATTTCTAACGAGAATGAAACGCGTAGATTACTTCCCTTGCTTTTATCGAGAATCTAATTGTAATACGTGACGTATTCTATTCTATAGCGATTAGGTCTTCAAAATGTTTATTATAAACATACAGAATATTTTCGAATATATATTTATATATATATACACACACACATATATCATCATCATCATCATCATCATCGGTTAACGTTCATCTTTTGTGCTAGCATGGGTTAGACGGTTTTGTTCCATTTGATGAAGGAATGGTCGGGAGACTGTGTCTCGCTCGCACGGAAGCATCTCTGGCAGGTTTTTTTACAGTTGTATGCCCTTCCTAACACCAACCACATTTACAGTGTGGACTGGGAGCCTTTTCACTGTGTCTCCTACACGACCACCTTACAGTGTAGACTGTTGTGTCATCAACACACTGGATGGAACGGGAGAGGGAGGGTGGAGTAGGGTGTGTGTGTGTGTGTGTGGGGGGGGGGGGGGCATTGGGTTAAGAGGTGCCTACTGACTGTAGGTTTGTATGCAATAGCAGTCGGGTCTTCTAGACAACTGCATGGTGCCAAAGATCTCGATCCAGTGTCATTGTCTTAGAGAGGTGTAGGTGGGCAAGGTCAGTTTTTATCACCTTGTCCCAGGTTTTTCTGGGTCTACCCACTCCGCAGCTTCCATCAATTTTGATTGCCCTGCACTTTTTTATACAGCTGTCGTCCTTCATACGAATCACATGTCCATACCAACGCAATCTCCTCTCCAGAACACAGCATTTGATACCTCTTATGCTTAGTCTCTCGCTTAACTCGTTTATGCTTCGCCTTTCATGCACATTACTATTACACATCCATCAGAGCATGCAAGCTTCATTTCTTTTTAATCTACGCAGGTTTTCAGCACACAATGCCCAGGTCTCACTACTGTATAATATCACCGTTTGTTTGTATACATGCCTTATACAATCTGCCTTTCATTTTTAGAGAAAAACCCCTTGTGGCCAACACATATATATATATATATATTGTTATATATTGTTATACTTTGGGAGGGTCATCTTGCCAATAAGAAACACACGTGTGTTTCTTATTGGCAACATGACCCTCCCAAAGTATAACAATATCGGTTTCAACACACATTTTCAGATAAAGAATCTTGCTAAACAAATTCAGAAACAAAATATATATATGTATATATATATATATCTCTCTCTCTAAGGCGGGTAAAATTCCCGAGATCCATGGACGAGTTCTCTCCAGCGGTCTCTGTCCCTCATTATCGCTGCCATGTCCTGCGTCTCCAACAGACCAGTGTCTGACCTTAGGGCATCAACATACGTTAACCTTGGTCTTCCTCTTCTAGTGTGTCCATGTAGGGGCTCCCAAAGGAGTACTGAGTGCAATGTCAACTCTGGATGTCGGTGAGCATGTCCAGCTAACATCAGTCTCCTCTGTGTCACTTTTGAGCTGACTTTTGGGATGCTCCCATACAGCTCTGAGTTTTTCGTCCTCAGTGTATACTGATTAATGTATATATATTAGGAAAGAAGCCTATTGTTAGATTATACCAATGAAAATATGGTTCCATTGGTATTTCCATTGTTAAAACTCTGTTGGTTGTAGCTCCTCGTAGAAGGAGCAATGTTAAAGTATTTTGTACCCTACTAGTTACTATATATACATGGAAAGAATGAATCATCAGAAGGAAAATAAAAGACATAGACAGTCTCAATTAAACAATATATAAGAATACGTGAATGTATAAAAGCAGAGCAGAGTAAGAAAGGTAGATAGATAGATAGATATAAAGGCTGGTAAGTAGGTAGGTGGATAGATATATAGATTGAGAGATAGATATACATATTGAGAGGGAGAAAGAGAGAGAGAAGGGGGAGGGATATAAATAAATTAAGTAGATTGTGTGTGATATATGTAGAAACTGATGTCGGTGATAATGATGCTGGTGGTGGTGGTGGTGGTGGTAGAGGTTGTAGTGGTGGTGGTAGTGGTAGTTGTGGTGGTTGTGGTGGTTGTGGTGGTAGTGGTAGTTGTGGTGGTTGTGGTTGTGGTGGTTGTGGTGGTAGTGGTGGTGGTTGTGGTTGTGGTTGTGGTGGGTCAACTGTTGCAGCTGATGATAGTGGTGAAACGGAAGCTGAAGGGAAGAACCATATGTGAAATAGAAGAAAGACGATTCTGAAAATTTCCGATTACAATGGATCTTGTCTGAGAGGTTTATAAACAACAACAATAACAACAACAGCATCAATAATAACTGTTTTTAACGGATACCAAGCAAGAAATTTGTTGGGGAAGGGGTTAATCAATTAAATTGAACCAGTACACCACTGGTACTTTATTTTATTGACCTCAGAAGGATGTAGTACAAATCTGACTTGGGCCGGCGCACTCTCTGCGGTCACTTTTGTTAGAAATCGTAGTTATGTTTCACTCAAATCCCAACACACCGCCTTAAGTATGGAAGGAGCACATTAGGTAAAAACGTAATGGTCACAGCTGAAATACATTTGACAGGTGTATTTGATCAGGGTTGACCGGGGATTAAAAAATAACTAAATATAAACTAGGGATAGCGGCGTGCAGAGCTCTGGTAATGTCCGGGGTGAATCTTGATTGTATGCCCCAAAGACTCAAGTATAAGGCCTAATATACTGAGAAATATTATGAGAAAGGAAAATATTTTGAATATATAAACACAGATGAAACATGAAATAAACGCTTTATTAGATTTTAATATAAACTAGTAGAATGGCCCGGCGTTGCTCGGGATTCTAAACATAGATTGGCATGTTTATCCCTCTTTTCTGAAACAGTACAGAGAAGTACAGAATACCTCGTGAAATAAATACCTTTGTTTATATTTTGATTTTGCAAAATATCAATCTGTGAACGCAGAAGTAGATATTTCGAAAAACACTGCGACCGAAGGAAAACAGGAAGACGATACTTTGGTTCGTGAAGACGTTCCCTGGCAATGAACGAAAAATAGCGAAGATAATACGTCAGCAATGAGAACAATATATATATACACACACAGATAGAGAAGTCAAGGTTTTCATGATGTCGTAATGCAGACAGATATTATAAGGGCACGATGTTTTAGCTATGTATCTATCTAAAAAGACAGACTAAAAAGAGAGAGAGAGATTACTAAATCCCTAATGCTGTCCATAGGGCATTGAAAATTTGAAATATGTTTTGCTTAAAACACTCACACGACCATAAGTATTACATGTGTAAAGTTTGAAAAAAAGCGGTTGGGTGGTTCTCGAGTGTTAGGGAGACAGTCAGACAGACATTCTCTGTTTTAGATATCAATCAAATTTATTAAGTTGTTTTCCCCAAATGATGCACCCATCCAAAAGATGCCCGGGGCCAACGCACCGTGCCCCCCCCCCCACCCATGTACGCTACTGACTAGGGAGCTTTCTAGGTGATCACTCTACCTGTTAGAAACAGCAGCCAAATCTGCTTTAAATCACACCCTAATATCCCTGAAAAAGAAAAAGGAAAAATAGGAAAAGCACTCTGGATAACGTAGTTTCAGGTATTTCGTTTAAACAAAAGACCGACTGGTAACGGCTGGAAGATCTGTGACTAAACAATGTGTGAGACCAGAGACTTGACTTGGAGCTAAACAAGAGAGGGAGGGGAAATATTGTTTTGCTATTGGATAGCTTACCTGTGTAAAGAAAGAGAAAGAGAGGGAGAATCGATCTTGATACCGTACACTTTCTTCACCACCACCAGCGTTGCCACTGTCAACACTACCAGCATCTCCTCTACCACCATCCCCACCAACATACCTCCACTATCATTGAAACTGTAAGCCGCAACAGTGGTAGCACCATCATTATCACTACACACACACATATTTATTTGTATATATATATATATATATATATATATCGATTGTTGGTAAATTGCTCATGTATAACAACGCACTACATTCACACACAAACACAAACATAACATCTCGACATACATACACACACAATCACGCTACAATATAACAAACTACACGTGAAACAATTTACTTTCTGATTGATTCAACTGTGGAAATTATCGGAGACAAGAAACAAAATAATGACACATCAAGAAAATACTATTATATTAACGTGTTTTCTATTTATATTACTGGAAAATAAATAGTATAATATTTTGACAATTAAAACAAGCTGTGTGATTTCTAAACAACGATGTTAACCCCAGAGAGCAACGTCGCTGAAAAAAACCGTGCGCAATCACATGTTTGGGGTAAGTTCGTTGTTTTGTTTAGAAACTTTTTCATTTTATTACAATTGTATACATTTACAGTAGAATGACATGGTAAATATGTTTTAAATATATACATAAATAACATTATCAATGCGTAAATAACATTATAAATTGTTCGCAATTCATTCAGAAGGACATTACAAATATAATGTCTAAACCGTGTATAATAACACAATAATATAAATTCATTGAACAAAAATGATAAAAGAAAGAAAAAAAAAGAAGAAAAAAGAGGAGGGGCGGCATTGACTACCAAGTGCGATAATCGGCCGCACCGCACACTTTAGGGGTTAACTACAGACTTGAGGCAAGCCAACACGCTCGCAGCATTACAAAGGGTGATGGCGAGGCTAAGGTTTTGTTTTGTTCGGTAGTTTTCAATTAGTCAACTTAATTCACAATTGTATAAATAATATTTACAAATAAAAAAAAAAAGAAGAGGAAAAGAAAGAAAACACACACACACAAGCAGGTAATACACACATCTTGGACCACATGTATTAAAAAGTAAGCGAAAGGGGTGGACAAACGCTGCCTGAACAAAAGATAACAATATTATAAGAAGGAGCTAAAGTACCAGTCACGCACTGAGATCGATTTAATCGACTTTCCCCTCCCCCAAAATCACTGGCCTTGTGCCTATATAAGAAACCAATATTATAAGAAGGAGCACTATGCTCCAACTTGGGCTTTGATGTGATGGCTAAACAAATCGAATAATTAAAGAACTAACCCCAAAAAAGGAAAAAAATGGTTGACAAAATGGTTCATTGAAGAAATTGTCTTGTGGGTATTTTGTTCCAATCTTTTACATTCTGATTTCAAATCCTGCTGAAGTGATGTCCACTTTACTTTTCATCCTTTCGTCGATAAGATAACGTACCTGTTACTACTGGCACTGATTTAAATTCCATTATTGTTATATCATTATACATGATAGAATTGGGACCCTTATTATTAAAACACTTAACCTCACAGAAGTCTGACTAAACCTACGCAAGTGTGAGCCATATCAACAGCAAACACATTGTTGCTTCTACCTGATAAATTAAGATAGACAATAATTGTTTCTACTTTTGGCACAAGGTCAGCAATTATCCCAGCGTATTACTGGTACTTTATTTTATCGACCCCGTAAGGATGAAAGGCAGTTATTGTTGGGGGTTATGGGTTAATTCAAATTTTCTTTTCAGTTTGTATGGCTGTTAATCTGGAGTTAATTAATTACAGAAAACTGGTTGAATTAACCCTAACCCAAAAACTCTAACACTTAATCCCAACCATAAACCCTTAAGTTAATCCCTAACCCTAACCCCTAACCCAAATCCTTAAACCTAACCACAACCCTAATTTGAAATAAATTAGCTTGGATTATATTATTGTCTTATATCAATTTACCATGGGGCAGTGTGCATTCTGGAGAAGTCTCCAAATATCATATTCCGATAATGGATCACAGATGTGATTGGAATTACAATAAAAGATATTTCTTTTCTTACAAGGGTTATTGTTTAGATATAACCATAACTCCAAGGAAACGTCTACTAAAGAACTTTTTTCCTTCCCTTTCTTCCCCCTTTTCTCTCTCCCTTTTCTCCCTTCATTCCTCTCTTTCCCTTCTCCCTCACCCTCATTTTCTATATTTATTTTAATTTTATATATTATCATTAATTGTTAGTAAAGCCGGCTGCCCTGAGGACGGTCGCCAGGTATTGATGGTCAACCCTATCGAAAGCCTTCGATTGATCTAAATCAGGGGTGTGCAACATATTCCATTGGCGGGGGGCCACTTTTGAACATTGGAACAACTATTAGGGCCATTAATATTTATTAAGCATTCCAAAGATTCGCCACAACTTCTTTCCATAACATGGAACTGGGAAATTATAACACACATAACCCTATCAGTGAAGCCCTTTAGTATAGGTCAACTGGGAAACTATAACACACACAACCCTATCAGTGAAGCCCTTTAGTATAGGTCAACAGAAAATTGTATTACGCTTACGAAAAAATTCTAAATAAGCCTACAAGGTAAAAATCATTGTGGGCCACTCTGACTGATTTGGCAGGTCAGATTGTGGTCCACGGGCTGCCTGTTGCACGCTCCTGATCTAAATTGATCAGGACTCCGCCAATGCCAGGTTCCTTAGCTACCCTCTCTATGATGTATTGCATGAGGTAGAGGTTGTCTTGGATGGATCTCTTGGGAATGGCGCATGTCTGCGCTTCTCCCACAAGACTCCCGACGACAAGTGCCAACCTTGTTGCTAATATCTTGACCAAAATTTTGAACTCTGCGTTCAGCAGGGTTATGGCCCTGAAATTATCTACATTGTACTCTTTATTTGGGTCCTTTCTCAGCAGTGCCACCACTCCTCGGCTCACAGAGCTGGGAATTCTCTCGATCTGCTGCCAGTTGCAGTAGCCATCTACCAAGAGGTCTATTATCATTAATACTATTATTATATACGAGGTTAATGAAATAAAGTACCAGTAATGCACTGGGGTTGATTTAATTTACTTTCCCCTCCCATTCAAATTGCTGGCCGTGTGTCTATAGTAGAAACAATTATTATTATTAAGTTTTTTTCTCTCACTTCTTTTCTCTTTCTTTTCTGATGCAAATCCTCGAGGAATCCAGCCTCTACATCCCCAGAACCCCTTTCAATCATGTTTATTTCAATATTTTAAACTTATTTTTATCCTTTTATTTACAACCCCTAAAAAACAATTTTGTTCTCTTGATACAAGGGGTAAACACACACACACACACACACATACCATGAGACAAAAGATCAATTCTATATCCACACCTAAACTGACCTTTCATCACAATTAAACCCACTTTACCCCCCCCCCATTAAAAATGCCATCTGGCCATTAATATTAATTGTAAGAACACTTTCTATTTTTTACCAAGAGGATTCAGTTGAACCCCACCTCCACCTTCACCACCACACACAGGCGTAACTAGAGTATGGCAAGCATGGCATGTGCCATGGGGGGTCACATGAAGGAGGCGCCACTTGGACTAGGAGCACGTTCTATTAAAGTCAAATAAGCCTCGTTGGAGAGTGAAAATAGAAACTCCTTCAGATGTATGATCTGTGTTTGATTATCAAGGGTGAGAACACTGTGGTGGCTGGATCATTAAACCATTTATATAAATTATTAGACCCATAGGGAAAAATACAGTGCTGGGCAGGGGTGCAATTTCACTGCTTGTCAGAGGTGCTATTTTCCCTAGTTAGGCCTCTGCCACCAAACCTTCATAAAGAGCATATATATAAAAATAAATTTTGACAGAAAACTCACATATATTTGAACTGCTCACAGAACACATGAAAAAACATAAAAAAAAAATTTAATATCTAATATTTGATAAGATTCTTATACCAATCGAAACCAGTTATATTTAATGAAACAATTATAAAATTATTCATTCTATCAGATTAAAGAAAACAATCTTTAAATATACTTCTGTGCATTTTCACCTTCACTTTTTAACTATAATCTTTGTTTTGTATAGAACTTTACCCCACTTTTTCAAGAGATGGCAACATGAATGGACCTGTTATTTTTCGCTAAAAACCTTTTTTTCAAATTCCACTCCACCTGTCCCTTCAATCTTTCTAATTTCTCATCCTTTCTTTTGATGAAGGACTAGCGCTTGAAACGTTAAGAACCTCTTCCTGCTATTTCAAGCGTTAACCTAATATATTCCTGCCATATACTGTACCAATTGTGTTATTTCTGTTTACCTTTTACATACATATATACACACACACACACACACATATATCATCATCATCATTTTACATCCATTTTTCCACGCTAGCATGGGTTAAACGAGTTGTCCTGTTGTGGGCAATGCTAGGTCAGGTGACCATGTCTTGCTCATACAGAACTGACTTTGGCTTAGCTTCTACAGCTGTCATCCTTCATATGCATCACATGTTCATACCAACATAATCTCCTCTCTTGCACACAGCATTTGATTCCTCTTATGCCAAGTTTCTCTCTCAGTTTGTTTGTTTTGTCATTCACATATATTACTATTACACATCCATTGGAGCATGCAAGCTTCATTTTTTTCCAATCTATGCAAAGTCTCACTACCATGCAACATTGCTGTTCATATGCATGCATCATACAGTCTGCCCTTCATTCTGAGGGAAAAGCCTTTTGTAGCCAGCAGTGGTAGTAGGTCCCCGAACTTCTTCCATCCCATTCTTTCCCTGGTTACTGCACTTTCAGCACATCCCCTCTGCTACTAATTCGGTTACCCTGGTAGCAGAAACTGTTTACTCTTTCTACCAAGCCCTCCCAGAATTTGATAGTGCTTGTTTCCTGTAGTTGTTTGCTGCTTACTGCTTACTGTCGGTGCAACTGTTACATGTAAAACCTACATTTTTAGCTAAACTTCCTGAGATCCCACTACATCTCTTGTGTTCACATAGTTTGCGTAGAGGATGGAATTTCTCTCTACACCTTTCCTACATACTGAGTAAGGCCATTTCCCTGAGGGGATATGGGTTCTGTTTTCTCTTCTTTATCAAGTTGACTTTATGACCCCTTCTTTCTTATATATATATATCAGAATGAAGTAACAGAGTCAGAAACTCACGCTAGTCCCTGTAATTCATGAGCTCAAAGGAAAAAGAATCCTGGGCTCTACAAATATAATATAGAGAAGAAAACACTAGAGTGTGTGTGTTTATCAAGTTACAGGGAATACCACTAGTGTATGGAACCGAGTTTGTACATGTGTGATATATAGTTATAAAGATGGGTTCTGTCATTTTAATTTATATTTTTAATTATAATGTATCTGACTCACCTTTCTAAGTTTATATGTTCCATATGCTAGTGGTATTCCCTGTAACTTGATAAACACACACTCTCTCTAGTGTGTTTTCTTATCATCATCATCATCATCACCGTTTTTACGTCCGTTCTTCCATGCTAGCATGGGTTAGACGGGTTGTCCTGTTGTGGGCAGTGTCTGGTCGGCTGACCATGCCTTGCTCATACAGGAACTGATTTGGCTTGATTTCTACAGCTGGATGCCCTTCCTAACACCAACCTCATTTACAGTGAGTGCTGGGTGCTTTTTTGCCGTGGCACCTACACGACCACTTTACAGTGGAATGATATGGACCCCAGTCCCTATCATCTCATTTCTACAGCTGAGTAAACTGGAGCAATGTGAAATAAAGTGTCTTGCTCAAGGAAACAACACATCACCCGGTCTGTGCCTCCATAAAATATATATATATATATATATATATATATAAATATATATATATATATATATAGATATGGTACGGCCACACTTAGAATTTGCATCACCAGTCTGGAACCCCTATCTTGCTCAGAACATTGACCGCCTGGAAACTGTTCAGAGACGTGCAAGCAAGCGAATACCCTCCATCAGGCATCTAACATTGTCTGAACGCCTTGCTTCCTTGGGCATGGATACGTTGAAGCTCCGATGTCTGGCAACTGACTTGGTAAACACCCGCAAGATTATTAACAATCTTGCCAACAACAACCCTGAGCACCTTTTTGATTTCCATGTGTCTAACACACGTGGGCATGCCTACAAAGTCAGAAAACTGCTCAGTTCCCATGACTTTCGGAAACATTTTTTCACATTCGGAGTTGCTGAAGCATGGAACAAACTACCAGCATCAGTTGTTAGTTGCTGAGACACTGCATCCTTTAAAACCTCCATGCTTTCTGAAATTCGCCTACACTACACCTGATATCCCCCTCCATACACACGCACACATGTATATCAGGACTCGTACACTGTTCACTTTCCTGACATTTGTACATTATTCTATGTACTATACATGCACCTTTGATGAGTTGTAGTGCACCTGAGCACTGTACACAATAATTTCATTATTATTATATAATCCTCTCCATCTTCACTGTTTAATGTCTATTTTCCATGCTTGCATGTGTTAGACATATTGTCATGTACTGGAACTAGATTGAACAAGTGTTCAAGTCTTGCTGATATGCTCCATTTTTGGCTTGGTTTCTACAGATGGATGATCTTCCTAATGCCAATCACTTTATGAATATACTAGGAGCATTTTATTGTGACCCTGGCGCTACCACCTTACAGGATGGACTGGGGGGTTTTCTACATATCTGTCTATATATCTACCTGACTGTTTATCTCTTTGTCTATCTATCTATTCATCTATCTATCTATCGTTCTAATTGCCAATCTATCTACATACCTATCTATCTACCTACATATCTCTTAATCTATTGATCTGTTTGTTTGTAATTTTAACTTTTTAATACATAAATATCCCATACATATACACACACACACACACATGCTCACATGTACACACACACATACACAAATGCTCACATGTACACACACATATACACACATGCTCACAGGCACTGCCTGTTTTTCTTTGACTTGATAGTACTTTTTTTTTGGAAGAGGCTATGAAGCCAGTCCCGGTAAAATAGACTCCCAGGCTACTTAGCTGGTAAGAGTGTCAGACACCATGAGTTGTGGCCTGAGTTAAGACAATTGTTAAGACAATTTAAAATCTTTTCCAACATCCAATTGTTAAAAAACAAGTTAATATCATTTAGTCATCATCTTATTATAATTCTGCTTGTGTTTCGTCCATTCGTAACATATGTTACACTTTAATTATATACACACACATCTACTGAGTTACATACACACACATCTACTTAGTTACATACACACACATCTACTTAGTTACATACACACACATCTACTGAGTTACATACACACACATCTACTTAGTTACATACACACACATCTACTTAGTTACATACACACACATCTACTTAGTTACATACACACACATCTACTGAGTTACATACACACACATCTACTTAGTTACATACACACACATCTACTTAGTTACATACACACACATCTACTTAGTTACATACACACACATCTACTGAGTTACATACACACACATCTACTTAGTTACATACACACACATCTACTTAGTTACATACACACACATCTACTTAGTTACATACACACACATCTACTGAGTTACATACACACACATCTACTTAGTTACATACACACACATCTACTGAGTTACATACACACACAGCTACTGATCTCAAAGGCTTAAGAATTTTAGCAGAAAGGTAAATATTTTCGAAATTAGGAATTTTAGCAGAAAGTCACGATTTGGGTTAAAGATAGTCATTACCTGGGTTCTAAAACACTATTTATTATTTTGTGGTAAAATAAGCTTCCGGGACCCCAGCTAGAGTTGTGTCGTTTCGGGGTTTACTGGTAAAATAAACTTAAAAAGCCTGTTTGTCTATTTTGCCAGGACCGGCTATGTAGCCTATTCCTTTTTTTTTTCAATCTTAGAAAGATTGAAATTCTATTTCTGACTTGTGATTTATTGTTCTTGTTCTCTCTCCCTTCATACCTTTTCCCTCTCTTTTTCTTGCTCTGGTGCTCCTCTCTCTCATTTGCTGTCTCTCTCCCTTATTCTACTCTATTAATACAAACTTCTCTCATTTAAGCTATTGTTTTAACTACTCCCAGCATGTGACCAGAAGTAAACAAAAGTTTGAGAAACTTGTTGAAATTTTATAAAATGAATGAAATGGTAAAAAAAAAAAGAATTACTTAATGGAGTTGTGAAACAAAAGCTATTCTCTAAATGACACTTAAAACACTTTAAACATCAAAATATTAAAACTTCATAAATATATTCTATACTCATGAGAATTTCAAAACCATTCCATCTAAACATAATGTGTTGATTTGCTGAATTGGCTTTCAGTCAGGGTCTAGATTTTTGCCCATTTCTCAGATATAAAATAGCTTATATTCGAGTATATATGGTAAATATGTAAAAAACAAAAAAAGAATTATACACCCAGTCATTTTTTATGGGTATGTATGTATGTTCTTCCGGTTTTACGATTTGATACATTTTTACCAATAGAGAGAGAGAGAGTTGGTTTCTAACATAGAGACAAGTCTCTTTCATTGGAATTTAAACAACATCAACTCGGTAGATACGTCTGCACGTGTGTGCACGTATGGATGTTATTGTATGTATGGATGTGGATGTTTTGAGTTATATGTTTTGTATCTGTACTTGTGTATATGTAGAATATTTGGAATGTTTTACATATTTTTACTGTTCCATTAATGGATTGTACTTGTAATTTCCTAACTAATCGTGTTCTTTCTGTTTTTGTGAGTCCTAGCTTGCATGTATGTATGTATGATGTTGACCAGTTCTCCTTTTCGGATAGTGTTTTCAATGCTCATAGAGTGGGATTGGTCGAGTGCAAAGCCTTTCCCCACTTAAAAAACCCATCAAAGCACAAGCATTGCTTGTTCAGGATATGTTACAGGTTCGTGTGGCTGGGTGTAGCCTAAAGGTGCACCATTTTCTATAATCTGACAATACTCTTAGCAGAGTTTGCAGCCACCACGTATGTATGTATGTACAACTGTAGGAAAAACAAAAATTTTGTGGGTTGTAAATACATACAGTTTTAAGACAACTGCAAGTATTTGGCAGGTTCTGTCTCAATTTCTCAAATGCACCAGTGTAATTATGGATCAACAACTTATTAGGTTATCCAGTTTGTATTTAGATTAAGTATGTGTTTGGCCAGCAGATAAACATTGCATGGAGTATCCACAATTTCTACTGGCTAGCTACACAGATCCCAAACTTGTAACCTGCATGGTTGACCTAGATTGCAGAGAAAGAGACAGAGATCCAGTTGCTAGATTCTGAATGTGTCATTCTCAGTAGGAAAAGTTTGCTATGACTGGATTAGCTAATTAGTTTAGAAGCAGTTGATGGGGTGGTGGTAATCAGCAACTCATGTCAAAATGATCTGATGAAGGCATTTAGAGGGAGAATCGATAGGATTTAGCAGTAGAAAAATAGATTAGAGGTGGAGCTAGAGAGCAAATTAGAAGAGGGGATTAGGAAAAGCATTGTGACTTATGTGTTAATGGCAAGAATGTATCGTCCTAGTTAAGGTCCATGCTCTTGGACACAAGAGAGTGAAAATCATTCAATGGCCTTGGGTGATAGATTCATGATGTGGTAACAAAGCCACAATTCAGATTTTGATGGATTGGGATGGGCATAAGCTATTCAGTCCCAGGCAGATATGTGAGGCTTTCCAGCATCTTTGCTCAAACATTTGGGGAGGTGGGGGACTCATGACGACAATAGTGGACTTTAGTGCCTACCTCAATAGCCTGCTGTGGCTCTTGGTAGAGGATGCTATGTGCTGCGAAAAGCTGGTAACATAGGCTGGATTGGTTGTGTGAGGGGCAAATCATTTGACTTGGATAGCTGGCTCTACAGGTGTTACATATATGCCAGACATGTTCATCAAATCTTGGCTGATGTCTACTGTTATTGGCAACAAATGGAGAAATTTCCAGTGGATATCACCTGCTCTAGACAAGGTTGGAAACCATAGAGTGCCATCTTTGTCTTTCTTATGTTGGCTTTATACATTCACTGTATTTAACTCTGTTGAATTCTCCATGAGGCTTGATTTTTCTCTTTCTTTCTTCCAAGTCATTTTGAATTCTATTAATAGCCGCTCTAAGCTATTTTTTTTCCAAATCAGATGTCCAAAATATTTTAGTGTTCTCTCTTTAATTGCATTTAATAAAATTGAAACAAGTGGATTATCAATATTTTCTGGCCCATAACTTTGCTTAATACAGAGTTTAAAATTTTGGCCAAAGTGCTAGCAAAGAAATTGTCACTTATCATTAATAGTTTGGCTATAGAAGTACAAACCTGTACATTCACATGCAGATCTATTCACAAGCTTCACCTCATGTGATCCATTATAGTACAGTGATAATATATGTTAGTTTAATGCTTGATATAGTAGGAAAAGTGCTGTAATGTTTTGGACATTAGTCATACATCAGAAGATAGAAGGAGAAATAGAAAGATAGATGGGTTTAGTATCAAACAATTATTTTTTTGAGACGTTTGGTGGAGTTGGGTCGCTGACAGCAAAGTTCTTGTGATAATTGGCAGCTCACCTTACTGCGGTGCTAGGCGGTGCCTGTGAGAGTGCCTGCTGGTTTCAGCACCTTAGCCTAACCATCACCTGTGGTAATACTGCAAACATATTAGCTTGCCTAAAAAATTTCCGTTGACCCTTGTGATGTGGGTCGATTGTCACCCTTGGTGATGAATTGATGGTCATTTTTGTTTTCCTTTTTTTTTCTTTCTCTCACTTTGTATATTTTGGTGTGTTATCTAAGTGAGATACCTAGCAATAATTAATCGCATTTGTTATATGCATTTATATTTGTGTTTATATTTTCATTCTCAAAGAATTGTGAAGAGTTTGTAGTGTTATTTATACAACTGTGAAGAAAATAGTTTTTTAATTTAGTTTAAATATATATATATGTATACACACACATATATATATATACACATATAATATGTGTGTTTGTGTGTGTGTGTGTGTGTGCATGTGTACATACATACACATATATATACATATAACATGTTGGTGTATTTAAAATAAAAGTTTTCTGATAAATGTCTTTAGTTTTATATTTTTGTTCATCCTGCATTCATTTATTCGTTTATTTCTTATAATCTTTCTCTGATGTTGAAAAATAGTTGGCTGATAGGGAACGTGTGGAATTTCAATGGTAACTTTATTTTTATTTTGTATTGCATTTGATGAACAATTACATCATTGGCTATAAGGTTCCAGTGGAACAAATACTAGTTCATAGCTTTGCTGGTGGCAGCAATGATGAAGGATTTATCTAATTTTACAGAACAATTAATTTCCTCACAGTCTCATTTTAATCGAATTCAACAGTTTTTCAGTTTTCTTGTCAGTGTTTTTTCTTCGTCTACACTTATATCTTGCCAACACGTGATAACAGATACACACACATACGCAATGAAGGTGCCTGTAACTTTGAAGTTATCTTGGTACCTGTTCTGGCAAGATGCTGCTGAGGAATACAGGTTCTTAAGTTTCATTGGGTTATACAGCCCACTTCATTTAGCCTTTCATAAACAAAAATGGTTACCTCCACAAAGATTTTAGAAAATACAGGAGAGCCCTTCAAGGGCAGGTAATCTCGAATTTAGCTATAAATAGACAAATCCTTTAGATAATCTAAAGGTAGATACTATCCAAAAACCTACGGAGGGGGGGGGGGCTTTGTATTGTGCAAAGTTAGGAAGTCGAAGAAAATAAATTCAATTAATCTAGTCTATACCATTTTTTATAATGAATTTTGCTTTGTGTGGACAGTGACTAAAGCAGTCGAGGTGAGTATTTAAGCAGTGTTTCTCTGAAGCCAGTTGCGAGAGTATATTCCAATTTTCTGACTTATACAGTTGGCAAAATTTGTTCCATTAATATAAGGGGTGGATTTTTCTAATATACTCCATTTAATGGAGAAAGCTGTACCGTTATTTTGGGGGTTCCACACAGGGTTCATGAGCTGAGTGGCATGTTTTTCTCAGCATGTCTGAAGATTGTTTTGTGGTTCAGGTACTGGCTTTTAAACCAGCTCTCAGACATTTTGGTATAAGTCCAAGCTTCAGTTTGGTGGCTCTGGTTGGTGGAGGTCACTTCTGCTTGATATCATCATCATCATCATCATCAACGTTTAACGTCCGTGTTCCACGCTTGCATGGGTTTGGACGGGGGTAGTCCCACTTGAGGCAAGAGTGATTGTCTTGCTCGCATAGGACTGTCTGGCAGGTTTTCTACAGTTGGATGCCCTTCCTAACACCAACCACATTTACAGTGTGGGTCTGGGAGGTTTTTACCGTGTTGCCTACACGGCCACATTACAGCGTGGACTGTGTGTTTTTTTGTCGTGACACCTACACGATCTCATTTGTTTCGGCCTGGATGGTGTGGCACCAACACAACTTTACATAGAACAGGGTGGTGTGGATGGGGTGGGGGTGGTGGGACGGGGGGAGGGGGTATTTTGTTAGAGATGCCTACTGGCTGTAGTAGGTTTTACTATGTATTTAGGTAAGGCGGGTCTTCTCTGTTACTGAGTACCGCCAAAGGTCTCGGTCCAGTGACATTGTCTTGGAGAGGTGTAAGTGTGTGAAGTCGGAGTTTATCAGCTCGTCCCAGGTTTTTCTAGGTCTGCCTATTTCGTGGCTACCGTCTATCTTTATTGCCCTGCACTTTGTTATACAGCTATCGACTTTCATGCGCATCACGTGTCCATACCAACGTAGCCTTCTCTCGAGTAAACAACATCTGATCCCTCTTATTTCTAATTTTTTCCTTAGTTCGTTTATGCTTTGCCGTTCACGTATATTACTGTTACACATCCAGCGGAGCATGCAAGCTTCGTTCCTCTCTAGTCTGCGTATATCCTCTGCACACAATGCCCAGGTCTCACTGCCATGCAACATTGCTGTTCGTATGCAGGCATCGTACAACCTGTCTTTCATTTTTAGGGAGAACCCTTTAGCAGCTAATAGTGGTATAAGCTCTCTGAACTTTTTCCAACCAGTTCTGACTCTAGCTACTGTACTTTCAGAGCACCCTCCCCCACTGCTGATTTTATCACCCAGGTAACGGAAACTGTCCACTATTTCTATAGAACCCTCTGCGCAATTGAAAGAGCTAGTATTTTGTGGGCACTTGCTGCTACTTCTTGCACCAGAGCACCGGCCACATGTAAAATCTATGTTCTTAGTTAGCTTACCTGTGATCCCACTACATCTTTTATGCACCCATACTTTGCATTTAGGACATAAAATGGAGTTTCTACCTACGCCTTTCCTACACACCGAGCACGACCATTTCCCAGAAGGGACCGCCGCCTTATTTTCTTTCCTACAAACTAGAACTTTATGTATATATATAAATCATAGAGTCGGGATCTGACAGCTGAGCTCTTTCCATTTGAACAGCTAGTTAGGCCCCAACTCTTTATAACATACCTATGCTCTACTACCTCAAGTATTGAGTACTCTGTTGAGTAATTCTATTTCTGCTATTTGTTTTATCGCATACACATAATACCAGCAGAAAGATTTATTTTTCTGTTGCATGATCTAGCTTTTTAAAATGGTACTCTCAATTAAATTGTGCGAAACCATTTTGCTGGTTTGAGAGCTGATGAGGGTGAAAATGTTTGTGTAAACTTGTCTTCTACATCGGCTTTCTTTATTTTTTCTTCCAGTCACTTCTGTGTGCTAACACACTTCTTGTTCTCCTCTTCTTTCAATATTTTCTATATTTCATCTGCCTGTTACCCACCTTGTGGATTGTTTCTCTGTTGACCACTGGCCGCTGGTCTATATTTCATCTGCCTGTCACCCACCTTGTGGATTGTCTCTCTGTTGACCACTGGCCGCTGGTCTTTGTCCTCTGAGGCACTTTTACCCATCACTGTCTTTGACAGCATTTGGCTGTTTTTACGGCTGTTCTAGTGATGAGTTATATATATATATATATATATATATATATAATGTATTTATACACACATAAGATGGTTGTGTAGGTGTCATGACAAAAAGCACCCAGTACTCACTGTAAATGTGTATGAGCAATACATGGTTACTTGACCTGGCCTACTCGTAACAGGACAACTCGTCTAAAACATGTGTGTGTGTGTGTGTGTGTGTGTGTGTGTGTGTGTGTGTGTGTGTGTGTGTGTGTGTATATAGAAGTATTAGAAATCAATGAAAAGATGTTTCTGCTGCTTTTGAAGTGAGATATCAATATGTATGTAAACTGCCTTATGAAATTGAATTATGATTTCGGAATAGACATATGAGTGAGATACCGTCACCTGACCAATCTTGCTTCAAGTGGGACAATTCCCGTCTAAACCCATGCTAGCGTGGAAGATAGATGTTAAATGATGATGATGTATTAAATGCTCTTGGTTGTGAAGAAAAACTGAAATAAAATGTAAATATTATCCAGTAACTAAACAAGAGACATTGTGTAGTCAGCGGTTTTTGGTGTATTCAATAATCTTGGTAATTTGCTGAAAGTAGGACTCGAATGTACAATCACTGAATTATATCAAAGATGGTGGCTAAAAAGTATGAAACAGCTGCAGGACTTTCTCATTAAAATTGCATCCATTTTGTTCTTTTTAACACTACTTTTATGCTTGGAAATACACAATCCATAGCTTCAGGATTGCTTTATTCTTAAATGTATGATCTAAATTCTTCTTAGTGAGAGATTTTGTAATAATTTGACAGCATCATGTAACTCTATAAACTTGAAGAGCAAAAAAAACTACTTGTTGCTTTGAAAGAACTATGGCATCCCTTGTGTCTAAATATATGATTCTTGAAATGAGCAAAAAAACATTAAATGAAGCATAGGTGAGATGAGAATTGTGTGCTTTGTTCTTGGTTACAAGTAATGATAGAAATTGTCCTTTATTATACTATTATATAGAAAAAAAGTTATGTGGACAAAGGAAGGACAAAATGAGTTGCATGTTAAGTAGAAGCAGGGAAATACAAAAGACACCATTAATATCTTTAAAACTACTGCTGTATCATACATAATGAAATAGCAATAAGATTGCATAGCAATACAAAAGTCCAAGATGCAGAAAACGATGCTATTTTTCTCAATAATCATTTAAAAAAAAAATCTGTGTAATGTTTTATATATTTAGATATATAGTTGCTGTCTTTACAGTAGTTCAGTGGTACTCTTTGGTTCTGCATATATCCTTATATGTATTTCTTTCTCCACAATTGCCACCAGTTCTGCATGTTTTTATTCAATTAGCTATTTAAGTGTAGTTTCAATAGTGATATTGAATTCATCATCATCATCATCAGGTTTAGCGTCCGTGTTCCACGCTTGCATGGGTTTGGACGGGGGTTTTCCCACTTGAGGCAAGAGTGGTTGTCTTGCTCGCATAGGACTGTCTGGCGGGTTTTCTACAGTTGGATGCCCTTCCTAACACCAACCACATTTACAGTGTGGGGCTGGGAGGTTTTTACCGTGTTGCCTACACGGCCACATTTACAGCGTGGACTGTGTGTTTTTTGTCGTGACACCTACACGATCTCATTTGTTTCGGCCTGGATGTTGTGGGACCAACATAACTTTACATTGAAAGGGGCGGTGTGGGTGGGGTGGAGGTGGTGGGACGGGGGTGTGTTTTGATAGAGATGCCTACTGACTGTAGTAGGTTTTTACTTTGTATTTAGGTAAGGCGGGTCTTCTCTATTACTGAGTACCGCCAAAGGTCTCGGTCCAGTGACATTGTCTTGGAGAGGTGTAAGCGTGTGAGGTCGGAATTTATCAGCTCGTCCCATGTTTTTCTGGGTCTGCCTACTCCGTGGCTACCGTCTATCTTTATTGCCCTGCACTTTGTTATACAGCTGTCGTCTTTCATGCGCATCACGTGACCGTACCAACGTAGCCTTCTCTCGAGTAAACAACATCTGATCCCTCTTATTTCTAATTTTTTCCTTAGTTCGTTTATGCTTTGCCGTTCACGTATATTACTATTGCACATCCAGCGGAGCATGCAAGCTTCGTTCCTCTCTAGTCTGCGTATATCCTCTGCACACAATGCCCAGGTCTCACTGCCATGCAGCATTGCTGTTCGTATGCAGGCATCGTATAACCTGCCTTTCATTTTTAGGGAGAACCCTCTAGCGGCTAATAGTGGTATAAGCTCTCTGAACTTTTTCCATCCAGTTCTGACTCTAGCTACTGTACTTTCAGAGCACCCTCCCCCACTGCTGATTTTGTCACCCAGATAACGGAAGCTGTACACTATTTCTATAGAACCCTCTGCGCAGTTGAAGGAGCTAGTATTTTGTGGGCACTTGCTGCTACTTATTGCACCAGAGCACCGGCCACATGTAAAATCTATGTTCTTAGTTAGCTTACCTGTGATCCCACTACATCTTTTATGCACCCATACTTTGCATTTGGGACATAAAATGGAGTTTCTACCTACACCTTTCCTACACACTGAGCATGGCCATTTCCCAGATGGGACCGCCACCTTATTTTCTTTCCTACAAACTAGAACTTTAGTCTTAGCCAGGTTAATTTTAAGGCCTTTTGATTCTAGGCCGTGCTTCCATGTTTGGAATTTCTTCTCTAGTTCGGTCATTGATTCAGCTATGAGCGTTAGATCATCTGCGTATAGGAGTTCCCATGGGCAGCCGGTCTTGAACTCCTCTGTTATAGCCTGAAGGGCAATAATAAATAGTAGGGGGCTAAGAACAGAGCCCTGATGGACACCAACTTTTACGCTAAACTCTTCACTATATTCGTTGTTAATTCTAACCTTACTGACTGTTTCTTTATACATGGCTTGTATAGCTCTCACAAGCCATTCGTCAACACCTAGTTTTCTAAGAGACCACCAGATAATGGAACGGGGGACTCTGTCGAAGGCTTTCTCCAAGTCGACGAAAGCTAAGTATAGGGGTTTACTTTTAGCTAGGTACTTCTCCTGTAGTTGTCGTACAATGAAAAGAGCGTCTGTGGTACTTTTGCCTGACACAAACCCGAACTGCATTTCATCTAGATCAATTCTCTCTCTGATTAGTTGCGCTATTACTTTTTCCGTGACCTTCATGACCTGGTCGATTAATTTAATGCCTTTATAGTTACTCCTATCTAGGGCATCTCCTTTTCCCTTATAGCAGTTAACGATGATGCTGCTACGCCATTCCTTCGGAACAACCCCATTCTGTACGACTTGGTTAACTATCCGGGTGACCATGGTGTGTCCCACCGAACCAGATGCCTTCAGCATCTCAGCAACTATTTCCGAAGGCCCAGCCGCCTTACCCGTCTTCATATCTTTGATTGCCTTACTTATTATACTACCTTCAACTAACACTGCTGGTCCCTCTATTGGATCGATCTGGGGGAGACTGTCTTTCTCCCATTTGTTCTCCTCATTTAGAAGCCTTTCGTAGTGACACTTCCAAGCTACCTTCTTATCAGCGTCGGTGATGGCAAGTATGCCATCATCGTTAAGTACACACTTCTCCCCGACAATATCACGGTTTTCCTTGACACATTGCCTGGCAATCCTGAACACCTCACGTTTTTGGTCCTCACGTTGTAGAACATGCTTGAACTTTCTTTCCTCTGCTTCCCTTCTTGCGAAGTACACTTGTCTCCTAGCTTCCCTCCTGGCCACTTGATAGTCTTCTCTACTTCCCCCATCCCGCCATACTTTCCAAGCCTGCTTTTTGGCCTTAATTGACTTCTCCACCTTACTGTTCCACCACCATGTTACTCTCCTCCTACCTACAGGCCTGCTCCAGCCACAGACTTTGTCTGCCGCCGTCAGCAGGTTTGCTCTCAGGAATTCCCACTGTTCCTCTATATTATACGACTCTAATTGCTCTTCCTTACTGTCGAAAGCGTCAAGTAATATGCTTTGAAATTTATTTCTGGCTATGGGGTCCTTTAGCTTCCATATTTTTCTCCTGAGGATAGTCCTCTTCCGCTGTCTAGTACGTCTCGTCCTGACTATGAGGTCGCTAATTATCAGTCTATGTTGGGAGGTGAATTCTTCATGGGGGAGGGATTTAGTGTTTACAACAGACACTCTGTCACGTCTTCTGGTAAGGATATAATCTACCTGGCTTGTGTGTTCCCCCGATCTATAGGTGATCAAGTGATTGTCTCGTTTTTTGAAGTTAGTGTTACAGATAGTTAAGTTATTTGCGTCGCAGAATTCCAGGATTCTGGAGCCTTCCTCATTTCTAGTACCGAACCCATAGCCTCCATGGATTCCGTCATAGCCGTCACAATGTTGTCCAACATGACCATTTAGGTCGCCTGCAATAACTATATAGTCACTGTCGGTTATTTGGGAGGTAGCGAGCATCAGTGTCTCGTAGAATCTGTCTTTTATAGCGCCGGGCAGTCCGGATTGGGGTGCGTACGCAGATATTACTGTCACCGTAGTTTTATTGAGGACAAGTCTTATTTTAATTATTCTGTCGTTCACTCTATTTACGTCTATTATCTTATCTGCCCACTTTTCTGCTACCATGATTCCTACCCCACCCAACCCATTGTCATTTCCCACCCAGAAAAGCTTATAGCATCGTTCTTTACCCACGATGAATCTAGCCGACCCGACCCTCCACCTGGTCTCTTGAATACAACAAACATCGACCTCCTTACGTTCAAGCATTTCTACAACCTCGTTAGAGCGACCCTTTAAGGTGCCTACATTCATGGTACCAACTCTGAAGTTTTGGATTGCGTTTGGAGGGTGGGAGCGGTGGGGCGCGGGGGGGGGGGGATGGGGTTATGTTAGCCATCCTGGGCCGAAACAAGGAGGAGTGCTTGCATTCTCGTCCACGAGGTGAATTTTGCTTTATCTTTGGCATTGTCGCTGAGCGTCCACATATTTCTCTCTTCAACTCTCCAGAATTCCGTAGTCCATCCATCATATCGAAAAGCAACCAGTTAAGCGATAGTATGGGCCTCTGACTTATGATTGGTCCACGTAATAATGGTGGTGCGTGGGGGCGGGAGGGAGGGATGATGGGTTGTTAGCGAGAATGTAAGGTTTAAGATAAGATCGCCGTATTTTGGGCATAATTTAACAATAAACGAAAATACAAGATTTGTTTTGTTTAAGAAAATACGATAAAGAAAATGCGGTGATAGGGAAAATATGATTTTTAGAGAAAAGATATGATATAGAATGGTGAAAATATGATATAGTGTGAAATTAGGACATAGAAGTGATTGAATGAATGGGTTCGAATGGAGAGAAGAATCGAGAAAAATTTTGAACGTTACTTTATACCGAAGGAACCGAAGGGAACAGCCATCCCAGAAATAGCGAGTTGGCGATTTTGATTAATTTTGGTAGGGTTTTATCTTATATGTATAGAGAGGGAGGGGGGGGGGGCAGGAACCAGCATGATGAATGGGTAGGGGGTAGAAGATGGGATGGAGCAGAGGTTAAGAGTTTAAATAGGTACTCGAAGTTTTGCGTAAAACTTAGCAAGTTTAACAAATTATATTTAAAGGAATATAGATATTAATGGAACCTTCACATTGGATATGATTCAAATATTATTATGGTGGATTGGCAGTATCGGTAGAGGGTCGGACGCCATGCTAGGGCGGTGGATTGGCAGTATCGGTAGAAAGTCGGACGCCTTGCTTTCCAGCATAGTTACGTCCCTTTACGGTCTGAATTCAAATCCCGCCAAGGTTAACTTTGCCTTTCATCTTTACGGGGTTGTTTTTATACTTCATTATTTTGTTTTAGAGTTGTATTTGTCTGGCAATAACTTGAGTGTAAAACCGAGTCAGGCCTTTGATTGATTGTTCTTCTCATTCCACATAATGACATAATTATCCTTGCATATTTTTTGCCCCTCACAAGAGAATGTCTTCACATACCGTCGTTATGTCTTGCTGTTTTCTTTTAGTCGTAAAGTTTTATGAAATATTTACTTCTGTGTTTACAGGTTGATTATTCAGTTTCAGAAGATTCCGTATAAGGTACAATCAGAAATTCTTGGCTCAAACTTTAATCTCTACTAATAATAGATATTTACTCTATGGGTTCATATATACTTATATTTATATACAATCCTTATCGAGCCCTCTTTGGATTTTGGTTCTTGTATTTATTATTACTATATATATGTATATGTTCTCGTGTATATACATACACACACAAGAATATTTTCTCTAGTATACTTTCCCGGAGATTGGGATATTTGGCTGTCAATTGGTATATGTTCACATATACATACATACTATATATACACACATAACCATACATATATATTTATGTACATGTGTGTGTGTGTATATATATATATGTGTGTGTACACACACACACATATATATATGTAAAATGTAAACAGAAATAACACAATTGGTACAGTATATGGAAGGAACATATTAGTTTAATGCTTGAAATAGTAGGAAGAGGGTCTTAACATTTTGGACGCTAGTCCTTCATCAGAAGAAAGATTGAAAAATTAGAAAGATTGAAGGGACGGGCAAGGTGGAATCGGAAAAAATGTTTTTATATATATATATATAAAATGTTGTAGTTTGCTTGAAGCATAGTATACAATATATTACATAATGTGGAAAGTGATATAAGGCTAAATAATGCAAAATGGATGTTAAGATGAAGGTAACAAAATATTTAGCTACTTGGTAATCTTTGTTTGTTGCTGTTGTTTCTTTTGTCCTAATATTTTGGGAAATATAAATTTAATTCCAAAGAGAAGAAACCGGAAGAGTTTTCTGTGAGTTCCTTATACTCTGAAGAAGGGAATTTTAAGTTTATATATATATATATATATATATATATGTTGCCTGGACACTTTCTTGTTCACAAGTGTTTTTTTAGGCATCATATCATGTTACCTTATTTTATCTGATGAGAACGCAACTATCGTCTCAGGATGATATTTGTTTTTGAAATGCGCATAATAAAATATATGGAACTTTTTTAACCATCTTTTAATTTCTTCTTCTCTCTCTCTCTCTCTCTCTCTCTCTCTCTCTCTCTCTCTCTCTCTCTCTCTCTCTCTCTCTCTCTCTCTCTCTCTCTCTATATATATATATATACATATACACACACATATATGTACTAACTACTTTTTCTAGCAAATACGTTATTCACTCACTGCCCACCTTACCACCTGTCTTTGACCACTGTATCATCTGTTAATTCCTCCCTCCGCCTCTTGAGATTTTCTCACTTGCTACAAACGCTTCAAGAAACAGTTCTTTTTTCAACACAGCAATAATGCATTTTATAGTGCATATGTAATTTTATATATATATATATATATATAAACAGGAGACAGCATTCTGATACACGCCAAAAACAACATAAACCCAACCTGCGCACTTCGTCAAATGCTCTACCTTGCATACTGAAGAAGTGTTGGTAATTAACCAACACATACTCTAATTAATATATTATATATATATGTGTATATATATATATGCAGGACAAAAGACAAAACCTGACAAAGGGTGGAATAACTTAAAGAGTCAACAGTCATCCAAAAATGTGTAAATATGTATGTACACATGTATGTATATGCGTGATGACATAGAGATAGTCAGGCTGGATACCCTATTGCGCGGTTAAACCACTGGAAGTGAAGGACCTCTAGCCTTTGTCAAGGCATTCTTCTAGGAGGAGGCAACTCAGGAAACTGGGATAACTCCAACATAAAACCTATGGCTCAGTAGTTACCGATGATGTTGATCTTTTCTTCTTTTCAGGTTATAGCTACTGTCGCTCAGAGAGTGGGATTGGCTCAGTGCACAGTCTTTCCTCACTTTAAAAAAAATCTTCATGCACAGGCATTGCACGATAGAATTAATTGATAATTATTAATAATGTTTTATCGTGCAATGGCCATACTCGATAACGAGGGGGCAGCCATCATATATAGTTTGACAATAGCCACCGACGAATGCGAGAAAGTTCTCCAGGAAATTTAACCAGGAATCTTTAAAAAAATCTCCCCACTGAAGGTAACAAAGAACTTAATAGATCAACCAAACCAAATTGTAAAATTATAATATTATAAAATTAAATTGAATTGTTTTGAACTATAAGTGAAGTCATTCTTTTCCTTTTTTAAAATATGCCTAACTGTACCAAGGATTTCACACATTTTCCAATATAAATATATATATATGTGTGTGTGTGAGTATGTGTGTATGTATGTATTTGTATATATATATATATATAACATAGTTGAATTTCATAATAAATATTCAAGAAGTTAGATCTCTCAGTCCAGGGGACAAGTTGTGTTATATATATATATATATATATATATATATTATACCCAGAAACATTAGTGTCTGCAGTTCTGTTTGCATGCTAACAAACATAAGAGCAAGAATGAAGTGTTCATTCTACTGACATGGCTATAAAATTGAAGCTTGTTTGCATAATTGCAAACGAATAGAATGTTATTATTAATATTCGAAAAACTCAGATTTCATTTATTATATTATATCCAATTCATATACACATATAGATTTGTGAATAAATATAGATAAATGAATAAGTGCAAATATATACAAATGAGGTTCCTCTCACCCATGAGTGAGAAGCCATAGGGTATGTTGTCTCAGTATGTCCCGTGGCGCTGACTTCCTTTCAGGGTTTGTACTCAAATCAAGTACATCCAAAAGTACCTGTGTGCATCTTTCAGTCAGGTCATTAGATCCATGAAGGACCCTACATGTTCACTCAGCCAGTAGGGTGTTTATCAAGTACCTGTCTTTTCAGGATGTCTTGCACTAATTCCCTCTTTCATGCCCAAAGAACTCAGTTGCTATTCTCTAGGTAATATATCATGGTATTGATCTGTAACCCCTAAGGAGTCATTGGGGGCACCATATAGACATACAGCATTTTTAGGGCATTCTTAAACCTGGTGAAGCCCATCTCCTCTCCAGGTATGAATACAGCAGATGTCTTCCAGAGAAGGATAGAGAGTGAGAGAGAGGAATTGAGAAAGAGATATAGAGGAAGAATCAACCTTAGTACTGGACTGGTACTTTTTTTATTGACCTCAAATGCATGAAAGGCAAAGTTGACCTCAACAGGATTTGAACTCAGAGAGCCAGAATGAATACAGCAAAGCATTCTAACAACTCTGTCAATTCGCCACCTATTGCCAATATTATATATATTGGATTGGCAGTATCGATAGAGAATCGGACGCCATGCTTTGTAGCAAAGAGTTACGTCCCTTTATGGTCTGAGTTCAAATCCCGCCGAGGTTAACTTTGCCTTTCATCCTTACGGGGTGGATAAAATAAAGTACCAGTAATGCACTGGGATAATTGCTGGCCCTGTGCCAAAAGTAGAAACCATTATTAATATTACTTAATTAACCATTGTTCTTTTAGACCTCAGATATTTTTGTGGGGATATAATTGATCCCCAATCAATGATTGGTCTTTATTTTAACAACCTTGGAAGTCCAAGTCCTGATAGAGGTATCTTTGCCCTTTGTCATACCTGAATTGATAAAATAGGTTAACAGTTAAGTTAATTTATTTTATCAATAATGAAGTACACTCTTTCTCCAAAAATGTTGCCTTGTACCTAAATAAGAAATTAATGCTAGGATGGTGGATTGGCAGAATTGTTAGAGCATTCATCAAACACTTTGTGGTGTTTGTTTCAACTCTTTACATTCTGTTCAAATTCCTCTCAGATCTGGAGGGATCAAGTAGTTGTGTTGATATAACCAACTATTTCCTTCCTTTAACCCTTTCATGACCATATTTCTAATGAAATACACTTTATTTCAATTATTTAACCCTTTAGTGTTTAAACCAGTCGTATCTGGCCAGAATTCTCTCACTTCTTTCTGTTCAAACTAGCTGTAACTGGCCATTCATACTGATCTTAAGATATTGTTCTCAAAATAAATAATATCAAAATCTCATAGATTCGATATTATGTGGGATAAAACGTTTACCACGAAAATACAATAGTATATATAGAGTAATGTAAATGCTAAATGGTTAATGAAGAATTTTGAGAGATTTACTAAAATTATTGTAATTTAAGATTGTAATTTAACCCTTTAGCATTTAAACTGGCTATATCCGGCCAGAATTCTCTCACTTCTTTCTGTTCAAACCAGCTGTAATTGGCCACTCATACTTATGTTAAGGTATTGTTCTCAAAATAAATAATATCAAAATCTCATAGATTCCATATTATGTGGGATAATTATGGAAGGTAAAGCCTTTACTGCAAAAATACAATAGTAAATATAGAGTAATGTAAATGATAAAGGGTTAATGAAGAATTTTGAGTGATTTACTAAAATTATCAATTATTTCATTACCAAGATTGTAATTTAATGTAAGTTTTTATATTAAATTATGTTGGAAGATTTTAATTTAAATGGGAAAACTTTAAAATGGGTGATTTTATTTAATAGAATCAGAACCAGTTTTGGCCAGGTTGGTATCAAAACGGTTAAATTTATGGCCTTGTGCTAATGTTAGAGTTCATTTATTTATCGCTAAACCTCTGAAAGTGTGGAAGCAATATTTGTTATTTTTATGTGTAATGGTAGATGTTCCTATAGTAATAATGGTAGTCAGTTTATAGCTGTTTCTATAGTAACAGGAACTGTTTATATAGTAATGTTATTAGCAGCTGCCGTTGTTGTTGTTGCTGTTGTTGTATTCAGTAAGCCATTGCTAATATACAGTGATTGTTGCTATAGGAATACCGCCACTGAAAACATGCTGGAGTATAAGCAGAAGCTGACATGGTGTGATAATGGTTAAATTTTCAGATGATAAATAAAATGAACTGGTTTCTTTATGTAATTTTTCCTCTTTGGAATTTGTCCAGAAGCCTCGTTTCTCTTACCAGAACAGGTATTTTGTGTGTGGCGCACATGCACACACATACACACACACAATAACACATACATACATATACATACATACACACACAAACACACACTAACAAACATATACATACATACACACAAACACACACTAACAAACATATACATACATACACACACACAAACACACACTAACAAACATGCATACACACACTAGCAAACCCATACATACATACACACACACACACACTAACAAACACATACATATACATACACATACATACACACAAACACACACGCACATTAACAAATACATGCACACACATACACACACACACATACATGCACATACACACATGCAAATACATGCACACACACATACATACATACTCACATACATACATGCACACAAACAAACATACATACACACTAACAAATACATGCACACATACATATACATACAGACATACACACAAACACACATTCATATATGTACACAAACAAACAAGCACACACACACACACTAACAAATACATGCAGACATACACACATACATACAAATAAATACACAATAAACACACACACACACTAACAAATACATGCACACATACACACACACATACATACACATGCATCCATACATAAATACACACACACACACACACTCTAATAAATTCATATACAGAAACAAATACACACTGGACACACACATACTAACAAATACATACATACACACATACACACGCACATACATACACACAAATAAATACACAATAGACACACACATACACACACACTAACAAATACATACACACATGCATACATACACATACATACACATACATACATGCATACAAATAATTGTTTCTACTTTTGGCACAAGGCCAGCAATTACCCCAGTGCATTACTGGTATTTTATTTTATCGACCCCGTAAGGATAAAAGCCAAAGTTAACCTCAACGGGATATAATACACAATAGACACACACTGACAAATACATACATACATCCACCCAGGGATGTCGCTCAGCAGTACCGCAGTGAATCCATGGATGAAAAACTTCATGCTTATCAGCAAAAAATCATGCATGGATGTGTTGCCAGGAAGCTCCAGAGTGAGAGTAATATAGATAAGGAGAGTAGTCTATCTTGGACCAACAACCGCTATATTGGCTCCCACTTTGAAGGATACACTTTTGAAATCCAAGAACAGGAAATCAACGTGAAATACCTAATTCACAAAAGAGATAGGGATGCAGGCAAAAGACCTAGATGTGACAACACGTGCAGACTCTGCAGAATTAATATCAAAGATGTCACCCATGTCATAAGCAGTTGTCCAAAGCTGTCATTGCGGTACTATCTACCTATGAGGCATGATGTAGTGGCCAAAACACTGTACAATGAAATCCGTAGAAAAGATATCCCCGACAATAAACACATTAAAAGCTACAGCAATGTGGAAGACATCCATGTACATAATATGAAAGAGTACTGGTGGAATGTTCCAGTAAAAACCCCAATAAAATGCAGGCATAACAGACCAGATATTATGATATGGGACAGGGGTAAGAAGGCATGCACAGTAGTAGAAGTTAGCTGCCCAGAAGATGCCAATATAATATTAATGATTAGCGAAAAGGAGAATATCTATGCAGAACTAATGAGAAATCTGCAGATACTCCAGACTGACTATTCCTTCAGATTTATGCCTGTGATTATTGGGACACTGGGATATGTTAGTAACTGCCTCAGTACAAATCTTAAGAAGTTGGGCTTCACAGAAATAGAAAGAACACGACGAGTTAGGAAATTACAAGTACAATCCATTAATGGAACAATAAAAATATGTAAAACATTCCAAAAATTCTGCATCTAATAACTGCATATATACTTGTACAGATACAAAGCATATGCACGTGCACACATATAACTCAAAACATCCACATCCACAATAACATCCATACCTGCACACACACACGCATGCAGACATAGATACATATCTACCTAGTTGATGTTGTGTAAATTGCAATGTAACTATGTTAGAAACCGACTCTCTCTCTATTGGTAAAAATTTGTTAAATTATAAAACCAGAAGAACATGCATACATAAATAGATAACACACATACATAAATACACACACACACACTTACATATATTCATACAAATACACAAACAAATACAGACACAGCAACACCTCCATTGTTGTTTGGAATGTAACAAGATTTATTTACAAGTTAAAATGATATTGAAGTGTTCAAGATGATTAGATGGCTCTGTAAACACAAAGAAGAGAAATTTCACTGAACATCAGTTTAATTAAGCTTCTGTCATAAGCTTAAAGGAAAAAGATAGTCAGGTGTTGTTGCTATTAACGTTGTTGTTGTTGTTGCTCTTCTTCTTCTTCTTCTTCTTCTTCTTACACTGGAGTCTATTAATCAAACTACCTGCCAGGAAAATGTTAAACTATATATATCAGTCTATTTAGTTTATCTAAACACTCATTAACAGGGTCTTTGTGAATAGTTGAAGCCCATAAAACCCCCACAGTGGACTGAAACAGATTCAGCTGATACATATTTTACTGTCTGTGAAGATATTGTATTTAAAGACAAGGTCTTAACATTTGCCTATTATAAATATAAAGTCTGTCTTAACCCTTTACCATTTAAACCAGCCATATCCGACCAGAACTCTCTCACCCCTTTCTGTTCAAACTGGCTGTAACCGGCCACTGATACCCACATTAGCATTTACATTACTCTATATATACTATTGTATTTTTGTGGTAAAGACTTTATCTTACATAATATCAAATCTATGAGATTTTGATATTATATATTTTGAGAACATAACCTTAACATCACTATGAGTGGCCAGATATGGCCAGTTTGAAGAGAAAGAGGTGAGAACATTTTGGCTGGATATGGTCAGTTTGAATGCTAAAGGGTTAAGGTATTGCTCTCAAAATAAATAATATCAAAGTCTCGTAGATTCGATATTATAGGAGCTAATTATATAAGATAAATCCTTTACTGTGAAAATACAATAGTATATAGAAAGTAATGTAAATGCTAAAGGGTTAAGCCAGAAGGCTCGTTAGGCCGGTGCTTATCCTGGTTTCAAGGTGTGAAGTGACTGAGAGTACAAGACTCCCCATTGGACAGGACACCAGTCCATCACAGGGTTAATCCCCCAGCTATTGCTGGTACTCATTTTCAGTTGAGTATACTGGAGCAGCATGAAATGAAATGCTTTGCTCAAGAACACAACACACAACCCAGCCCAGGAATCAAACCCACAACATCATGATGGTAAGTCGAACACCCTTACAACTAGGCCATGTGCCTCTACTATTATAAGGTGTTGACTAAAATCTGTAGATATATTCCATAGCACAATATAACATTGAAACAAAATGGTTAATATACAAGTACTATAATACAGTTAGGTTTCTGCAGTTGGAATTAAAGACGTGTATTGGAATCGACCCATTTAGCTATTCTCAACACTTTTATCCAAAACGCAATACTTTATTCTGAATCTTATCATCCACCCATCACTCTATGATATATTAAAGCTTAACATAGGTACCAATCTAAATTATTAGATGGGTTCATCTGTATTACATCTTTAACCCTTGGTTTACATTTAGCCCATCTCTTTAGTCATAACCTTTATTATATGAGTATACCAGGAGGAAGTGTCTGTATGATATTTCAAAGTCTGTTTAGCTGACAGAGTCAATATTTTTGAAAAGATCTAAATGAACAAATGGAGGAATGTTTATGAGCAATGTAAGAACTCTAAATTAATGTAATGAAAGAACAGAAAATTTTCTATGTGAGGTATTGTCTAGTTTTGCACCTGAACAACCTCTTTTGCTCAGTATTATTTTGTTAGGGTGGTGGATTGGCAGTATCGGTAGAGTGTCAGATACCATGCTTTGCAGTATAGAGTTATGGCCCTTTACATTCTGAGTTCAAATCCCGCCAAGGTCGATAAAATAAAGCACCAGTAATGCACTGGGGTAACTACTGGCCTTGTGCCAAAAGTAGAAACAATTATTTTGTTATTCAGCGATAAAATACAATAAAACAGAATAATTCCATTTAGTTGATGTGAACATGAACTTAAGCCATGTTGAATGTTACTTTCATAATGGTGAAAGCCTTTGGGAGATGCTGTTGCATATATGTTTAGATGGCAACAAGTACAGTCCAAAAATTCTGCAAGTAATAACTGCATATACATATGTACAGATACAGAACATATGCACATATATGACTCACATATCCATATCTGCACACACACTCATGCATGCAGACAAGCATATGCATTTACCTAGTTGATGTTGTCTAAATTGCAATGAAAGAGTTTTGTGTCTATGTTAGAAACTGACTTTCTTGCTATTGGTAAAAAATTATAAAATTATGAAACCAGAAGAACATACATACATGATGGCTGCTAAGAGTATTGCAATCACTTGTCAGATTACAGAAAATAGTGCACTTTTAGGCTACAGCTAGCCACACAGACCTGTAACATAACCTGAACAATCAATGCCTGTGCTTTGAAGGTTTTTTAAGTGGGGAAAGGCCTTGCACTCAACTAATCCCACTCTCTGAGCATCGAAAACACTACCCAAAGCTGCAGGGTTTTTTTTCCAGAGTTTTCCTCTCTTAGAAAGGTGTTGTGACAACAATTGGGGACCTTTCATACATACATATATACATACATATGATATCTTATTGTTTTTCCTACTCAAATGAGACACACACATAGATACCTTGAAAATAATTTCTTCCACACTCTGCATCGCACAGTATTTTTACAAGTCTTTGAATTAGATCCTATTCACTTAATGTGTTATTTTGTATGTAAAGAATTTAGTGAGGTGATAAACATCCCTTCCTGCTCTCACCCTCCTTGTAAATACACCAAAGAGAATTAACTATTTTGCAGGGAGGAGATATTTTGTCTGATTTCACCATTTTATAAATACAATATAGTTTATGAACTGTCACTGACCAACACGTTTCTGAGAATATACATTAATAAATAAATTGCTTTCAAAAATTTATATAACCTTTTATTCAAAAAGTTGTTAGTTAAGTCCAGTAAATAAATGTTTCATGGATCAATGTAAGATGTAAATGGAGTAAGATGTTTTAATGTCAAACTTTTGAAAATCTCTTCTCTTATTGATGAGTTTCAATAAAAGAACTAAACCTGATCGTTAAGTAGGAGGGGACGTTGAAGAAGAAGATAAGAAGAAGGAATAAAACAAAACAAAGAAAATCAATTAGTTCATTTTCTCTGAGACGCAAATAATTTAATGTTTTGAGTTCTTACCCTTCGTCTTCGATACCAAGGAGATAAAGAAAATATTGTTGCTTTTTGGTCTCATTATAATGACTCATTCTTCTAGACTTGGCCTCAGGAAACATGCACGCACACAAACACACACATTCACACATACAACTGTACCTAACCACACAGGAATAGGTTTCTTTGTATGGGCATCTAATTGTTGTTATCCCCTGTGGGTAGCCAACTCTGTGCTGATGGTGGTGAGTAGGGAGATGGTCCAAGGGCTAAGAACACCAGAAATCTCCACTGCTACGGGCTCAATTACAAACCTGTTGGAGCGCGACTGATATTGGAGAGTTTACCCTCCTTGGCCTGAAGTGCAGCAGAGTCTGGATTATTCACAGACTGCACCAGATTGTTGCTGTTGTTATTGGTTCTGGCCAAAAATGTTCAATATACTAGTTAAGCACTTTCAACCATTAAGCCAAGGAACAGTGACAACACTTAAGATCAAGTTTGTAAAGTTATGTCAAGAAATTTCAAGCTCGATGTAGTTCAATCAGCACATAGAATTAATCTATTAATCCAGTGTGTAATCCATATACAGCTCTCATCTTTCATACACATACCATTGTCATACAAACACAGTCTTCTCTCTCATGCACTAAATCCGATCCCAGTTTTTCTCTCAGCCTGTTATTTGTTATCATTCTTGCACACTACTATTACATATCCATCAGAATGTGTTTGCCTAATTTCTTTCTAGTTGGCAAATCCTCTGTACCCAAAGCTCAAGTCTCACTTCCATGCAACATTGCAGTTTGCTCATAGGCATCATGCAATCTGTTTTTCTTTTTGAGAGAAAACCCTTTGGTAGCCAGCAGAAGTAGTGGCTCCCTGACCCTTTTTCTGCCTGTTTTCACTGTGACTACTGTACTTTCTGAACACCAATTTCCACTACATTTTGTATAAGAATATCAAATTTTTTTTTTTTAAACTGTGCATTATCTCTAGTTTATTTGGATGGCAATTGTAGAATACAATATAAGAAGAGGTTTCTAGGCTTTTGCTATACCCACTTCTATTTGTTTGAGACAAAGGACACTGAGTGTGGTCCCTATGACCCTCTTATGGTATTGTGTAACCAATTGAGAGAAAGAAAAAAAGAAAATGGAAGAACTGACACAACTACTTTACTTATTGCCCCCAGAAAAATAAAAGACAAATTTGACCTGGGCAGGATTTGAACTCCAAATGTCAAAATACTCCTAAAAAAGTTTTAAGAAACATATTTGTCTTATGCTGTAACAAATCTGTCAACCAACCACTTAATAAATAATTAGTATTGCTCTAAAATAAGACTGAATTTAACTGTTTATTTGTCTGAGATGACTTGTTAATAGGATTACAATTTCACAGACAGACTACTGATATAATCTTTAAAGTGCATATCTATAACTAGAAATAAATTCAATAGAAACTTTGTATAGAATAAAGGTTCTCAACGGGGGCCATTTCGTGGCCCCAGCGGGGCATTATGCAGTAA
>OZ024747.1:68715812-68753312 GCA_964016885.1 Eledone cirrhosa
TTGCTAATTTGACTTGTTTATGATCATTCTTTTGTTTACTCCATGATTTCAACACATCATTCAAAGATTTGAACACAGTTTTATATTTCATATTTGATGAATAAATAACATAGCTGCCTTCATTTTACTCTCTTTGCATTGTGTTTGCTTTTTGTCAAAATTTAAATCGTGTGGGCATGAATGACTTTTGTAGAGGAATTTTCCAATGTGTAAACCAAGTATTCTTGGGTTTAACCCAATTTACTCAATTTAATTTCAGCTACACTTCATCCACAACAATCTTCATGGCAACAGATTAAATCACTCAAACATTCAATACAATTTTTCAGTTCAATGTATCCTACACAACCTTACATCTTCCATCATTTCTTTTGTATCCATTTCATATATATTTATATGTATTATATGTACACATGCTCACGCGCACACACACACACACACACATGCACACGCACACGCACACACACACATCAGTATGCAGAATTTTAATGAAAAAACAATTCAACCTAATAAATGTTTTGATAATCCAAAATGGAGAGAGCAAGCTTTATCGACATTTTGTACATGTTATAAAGACCCTTTATATATATATATCAGGTGAGCTTTTCAAACCTTTTCTTTTAATCATTTTCCTTATATAATGAGATCTGTATAAAATGTTTTCTAACCTCCACATTTTTTTTCACTACATATAAATATATATATATATATATAATCTTTTCCTACTATATCAAGCATAAAACTAATAATATATTTCTTCATTGTACTGTCTCGTTTGCCTTTTGCATATATCTATCTATCTATATATATATATTTATCCTTATCGAGCCCTCTTTGGATTTTAGTCTTCAAATTTATTATTATTACTATGTATATATATATATATATATATAGGCAAACGATATCATCATCATCATCATCACCGTTTTACGTCCGTTCTTCCATGCTAGCATGGGTTAGACGGGATATATATGTATATACACACACATACATACATACAAACCTACTCACATGCATATTTTCCAATACAAATATATAAATAGACATCTCTATATTTTTATATATGGATATATAAATATGTATATGCTTACATGTATTGGAATGAAACCACATATATTGATTGATCATCTAGGAATACAAAAATAATTAAAATTTAAAAAAGAAGATATAAAGAAAATATAAACAATGAAATAAATATACATGTCTTGACAAGACACTGGTGTGCAAGGTTTCTGAATATCTGACGTAATTTGCTGTAATTGATTAATTAAAAACAAAACAAAAAATCGATGACATGTAAGCACGGAAGACAATATCTAAAGCATGAGATCTTTAGTTATGTTGTTAAAGATATGCAGTCATCAAACACAGAGTATGGTTTTTGTTAAAACTGCTAGCCATCCATTAAACATGGAAGTAAATCAGCTTAAGAAGGATAATATTTGGAAGCTTACAACAGGGATAGTTGAAGTAAGTTAAAGGATGTCTGCAATGCCAGCTAAGCTTGGAAACTGTTTCCTAAGAAAAAAAATCTAACAACTATTTCTAGTGACAGCTTGTTTCTAGAACACCAATTGTTTAGTAAAGATGGAAATGAATTCGCTAAGTGAGAACAGTTTCCCTGGAGTTAAGCTAGACACTCAGCACCTCCACGAACATATACTTCGCAACTCGAGTGTATTCTATTTAGGTAAAACAAATTTCTTTCACAAGATCATTCTTTTCTATATATTTTCTTATGTTTTCTTTTTATGCTTTTGTTTCTCAATTCCTCATACATTCTTATTTGTAGGCATCATGTATGTGAATAGGATATATAAAGCCATTGTTTAATCCTACTGATTTATAGATAAGAAGATAATGAATTACATGCATATGTGTCAGTATTATATTAAATACATATACAAGCTCTTATCAAATGTACAAGGTATAGATAAATAACATGATTGTATTTAGATACATAAAAACAAATATCACATACACATACATAAATATAAACAAATAACACAAATTGTTTGGCTTTAGAAACATGAGAAATAGAACTCAATACATAAAATGTGTGTTTATATACATTTTATGAGGATAAATGCATTGGCATCAAAACTCTAGATCATTGAATCACCATAGTTTGTTGGGTAATAATAATAATAATAATTGTTTCTACTTTTGGCACAAGGCCAGCAATTAAGCAGTACATTACTGGTACTTTATTTTATCAACCCTGTAAGGATGAAAAGCAAAGTTAACCTCGGCGGGATTTGCACCACCACCATCACCACCAGCATAATAATAATAATAATGATTTCATTTATTGGCCACAAGGGCCGACATGTAGGGGACAATACAAAGACAGGGATAATAATAATGATAATCTGAAAGAGTTTCCAAAGATGGTTAAAGAAAATTAGTCCAACCCCGTTTTTTTTTTAACACTTCAAAAGGCATGCTTGCTGGGAACAGCAAGAACCCTCCGATACGTCCTGAATATCTGAGGCTGCAGGTAGCGGCTTGATGTTTCAACAAACTTTCCAGTTAACTAACATCAATGACTGAGACTCAAAGAACAATAATAATAATAATAATTTCTAGTATAGACATAAGGCCAGTAATTTGGAGGGAGGGGAAGTCGATTAAATCGACACCAGTACATTACTGGTGCTTTATTTTATCAACCCCGTAAGGTTGAAAGGTAAAGTTAACCTCAGCAGGATTTGAACACAGAACATAGGACTCACAATAATAATAATAATAATAATAATTTCTTTTCCAAAAACTCTAGCAATCAGTTGCCAGGTGAAGTGTTAATTGGCTTCAGATCAGTCCTTGATTTTAGATGTTCAATATACCTGGCAGTTCTAGTGATGGCAGAAATTTGGGCACTGCTTAGGGAAGTCATGGACAGTACCTAGTGCCCTAATGATGATTCGCAAGACTTCTGTCTCTATATAATGCTCATTTCTAATAGCGCCTGCAAGGTCTGCATATTTATTGATCTTTTCCATTTCTTTTTAGCCACATTGTGATCTTGAGGGATTGCAATATTAATTTGATTTCATTTTTAGGGTCTGTTTGTTTGTACATATATGTATACATGGCAAAAAGTGGTTGGTGTTAGGATGGGCATCTAGTCATAGAAATCTCATATATATATATATATATATATATACACTGTAAATGTGGTTGGTGTTAGGGAGGGCATCCAACTGTAGAAAACCTGCCAGACAGTCCTATGCGAGCAAGACAATCACTCTTGCCTCAAGTGGGAATACCCCCGTCCAAACCCATGCAAGCGTGGAACACGGACGTTAAACGTTGATGATGATGATATATATATATATGTCATCATCATCGTTTAACGTCTATTTTCCATGCTAGCATGGGTTAGATGGATTTGTCCCATTAGAAGCAAGTTGGGTTGGGTGATCGTGTCTTGCTCATATAGGACTGTTTCTGGTGAGATTTCTATGGCTAGATGCCCATCCTAACACCAACCACATTTACAGTGTGTGCTGGGTGCTTTTTGCCGTGTGTGTGTGTGTGTATATATATATATATATATGTGTGTGTGTGTATGTGTGTGTGTGCCTGTTAGTATCTGCATGTCAATGCAGTCCTTTTCTCAACTCACTCAACATCTTAAATAGTGGATTACAAAGGACAACCACTCAATTTCACATCCAATCACTCCAAAAGTCAAAACAGGAAGAGTTCATATGTCTCTCCATATGTATGCTTGACTGTAAGTTTGATCACAAGGCAACCATCTTTCTATCTGATTCAATAGGTATGCCCTCATTTTAGTCATTTTCATAATTCAACCTGAAGGAATATAACTCAAAGCAAAGATCAAATGCACTTAACTCTCTTACATCACATTGCAATAACTCCTTAACACTTTAACATTTACATTACTCTATATTTACTAATATATTTTCACGGTAAAGGCTTTACCTCACATAATATCGAATCTACGAGATTTTTATATTATTTATTTTGAGAACAATACCTTAACATCAATGTGAGCAGCTGGCTACGGTTTTAAGAGAAAGAGGTGAGAGAATTCTGTCTGGACATGGCTAGTTTAAATGCTAAGGGTTTAAGATTTAGCCTAATCTTATCTTTTTCTCAGTTTTTCACATAAAAACTCCCACAAATGATGATCTGTTGGAGGCTAAATAGTCTAATTATAAAACATGTGTAGTACCTACTGGCAAACATTGGTATATAAATAAACACATTTTAACTCTTCTCACTAAATTGAGTTCTCTTTACTGCTTTGGGTATTCTAATTATTATTGCTGCTGCTACTACTACTACTACTACTACTATTACTACTACCACTACTACCACCACCACCACCACTACCACTACTACTACCACCACCACCACCACCGACACCACCACCACCACATAGTTTCCACATAGTTTCCATTTATTAATATATTGTATATATATATATATATTTATATATATATATACAATATATTAATATATATATATGTGTATATACATATATATATATATATATATATATATATATATATATATATATATATATATATATATATATATATATATATATATATATATATATGTGTATATACATACACTAACACACACACACGCACTAACACACACATACATATATTTATACAAAAGCGTCTATATTATTATCTACTTGATATGTTTATTTATTATATTGTCAAATGTTTTTCTATAATTGATTCTAGTAAGTAGTTCTGACGGGACTTAGGGATGTGCTGAAATAAAATCTATAAATTTTCAGTCAGGCAGATCTGACATAACTTTAATTACACAATGTGGGAACTGTTAATAATTACTAACAAATTAAAAACAAATCAACAAAACTATAGAAAACAATATAAACAACAAAAGCAATAAACAAGCAAACAAGAAAGGTAAACAGCAACAGCATCTAGAAAACATAGTGTTAATCTGACATTGATGATGGTGGTGGTGGTGGTGGTGGTGGTGATAAAGGTGGTGGTGGTGGTGGTGATAAAGGTGGTGGTGGTGGTGGTGGTGGTAATGGTGGTGATGGTGGTGGTGATGATGATGATGGCGATGATAATGACGACGACAAGGATTATGATGATGATGATGATGATGATGACAGTGGTGGTGGAAATGGTGCTGGCAGCCTTAACTTCACTTTTGTATGAGCTAGTTGCCAGGATGTGAAGAGTGGAGTGGACCATCCACTATATGTTGGTGTAGGGGCTGGAGTGGACCAGCCACTATATGTTGGTGTAGGGGCTGGAGTGGACCAGCCACTATATGTTGGTGTAGGGGCTGGAGTGGACCAGCCACTATATGTTGGTGTAGGGGCTGGAGTGGACCAGCCACTATATGTTGGTGTAGGGGCTGGAGTGGACCAGCCACTATATGTTGGTGTAGGGGCTGGAGTGGACCAGCCACTATATGTTGGTGTAGGGGCTGGAGTGGACCATCCACTATATGTTGGTGTAGGGGCTGGAGTGGACCATCCACTATATGTTGGTGTAGGGGCTGGAGTGGACCATCCACTATATGTTGGTGTAGGGGCTGGAGTGGACCATCCACTATATGTTGGTGTAGGGGCTGGAGTGGACCATCCACTATATGTTGGTGTAGGGGCTGGAGTGGACCATCCACTATATGTTGGTGTAGGGGCTGGAGTGGACCATCCACTATATGTTGGTGTAGGGGCTGGAGTGGACCATCCACTATATGTTGGTGTAGGGGCTGGAGTGGACCATCCACTATATGTTGGTGTAGGGGCTGGAGTGGACCAGCCACTATATGTTGGTGTAGGGGCTGGAGTGGACCAGCCACTATATGTTGGTGTAGGGGCTGGAGTGGACCAGCCACTATATGTTGGTGTAGGGGCTGGAGTGGACCAGCCACTATATGTTGGTGTAGGGGCTGGAGTGGACCAGCCACTATATGTTGGGGCTGTAGTATGATGGTATAAATACTTTACAGCAGTGCTACTCAAAGTGGTGGTCCGTGGACCGGTGCCGGTAAGTGAGCCATCAGCTACCGGTACGCGGGGCCAGTATCCAGGCCATGCTAAGGAATCATCTGAGGGATTTTTTTTATTACTTTTTTATATGTTTTGATATTGTATTATTTGTTTACAAAATAAATAGAAGATAAAAAAAATGGTCAACTATTATTATATTCAATATATCGTTTCCGGTATAAATTAATATTACTACAAAATATTAGCGGTACGTGGCACATTGAAAAAAAGAAATGCCGGTCCGCCACATCAGATAGTTTGAGAAGCACTGCTTTACAGGATTAGCTTGAAACAAGGAGCCATCTCAAGCTAACATTTTACCTACTATACTATCAATAATGATGCTCACTATATTTATGTATTGAGTCCTTTTTCTCAAAAAGGTAGACAATACCAGTAATATGCATCATAAACATCATCATCATCATTTGAATATTTTTGTTTATAGGTCTACCTAAATGGGTTCATCTGGGGATAAACTACTACTACTGCTGCTACTACTACTACTACTACTACTACTACTACTACTACTACTACTACTACCACTACCACTACTACTACCATCACCACCGCCATTAACCCCACACCACCACCACTATCTATAACAACCAGGTTGTTCGCATATAGGAGTTCCCATGGGCAGCCAGTCTTAAACCCTTGAGTTATGGCCTGCTGACTATAATAAATAGCAGTGGACTGAGGGTGAACACCTGAAGAACGCCTACTTGCACATTAAATTTATCACTAAATCCATTACCAAATCTCTGTACATAGTTTGTACTGCTCTCACACGTCACTCCTCAAGTCCTTAACCCTTTAATGTTCAAACCGGCCAAAAATGGCCAGAATTCTCTACCTCTTTCTGTTGAAACTGGCTGTAACTGGTTGTTCACACTGATGTTAAGATATTGTTCTCAAAATAAATACTTTCAAAATCTCATAGATTCGATATTATGTGAGATATTATGTGAGGTAAAGCCTTTACCATGAAAATATAATATTATATATATAGTAATGTGAATGCTAAAGGGTTAAAGAACACCAGATAACAGAACGTGCAACTCTGTCAAAGGACTCCTCTAGATCTACAAAAGCTATATATAGTGGCTTGCATTTAATTAGTCTTAGGTTGCTGAGACGCGAATGCGTTTCACAAAGTTTTAAGATACTACTGATATTGAAATTAATAGTTAACTGAGAAATATGATTAAAATAGAGAAAGAAAAGGAAAGAAAATCCTTAGCTTTGGATTTCATGACATACGGCCAGATAAAATTTGATGGTCATTAGTATAAATTCTAAATTAAGTAAATTTCATTTATTATATATACAGTATATTACCCAATAAGATTAAACAGTCACTTGCACTTTAAATAAATAAATCTTAAGATATATTTACATCGGAATAAAGAATTAAATCTGAAGGAAAATTTAACTATAAAAATATAAAAATTATTAAGGAGCCAATCGACATGATCCCAGACCTCATTTGCTTACCTAGTAATGGTGGAACTTATCAAAGCAGACCAAGGAAACAATGTTTACATTGGTCTTTCCATTGCTGATACTATCTACCAACCACAACCCCCTGACAGAAAAAGCAATGTAAAATAAAGTGTCTTGCTTAAGGACATAATGCATAACCAGTTTAGGATCAAACTCACAACCTCATGTGTGTAAATCCAATTCCCTAATCACTAAGCCATGCACTTTCACAATTAAAATTTAGAATATTAAATAAAACAAGCACCTAAGATGATAAAACAACTCTTATCTATATATGCCAAATCAAAATCATAAGATTGATTTTTTTACCATGTTATTTATTTAATAATAATCATCTATCTATAATGATAAAAAAAAAAATCAAAGTGTGAGCAATTAGATATTTCAAAAGTAAAATTTAATGTTCAATATTTATTTACGAATTATAAATGTTTACAAAGAGTCAAAATTTCAATTCAAAGAGAAAAAAACTTAAAAAGACTTATTACTAAAAAATGGGGAATTAATTATAGAGAATTTAATGATAGAGTGATAATTCTCCTAATGAAAATATTTTAATATTAATGCAGGAGCACAAACCATCCTAGAGAAAAAAAGAAGTGTCTTGTGCAGGCAGCAAAAAATAATTTCCTGCTTGCAATTCAAATGTTTTAAATTAGACATAGTTATTTCCAGAGCTCCAATTAAATGTTGAGCCATTCTCTTTGTAAGGACTGGCAGTGTTATTTATAGACCATTGTAAACTATATTCAATATAAACCCCAAATAAATTGTGCAATTCTAAATTCATTTTTAAAAGAATTTAAATGTAAACAGTATTATTTTTTAAATGAATTAGATATTGCTCTGATTGAAGTATTTCTGCTATTATTCCAGGATTCTTTTAATCTTCTATTTCTTTTATTAGTAGGTACTTGGTTTTTATTATTATCATATGGGTCAAATCCCGCCAACGTTATCTTTGCCTTTCATCCTTACGAGGTCGATAAAATAAAGTACCAGTCACGCACTGGGGTCGATTTAATCGACCTCACCCTCCCCTAAAATTGCTGGCCTTGTGCCTATATAAGAAACCATTATTATCGTATGGGTGAATATTGGGCTCAGAACAAGCATATTTAACCCTTTAGCCTTTAAACTGGTGGTATCTGGCCAGAATTCTCTCACCTCTGTCTGTTCAAACTGGCTGTAACTGGCCACTCATACTGACATTAAGGTATTGTTTTCCAAATAAATAATATCAAAATCTCATAGATTCGATATTTTGTGAGATAATTATGTAACATAAAGCCTTTACCACAAAAATACAATAGTATGTATAGTGTAATGCTAAAGGGTTAATATTATCTATAATGGGAGTATTGGTAGAGGGTCAGACATGCTTTCCAGCATCCCTTTACCATCTGAGTTCAAATCCCGCCGAGGTTAACTTTGCCTTTCATCCTTACGGGGTTGATAAAATAAAGTACCAGTAATACACTGGGTAATTGCTGGCCTTGTGCCAAAAGTAGAAACAATTATTATCTATAATGGGATTATTCTATTAATATTTTATGAATTCTCTAATGATACAAAGACGAGCAGTATCAATGTTTAATACCTAATTCCTTGAGTCAGTTTTTTCACCATTTGTATTTCTCCCTTATATTTTTCTGACCATTCTTGTAGAAACACATGTTAACTTTTCATCTTGGCTATTTGTCCATTATTGTATGTATATATATATATAATTATAATTGAATATAAAAGAGAGATAAACACAGATTATACATATATGTATTCAAATCGTAAGGGACCAGATTCGCTAAGGTGAAAAAGATACAAACTATGGACAATTCCGGTTTGTATTTATTTTTTTGATTTATTCTTAAATTGAGTCTGGCAAACCCTATTGTCCATAGTTAGTATCTGTTGTGCGTTCTAATATTGCAAAACTAAAGCTCCAATTCCAAGCTTTTATTCAATATCTAGAATATAAAAACAGTAATTAGTCTTGAAGAAATATAACAATAATATTTGTAAGAAAAGAAAGATATGCAATAAAACAAAGTTATATTGAGGATAGATGAACTTCATAACATTCTTCGCCGATTTTATTGTTCTTCAATGTAGCGCTTGGAGGCGACGCGTATACGATTGCTTCGTCTCAGGGGGTCAGCAGGAACTTGCGGTAGGATGCTAGTGCTATTTGCCACGGGATTTAAATCAATCACGGTTTCATCTAAGAGTAGATCATTACTGTGGTCGATGTTAAGTGGTCTCGGCATATCAGCAGGACTGCTAATCAAACTGTTTTCTTGGATGGATTGATTGTCATTATTTTGACAATTAATTGGGCCAGGGGAGAGGTCTACTGTTGAGACTGTACTAGATCTTCCATTTTGATATCTGACAACCGCGAAATTAGCATTCACCATCTGTTCGATAATAACTTTTTTCACTAATGGGTCGTTCTTTGTACGAATAAAGTTTCTAATATAGGCGTCGTTTCCAACTCTAAGCCAATCTGGTAGGGAAAATCCTAAGGAACCCTTTCGATCGAATCTAAATATGCGGTTATGGGGTGTCTCATTAGTCACTGTACAGAGAAATGATCGTTGCGAGGCAAGAACTTCTGGTATGATATCTTCCCACTTAGTTTCTTTAAGTGTTCGCGAGTTAATTATGCATTGAATTCCTTTCCAGAGGACTCCGTTGTAGCGCTCGTTTTGGCCATTTCCTTGTGGATGGTACGGCGAAGTGCGCGTGTGGGATATACCATTGGACAAGCAGAAATGATCGAATTCTTTGGAGAGAAACTGAGTTCCTCGATCGGAGTGTATGAATGAGGGAACTCCGAATATTGAGAAGATTTGTTTGAGACAGTTAATGACAGTGTTTGAGGTGATGTCACGCATACCGAAAGCAAAAGGGAATCTGCTGAATTCGTCTACTGCAGTCAATAAGTATGTTTCCTGCTTTTGAAGATTTTGGTTTTGGTCCAACGATATCGATTGACAGACGTTCGAACGGCCTTGTTGACTTAATGAGTTTAGCAGATGGAGGCTTGAAGAATTTTGGCTTGCACTCCAAACATGATACGCAGCTTTTGACGACGTCGCGGATTTCGTCTACAGAAAAGGGCAGGTTATGGCGTCGGATATAATCGTAAAATCTAGTTACTCCTGGGTGTGCTAGTTGGTCGTGGAGTACTTTTAAATCACAGGGTGGCGATATAGCTGCAGCGATTCTTGAAAGACAATCGGCTTGGGTGTTGAGGTAGCCGGGTTTGTAGTCAATGTCAAATTGATGCTCTGATAGTTCTAAACGCCAGCGAGATATTTTATCATTTTTGATTCGTGATTTATTACTCGAGAAAATGAAGGCTACTGATTTTTGGTCAGTCCGTATAATCGTATGAAAACACTTCACGTATTGCGACCATCTCCGTACAGCTTCAATAATAGCCATAGCTTCTCGCTCCACAGTTGATTGTCTTTTCTCGGACGGTGAGAAAGTATAGCTCCGATTGCATCGCCAGACGCATCTGTTTCTATTACCAATGCGTGGCCAGTTTTAAGAGGAATGCTAAGAGCGGCATTAGAGATATCTGCTTTCATGGCTTGTATTACATCTGTAGCTACTTTATTCAGCGGGAACGAGTCAGCTTGTAATAGTGGTTGGATTTTCTTCGAGTAATCGGCAATCCACCTAGCATTATAGGCTAGGAATCCAAGGAATCGTTTCAGTTGTTGTTTGTTTGTTGGGATTGGGTAGTCTAGTAGGGTTTTGATGCGTTCCTTATCGGGTTTCTTTACTCCGCTCTGAATGTTATAACCTAGTATAGATATACTCGTTTGGCAGATTTTACTCTTATCCGAGTTAAGAGTTAGGTTTTCTGTCTTCACAGTGTTTAAGAATGCTTTCACATTTCTATCATGTTCAGCTTTGGTATTTCCCGTGACTATGACGTTGTCAATATAGGCATAGGTTTTGAGTAAGTTATATTTCTCTATAACTTGATCCATAATTCTCTGAAAAACAGGTACAGCGTTAGTCACGCCGAAGGGTAAGCAGCAGAATTGGTAGAGTTTGTGATTAACCTGAAATGCCGTTAGAGGTTTGTCGATTTTTCTTAAAGGTACTTGGTGATACGCTGATTTGAGGTCGAATTCTGAAAAATATTTATCCTGTACCACTTTGTTAACAACATCCTCAATGTTGGGGGATGGATAGGCATCCAATTGTGTATACTTATTAATTGTCTGGGAGTAGTCTACCACGAGTCGAGGTTTCTTTCCGTCTACTATGAAGCACTGAGCTCGCCAAGGTGAAATTGATTCCTCAATGATACCGGCTTCTAGGAGGCTTCAAATTTATTATTATTACTATATATATATATATATATTTATAGGAACGAGTAGGACCCCGACGGCTGAGCTCAAGCCGTTTCGACGGCTAATTCTGGACTATGCCTATTATTTACATCTATATATATATATATTTATACATAGATATAAATAATAGAGGAACTACCTGTTGAAACGGCAAGAGCTCAGCTGTTGGGCTCAAACTTTGTCTAATATAGTCACACTCTACTATCCCAAATATCGAGTACTCTGTTGCATAATGATCTAACTAGTTTAAACTGGTTTAATCCTGATATATATATATTTATATAGTGGTGGGCCACAGTTTACTTGCTTACTGTTAAGAAATGTGAAGAAGAAACAAAGTATAATGATAGTAAATCTTATTCCCAAAGTAATTCATAGGCAATTAATGTAAGTATAAATAGCTACTTTGAATCTTCAAAAGACTGTCCATTTGTAAGCATAACATTATTATGTTTCTTTGAAATCAGTAAGTTAATTATGGCCTTTGTCTCTATCTGTTTGCATGTATGTATATGCATATATAGCTGCAGGATTGTCAACCTTCATGAATTATGCGTGGATTTCCATCTGCTGCTTTCTCATCACGCTTTCATTCATTTATGGAAAATTCCAGGATTTTAGGAGTTCTCCTGTGTTTTTGATAGTTTGTGTTTCTTTCCACAATATTTGATTTAGAGAGTCTTCTAGCTTATTCTAGGCATTAGAACATTGAATAGAATGGTCTACAGTATTTGTTCTGTCTTTCTACTCCCTGAGTTCAAATCCCACTGAGGTCAACTTTGGGTTCAATAAAAAAAAATACCAGTCGAGTACTGGAGTCAATTCTTCTTCTATATCTCTTTCTCACTTTCATTCTCTTACTCTCTATCCTTCTCTGAAAGAAATTTGTTGTAATTCAGACCTAGAAAGGAGATGACTCAGCCATGTTAAAAATGCCTTAAAAACACTGTATGGCAATATGGTGCCTCTACGACTGCCTCCTGAAATCTATAAAAATGACTTATGGGTGTGGTTTATACAGAACCCTTTCCTTTCGTTTGTTTTTTTGTATAACCAATCAAAGACCATTTAAACAAAAAATCTAGTTGAATACATACTTTTCAATGCTGTTATATAGGAAGGTCATCAATTATTATAATGTTAAAATCATTTTATGTAAATACAATTTATTTTAAAACATTATATGTGTATGTGTATATATATAAGTATGTATAATTTCGTTTCATTTTTTCTGTTTATATATATATATATATATATATATATAATGTAAGAGTTCTATTTAAATTGTTGGGATACAACAAGCAAATATTTTTATAACTGATATAAAGCACTCAACAAATATTTGGAGTAAAAATACGATATTAACAAATGGAAACTATATTTATAAAACCATATTTATTTCATTATACATATTTCAAGGACACCAAGTTAAATTATGGTGTGCTTTCATCAGATAAAATATAATATAGATCAGTTTTATAAATAAATATTGACATACCCTTAAAGAATGCAACCATTACTGTTGGAAGCTCCCGGATAGAAGAGTTATAGCGTTAATTATTAGTATTGGATATTTTAAAAATAAGCCGTTGGGTTACGGAGAAATAGAAAGATAGAAACCCAACGGCTTATTTTAAAAATATCCAATACTAATAATTAACGCTATAACTCCACTATCCGGGAGCTTCCAACAGTAATGGTTGCATTCTTTAAGGGTATGTCAATATTTATTTATAAAACTGATCTATATTATATTTTATCTGATGAAAGCACACCATAATTTAACTTGGTGTCCTTGAAATATGTATAATGAAATAAATATGGTTTTATAAATATAGTTTCCATTTGTTAATATCGTATATATATATATATATATATATTAGGAAAATCTGCTTTGTAGAATCAAGACGTATCTGAGGACCTTGCGATTTTCAGAGTCAGGTTCAATCATCACATCGATCGTGCCTCGAACTGGTCGCTAGAGAAACGATTGTAATATGTCCAATAAATTCCATTCGTCGCAACACTGATTCTCCTTTTTACTGTGATATATATATATATATATATATATATATATAAAAGTAGCGAAGCAAACGGTTATTAAACAATTTTCTAAATAAATTAAAAAATGATTAAATAATCACCTGTTCAGATGCTGTTACCGACGGTTTCATCATTCCGAAAAATTGAAAATCCAACGAATTTCCAATGGAAAGAAATGAATCTTCAGACAGCCCTATTTCCACACCATAAGGTATCTAGCCTAATAGCAAGTAAATATTATGCTCCCTGCCCAACGCATGCGGTCAAGCCGTTAAAATGACACACACGCAAATCAGGTCGCTGATAAAAGCTGGATATTATAAACATGTCGAATTGCCACTAAAATTAGCAGCATTATTCAACGTTTTGTTCTCTACATAAGGAGAATAATTATAGAAGTGGATGGATACTTCAACAGGTACAATGTACTTGTAGAAATATTCAAGTTGTTTATAAAACATGTATTATAATACATGTTTTATAAACAACTTGAATATTTCTACAAGTACATTGTACCTGTTGAAGTATCCATCCACTTCTATATATATATATATATATAATCATCATCATCATTATCGTTTTACGTCAATTTTTCCACACTAGCATGGGTTAGACGAGTTGTCCTGTTGTGGGCAATGCTAGGTCAGGTGACCATGTCTTGCACATACAGAATTGATATATATATATATATATAATACAAATTCAAGAGCAAATGATCAAATATAAAGAAATATATCAAACAATACACAGGAGATAATTTGCAAAGAATGTAAGAACATGAATCACAAATAAGCAGTATATCAGTTTAACAAAAAATGGTACATACCAACCACCAAATAATTGTTTTACTCTCTCACACATAATTCCTTAATATCTACAGAACCATGTTTCACTTTTGGAATGGTTAAGTTCAAAGTTTAGCGATGATCAGTGAGAGAGAACTAATCAAATGTACTTACACCTCTAAAACAAATCTAAGAACTGGCCAAAATACACATGAAGTTACGAAAAGACAGTACACCTCAGTTTTATCTATATGATATGAATAGGTATGTGGATAGCTAGAAATAGTAGCCAAACACCATTCAACAATAAGATACTCGACTAAATACAATTCAGGAGCATATTTATATTACTACAATGAATAAGGATGTCGTGTCTGAGAAATTACAGACACACATCACATCGCCTGTAATGAAAGCTCAAGGATAAATTCCGAGCTCTTAGTAATACAAATTTGATTTTTTGTTAAACTGCTTATACTGCTCATTTATGATTAATATGCTCTTACATTCTTACCAAACTATCTCCTGTGTTATTGTTTGATATGTTCTTATATATCTCATTCACTCTTGAATTTGTATTACTAAGATCTGGGAATTTATCCTTGAGCTTTCATTACAGGCGATATGATGCATGTCTGTAATTGTTCAGACACATCTTTATTCATTTAATAATATATATATATATATATAATTCGTTTTTGAATTTGTTTTGCAAGATTTCTTATCTGAAAACGTGTGTTGAAAGAGATATTGTTATACTTTGGGAGGGTCATGTTGCCAATAAAAACATACACACCTGTTGGTTTTCACTTCAATTTATTATAAATTTCCGGTTGGTTGGTTGGATAACTGGAAGGTTTATATATTGTCAAAGCTCTTTCATCACATATACTGGGACATCCTCAGTGACTAGGTTTTTATTTTGTGTGTCCTACACCATCTTGTTTTTGTGTGCTCACATAAAAACAAGATGGTGTATATATATATATATAACCCATGCTAGCGTGGAAAATGGACGTTAAACAAAGATGATGATGATGAAAGCATATACTATATGTTTATATGTAATAAACATAAGGGAGCCTCACTATCAATGAAAAAATATTTTTTCTAATGGAAAAATTATTTTTTCCTCTTTTGTTCTGTGAACACATAACATAATGTTATTAGCAGTCAAGAATGCCAAACAGTACTGTTTCAAGATTCATTACTCTCTAATAGGTACTGCCATGGTCATAGACTAGTGTCTGTATACATTTTGTATGATGAACATTTGTTGGAAATACTCATTTAGTGTAAACTTGGTTGGTTATAATTAATTGGCAGCAGTACTAGTTAAGTATAACAGGGGTGTATATGAAAGTATATACTATATGTTTTGTATACAATAAACATATAGGAGCCTCACTTTCAAAGTGAAAATATATTTTTCGTTTCAAAAGAATTACTTTTCTCTCTTTTGCTCTGTGAACATGTTACAGAATGTCAGTAGCAGAATGTATATAAACATATAGTATTTGTTTTTATATACACTCCTATTATGCTTAATGCTGTCTTAGTGTTACTGCCAATATTTATATATATATACATAGTCTTTGATTAACTTACTGGTAATTACCAGTATATATATATATATATAAATATATTATAATTGAATATAAAAGAGAGACAAACACAGATATATACATATATGTGTTCAAATCGTAAGGGACCAGATTTGCTAGGGTGATAAACACAGATATATGTGTTCAAATTGTAAGGGACCAGATTTGCTAGGGTGATAAACACAGATATATGTGTTCAAATCGTAAGGGACCAGATTTGCTAGGGTGATTGGTAGTTACCACAATTCCGGTTTGTTTTTATTTTCTTGATTTATTCTTAAATTGAGTCTGGAAATCATATTGTCCATAGTTAGTATCTTTTTCACCTTAGCGAATCTGGTCCCTTACGATTTGAACACATATATGTATATGTCTGTGTTTATCTCTCTTTTATATTCAATTATAATATACGGCTTGGAAAAATCTCTTTCCTTGAGCTATATATATGATTCCAGTTCAACAATGAAACAACAACCCAACCATGAACTGGGCATATCAGAGTATTGACAAAGTTAAACACCTCAACAACATGTGTACTCGTCTCTACCACACTAATTCGGACTGCCTGAAGAGGTCACAGCCAAAGATGGCTGTCACTGAAATATATATAGCAGTAATAAACGAAGCTAAATTTTAAACATTTGACTTATTTATTTTATTTTACTTTACATTACTCCGGAGTTACCAAACCAACCTGCGCACTTCGTTGAGTGCTCCAGATGCATACTGGGGTGTTAGTATACAACCAACATATACTCGAAATGTATATATATATATATATATATAGTCTTTGATTAACATACTGGTGGTAATTATCAGTATATATATATATATATATATATATATATATATATAGCCCACACATATATATATATATGCATATTTTCAAGAACGAATAGCTATAGTAGCAGAGCATTTATAATTCACAATAGGATTATTATTATTTATTTATACATCTATGGTAAGAAAATCATCTTAGCTATTTGGATGTTGTCATTAGGATTATAACTAAATATACAGTGAAAAGATTATTCAATGAAAGAAATATTTCAGATTTGTATATATATTTATGCATTTTCCATAAATGCTCTAACAAAGTCCCTTTCATTACCATATTTCTAATGGTAGGTACTGTCTATAATCTTCAAATAATTTAGGAAATAATCACGAGTTTGAAGGTATATATTTATATAACTAACTTTCTCATTATTAAGATGGTGTTTGTAACATAACTTAATAAAGATTCTTACATAAAATTATAGAGAAAATTTTCTAGATAAATATAAACACTTTAGGGCAGATAGTTTTGTATCATAGAATCAAAGCCAGTTGAGCAAAGAGAGAGTACCTAAGGAACTTTATTAAAGAATGAATCCTTTTTTATCAATTTTACAGAAAGAGTGGTGGATTGGCAGTATCGGTAGAGGGTCAGATGCCGTGCTTTGCAGCATAGAGTTATGGGCATTTACGTTCTGAATTCAACTCCCGCCGAGATTAACTTTGCCTTTCATCCTTACGGGGTCGATAAAATAAAGCACTAGTAATTGCTGGTCTTGTGCAAAAAATAGAAACAATTAATTTTACAGAAAGAATGAAAGCTCAGTTTTGCCAGTTTACTTTTTGTTGTTTATAGATATAATAATTGTTTCTACTTGTCTTAGTTCAACAGATTGAGATATAAAAACTTCACAATGAATTTCTAGATTATCAAATACTGCCAAATAACATAAGTCTCCATAATGTTTAGGATGAAGCTTTAGTTTCTGATTGTGTAGATGATAAAAATGTAGTATCATGTATGAATGATTGCAATGAATAGTATCTTAGAATTGTTGTCTTATTGAATTATTTACAATCTTTTTCACTGAATGATGGAAGGAAAAGATTTACATATCTGTCTAGAGTTGTGGAGATTTTACTTGATTGTAATCCTACATTAATACTAGTGAAGAAATCTGAGAAAAATCTTATCGTGTATATAATAAGCACTAGAGGATGATGCTGAAGGAATTGCATTTTATTTTTGTTTTGTTATTTATACATACCACAATGTCTGTAATAGCTAGTGCATAGTCCTCACATTTAAAGTGCATTTGTAAATTTGTAAATTAAAAAAATTGTAATAGAAGTGTATCATACAGAAACAAATACAGTAATTTATAAACTTACTAAAAGATAGCTATAACTGTAAATTAGCTATTGTAAATCATGCTAATTTTTTCAAGCATTTTCCCAGCATTTCTGCAAAGATTTTTCCAAAAATTGTTACCAAATTTCAGCATTTCTGTAAGATTTTTCCAGCATTTTCTTTCAAGTTAATTGACAACTCTATAAATGTCTTTTATGCTTTTATTTTCCAGATACATCTGGGCAAAGCAATATAACAAGTTCATCCTCAATGGCTGAATCTTACAAATATCTTACTTGCACAGAAGCTCAGAAACAATACAGTTGTGGTGTTCTGGTCACAATCATACTTGGTGGACTTTGGGTTGGTTTCACTCAGTTTTCCAAGAATACCTATTCAGAATCTTTTGCAGCTCCATTGATCGTTGTCTATTTCCATACATCCTGGTTGGTGGTTTTCTATCCAGTTTATGTAACAGTTGTTTTCATTGTAGCCCATGGTTCTATACAGCTGAAGCAGTTATACAAGTAAGTACACAAAGAGATGAAGTAAGTAATTAAATAATCAGACTGAAAATGATACTCTGCCTCCACCCCAGGCCAATGAGGGAACCTCTGTGAGGTCACTCAACCTGCTAGAAATAACAAAATCTTCTTCCAATCACACTGTTTTCTCTTTAAAAAAAGAATTACATATTGGGTAATGTAATCCACTATACACTATACCAAGAAAAAAATTAGGTTGGTCATGGTTGGGATATTTTTAGTCATAATTTTAAGAAAGGGATGTTACATTGCACTTATTTCTGGCAAACCTTAAGTGTGTTTTCAGCCAACCAGGTATTTTTTTTTATTGTTCCATCTGTTGCTTCTATTTATGCTCTCTTTCATACACTGGGCATCTCTGGGTATTTCTATATTGATTTTTTGACTATGCACAAAACCAATTTTCATTACATTCACAGTGTAGTTGATTGTATCAATCCTGATCTCAGACAAGATGAAATGTAAATTCATGTGAAGCAAAATTTGAAAAGTAATGTAACTAAAATATGCTCATGTATTTTATCAGAAGCTCTTTCATTTTTTGCCCATTCACTGCTTTTGCATCCATCCTAAATGTGTCTCAAAAGTTAATGAAGAAATCTTTATACCTACTTCACTGACCAGCTAGATCTCCTTCAAATTATAACCTACCATCTTAAAAAAGAGAAGACATTGGATATTGTAGTTCTAAATACTCCATGCTTGAAAAAAAAAAGATTTGATAGAACATCTTTCATTATCTGTCCACGTGATCAGAGTTGAATTGGATCCAGGTAAAACTCTCATGAACTATAATGATACTAAGACAGACTATTACTGTTACAAATATTCTACAAATTACAACATAATATAAGAACACATAATATAAACCCAAATACACTATAACGGTAAAGGAAAAGATGGAATGGTTGCAGCTGGAATACTTTTGATCATAGATGTACTGGATAAGGACAGATTTAGAGTTAACCCTTTACCATTTAAACTGGCCATATCTGGCCAGGATTCTCTCACCTCTTTCTGTTCAAATCAACTGTAACTGGCCACTCATACTGATGTTAAGGTATTATCATCAAAATAAATAATATCAAAATCTCATAGATTTGATATTATGTGAGATAATTATATGAGGTAATGTGTTTACTGTGAAAATATAATAGTAAATATAGAGTAATGTAAATGCTAAAGGGTTAAACAACAACAGTAATCATATTAGTTGAGAATGGATCTTTTGAAAACGGGAGAGTCAGATTAGATACTTCATGGTATCAAGATATATTTTGCAGTTCAAATTTAACTTGGATCAGGAGGTGGGCCAATATATTTGTTCTTTCTTCATTGTTGATAAGATACAAAACATTTAAATCAGTTGATCATGTGTAAAATTATTCCTAAATTTAACAGGAAAGTTACCAGGGTACATTTGAATTGTAACTTTTCTTGACAAATGTGACATTGAAAAGTTAGTTTTGAAAAGTTAGTTTGTTACTAAAGATATTTGTTGTTGTTGAAATTTTAAAACATTTGATTTTTTATTATTAACTACAAAAGTGAAGGCATATGGCTTAATGGAATTGGTTTCACAATAGTGAGGTTGCAAGTTCAATTCCCAGATTGGGTGATGCATTATGTCCTTGAGCAAAACACTTTATTTCATGTTGCTCCTTCTGCCAGGAGTTGTGACTGGTAGATAGTATCAGCAATGGAAAGAGAACAATACCTTAACATCAGTATGAACAGCTGGTTTGAACAGAAAGAGGTTAGAGAATTCTGGCCTGATATAGCGGGTTTAAATGCTAAAGGTTTAAGTTGGGCTGGATTAACCAGTAAGAAATACAAGCACATGCTTAGGGCATCAAAAGAAGATGGGCACCATTTCATTCAAATTAAATTTATTTGTCATTCCTCCTCCAACCCCACCAAAAGCTCTTTTTAGACTTAGTATATGGAGGGGCACCATAATATTTTAAGTGCTTTTTGCCTCAAATGGACTATCTGTTCCTGGTCATAGACAATGTAATGTTTGCTGGAATTTGTTCCTTTTAACTCTAGACTGAAAAATATAGAAAACATTATTGAGGAAAAAATTAATTTATTTAGAGTAATTATATAAATTAGAATAGTTTCAAGGATGAGTGTTGCAATTGTTTAATCAATGGAAGCACCTGCTCATGAAATTAAGGTGTAAGTGGCTGAACATTCTGCAGGCATGTGTACCCTTAATGTAATTCTCAGGGAGATTCAGTAACAAGACTGGCCTTTTGAATTACAGATACAGTTTATCTGATGGGCTTCCAAACAGTTTCTGCCTACCCAATTTCACTCACAAAGCAAAGGTCGACATGAGGCTATGGTAAATAACACTTGCCCAGGATGTGGGATTGAACCTTGGATTTAACCATTCAGCCATGTTGTATCCACCATTTTGAAAGAAAAAAAATACATCTTTACATTGAAAATAGAAACGTGTAAGGGTATAATTTTTTTTTCTTCACATTTCATGAAATTCAAATGTAACCATCTTGTGAATTCTTTTGATGTCACAATTCTGAGGGAATCATCATTATTGTACCAATTGAAGATTGTCAGCATCTTTGAAAATATCTAAAATATAGTGAATTCATGTGATTATAATTATTTTAGTTATTAATAAATCCAGGCAAGGCTGAATAGAGTTGCTAGTCTTGAATAAATTTCAGTGGATGCCTTAACATCTAGTTACAGTCAGATCAACCAAATAAGGGTCTTGGTGGATACCTCAACATGCAATTACAGTCAGACCAACCAAATAAGGGTCTCGGTGGATACCTTAACATCTAGTTACAGTCAGAAAAACTGAATAAAAAAAACTCTACACAGTGACACAAACTGCTAAAAATATTCTCAAATCCCACACTGTCATCTTAAAAAAAAAGAACAAATTGAATAATGTGGTCCCTGAGGCTTTGTTAGTGAAAAAGTGATGAGATGAAATATGCCATAACTGGAATGTCTTTGATCACCGACTTAGGAATAAACAGCAATACCAAGAACATCAAGAGCAATACTATACACATTTTTGGAAGACATCTTGTTGATAACTTAGTGTTTTTATAAAAATAATCAACTAAATATATATAGTAAAAAGAGAGAAGCAGATAAAAATATGCATGAAAACACAACAGAATTATAATTTGGATAACAAAAAAGGCTAAAAGAAACAAATGAAGTGATTTTTATTACTTTAGAAACTTGTCTGTTCAACATAGAAATAACTGGAATTACAAGTCCACTCAATCAATAGTAGTACACATAATACATGTAACACTAAATACTTTACACACATATACATATGTAGTGAGTATACACACATACATATATACATGCACACATATACATATCTAGTGAATGTGCACACATACATATATACACACACATATATACATATATATGTAGTGAATGTACACACATACATATACACACACATATATACATATATATGTAGTGAATGTACACACATACATATACACACACACACATACACAGACATATATACACACATACATACATACACATATATACATTCATACATACACACACATATATACACACATACACATGTAGTGAGTCACACAGATATACACACAAACATGTACACACACATACAAACACATATACACATGCAATGCACACACACACACATATATATACACATTAAATCACTCACAGATATCCACTGCATACACATACACATACATGCAACACACACACAAACACGCGCACACACACATACAGGACCCACACATACATACACAAACAAATCAAGGAATTTATTTAACAATAACAGCCGAGGACATCAACAGCAACAACAACACCACAACCAACAACAACAACCAAAGCAGCCGAGGACATCAACAGCAACAACAACAGCACAACCAACAACAACAACCAAAGCAGCCGAGGACATCAACAGCAACAACAACAGCACAACCAACAACAACAACAACCAAAGCAGCAAATACAACCAGTAACAATACTAATCTATATTATAATAATAGCGCTGTCTGTCCGTCCGTCTGTCCATCATGCTCACTTTATATATATAGAGAGGGGGAGTGCCAAGCGAGAGATATGTACTATATATATAGAGAGGGGGAGTGCCAAGCGAGAGATATGTACTATATATATAGAGAGGGGGAGTGCCAAGCGAGAGATATGTACATAGATAGAGAGAGAAAAGGGAATGCTGTGTGTTTTTGAGGTGACAGAAAGAGGTAGATAGATAGAAAGTTGTGACGTTGCCCTCACCTTTTTTTTTAGTTTGGTATTGAGGGAGGCACTATGCTCATATTCTTTGCAAGCCCTTCGATGCTAGTAAGGTCAAGTCCCCCTAATTTAGAGCTTAAAGTTGGGCAAGTTTAGACAAGTGCAGGTATGGAATTACATAGAGCTGACATTCTGAAAAGAAAAGACTGAGTTGAAGTATAGTGTCTTCGATAAAATATGGATGATGAGAAGATGTGAAACAAGTGAGCTGAGAGTGCCTGAGTGGAGGTGACACAACTTCAGCCAGCCATGAGGAGCAGGGCCATTGTAGTAGAGGCGGAAAGAAATAGGAGAATACAGACCAGAAGTCAGAGTATGTTTGTGAGAGACTAAAAAAAAATGTCAATGAGTTGTATGGATTTTCACAAGTACTAAAAAAGAAGGGTTGACCACAGTTGGAACACCTGTGATCATAAGTCAGCTCATTGAAGGTTGACCTAGGGTTAAAGAACAAGAATTTGATGAGTGCTATCTGATTTTTTTTTTTTTTTGCAAATTTCTAGGTAAATTTAGTGCTGTATGCTGATTACAAGAATTGCTGCCATTTAAGAAAAATGTTACAACCTTTTAGAGATTAAATTTTCAAAGTAATTTTAGCCAATCAAATTTATCCATTCTCTACACTTCGGATTAGTCAGCCAGCACAATAACAATAACAACTCTGACAAGCAATGGCAGCAATAACATCAAAACAAAAACAGCCACAATTACAAAAGGTAAACAATATTATGTAAGACTTCTACCTACCTAGCTGCCTGTCTGACCTGCACATTCCTCTAGATAAATACACAGATAGAAAGATAAATAGCTATTGGTCTGTAGGGCACTGCTGAAATACAACATCCAGTCATGGTTGTAGAAGTTTCCTCCTCCTTATTTCGCTGCTAAACGACCATCAATTCACCACCAAGTGCGACAATTGGTCGCACTGTTGTCCAAGCTATTGTTATTAGAAAAACTGTTCATCTTTTGATAATATCTTGATGATAATATCTGACTGATCATTTATTGTTGTCACTGTAGTTGTTTTTGTTGTGCCACTGAGTGATCTAAGGTTTAGACCAGGGTTTCCCAACCTGGGTGATACTGTTGGGTAGGCAATGAGCAACCAAACAGAAAATGGTGGGCAATTGGAGATTTTGATGGACAATATAGGATTTTTTAAATTAAAAATTTTTTTTTATGTATTATGATTTATTTTTTTAAAACTGAAATTATTCATTAAGTTTTCATAATTAATTATATAAATAATGAGAAAAAGGGGGAATCGGTAAAGAAGGGCATATCTGGCTGTATAGGAAAGTAAAGAAAAGGACTATAAATGCCATAAATGAGAAGAAAAGGAAGGAAAAAGCAAGGACTCTTAGGCCACAGAAGAAAGAGTGGGGGAAGGGAAGCGGGTGACAGGCTCTATGCCGAGGTTGGAGCAGATTTGGAGCATTAAGAAGGTATTTCAACATGCTACCTGAAAAAAATATATTTAAAAAAGATATACAAAGAACTTGTATAAAAACAAGAGAAGGCTAAATGGGAATAATGTACCAGTAATGATACCAAACATTTTTGGTATTCTTTTGAATATTTACTGTACAGGTGGGGAGTGGAAAATATTTCCATGTGAAAATAGGTGATGACATAAAAAAAGGTTGGGAGCCCTCAGTGTTAAGAATGAATATATTTGATTGGTTAAAATTATTTTAAAAATTCAATCTTTAAAAAGTTATAACTTTTTTATTATTCTTTTTGCCATCACAGTTGGGATTTTCATAATTAGCATGAAATCTTCATCTGTTTAAGAATTTAGCATAAAAAGAAAAAAAAAAAAAATTGACACTTCCTCAAACTAAAAGATTCACAAGAACATTTTCATTATGATTGTTTTTCCCTTTTTTCTTCAGAATTTTCTCTTTAACCCTTCAGCATTTAAACTGGCTATATCTGGCCAGAATTCTCTCACCTCTTTCTGTACAAATCGGCCATAACTGGCCCCTCATACCAACTTTAAGGTATTGTTTTCGAAATAGATAATATCAAAATCTCGTAGATTCAATATCAGGAGAGATAATTATGTGAGATAAAGTGTTTACCATGAAAATACAACAGTAAATATAAAGTAATGTAAATGCTAAAGGGTTAAAAATGTGTCAGAGAAATCCTTATCATTACAACTTCTAAATTTCTTATCTCCTTATTACCTCCTCTCTCTCTGCCATCTTTTCCTCCCTTCAAACAATGACTTTTTCCTCTCTTTGTCTCAGCTGTCTTTCAGCTTCTAATCTTCCTCATTATCTTTTTATTTTTATCAACCGCCCCTCCCTTAGAGCGGTGGATTGGCAGTATCGGTAAAGGGTCAGACACCATGCTTTCCAGCATAGAGTTATGCTGCTTTACAGTCTGAGTTCAAATCCCGCAGAGGTTAACTTTGCCTTTCATCCTTACGGAGTCGATGAAATAAAGTACCAGTAACACACTGGGATCGATTTAATTGACTTTCCCCTCTCCCCCAAATTAATGGCCTTGTGCCTATACTAGAAATCATTTTTATCACATCCCTTCCTCCTTTGACCATCACCTTTCATTTCCCCCCTCTCTTCATCTTTTTTCTTCCATTCACTTTTCTTCTCCCTTATTATTTCTTTTACCACCAACTACATCTCTTCATCATTAGATCTCCTTTCTTTTCATGCTTGTATAAGTCAACTATTTTTTAAAATAAATATTATTTCATGTTTTTAATGATTGTTTGTCTCTTCTTTTTATTACTTTTCTGTTTCAGGGAAAATATGAAGTTTTACAAAGAAGAAACAAAGCTGTTTCGTTTTTCAGTGAGGACTTGTGCCTTCTGTGTTATTTGGGTAATCAGCAACTACAGCTATATCCGAGCCCTTCAGCTTCTTGAGTCTGTGGATGTCATAGCACTCTACTCAACTAATCAAAGCTTTGTCTATATGTTGTCATGGATTGTATTATTCGAAAAGTTCATTGCTATAAGAGTAAGGAAAACATTTATTCATACACACACACACACACACACACACACACACACACACACACACACACACACACACACACACACACACACACACACACACACACACACACACACACACACACACACACACACACACACACACACACACACACACACACACACATACGTACATTCATACACACACACATATACACATACATACATACATACACATGCACAAACATATACATACACACATGATACAAACATACATACACACATATACAAAATATTTCTGATTTTGAATATATTCATACATTGCAATGCAAGGAATATTGGTGGAACATTCCCAACAAAACATTCACAGTAACTTTAATATAATTGTCTAGGATAGAAAATACAGGGACTGTTTATGTTTAACCCTTTAATGTTCAAACTGGCCAAAACTGGCCAGAATTCTCTACCTCTTTCTGTTGAAACTGGTTGTAACTGGTCGCTCAAACTGATGTTAAGGTATTGTTCTCAAAATACTTTCAAAATCTCATAGATTCGATATTATGTGAAATATTATGTGAGGTAAAGCCTTTACCATGAACATATAATAGTATATATAGAGTAATGTGAATGCTAAAGGGTTAACGATTTTGATATCTAAAAATTCTATTTTCCTATCTGGATTATAAATTTATGTTTGTACTGACATACTATCACTGACATACTTGGCCATCATATTAACTCATATTAACTCTTTAGTTACTACAATTCTCATAAAAAGATACTGCATATAATTTTCAAATTATTTTAAAATTATTTAAGTAATAGGATGGATTTAATTATATAATTACCTTACCATATTAACTCTTTAGTTACCACAATTTTCATAAAAAGATACTGCATATAATTTTCAAATTATTTTAAAATTATTTAAGTAATGGGATGGATTTAATTATATAATTACCTTACCATATTAACTCTTTAGTTACCACAATTCTCATAAAAAGATACTGCATATAATTTTCAAATTATTTTAAAATTATTTAAGTAATGGGATGGATTTAATTATATAATTACCTTACCATATTAACTCTTTAGTTACCACAATTCTCATAAAAAGATACTGCATATAATTTTCAAATTATTTAAAAATTATTTAAGTATTGGGATGGATATAATTATAAAATTAATTGGGAGGGATATAATTATATAATTAATTGGGAGGGATATAATTATATAATTATGATGTTCATTTCATGATAACTATGCTTATTGTCAAATATAATTAGCAGAGTGAAGTTAGTTGAATTGGCTTCAATTAACAATGAAACCCATTTCACAGAATGACTCACTCTAGGCTGAACCCTGATAATAACACCCAAGAAACTGACAAGTTGTCAGAAATTTTAGTGATTGTGTATATGTAGCCAGTCTCTCAGATTTTTACGAAGCACTGAGGGGATAAAGTTAATGTAAAGAGTTGTCTGTTCATATGCAGAAGAATGCTATAAAATAATTTATAAAATAGAGTGAAGACCCTTAAAGACAGTAAAGGAAGTTGCTATCAGCCGCTGCAAGGAATCAAACTTCATATCTCGCAGATACCGGTATCTAGGATATATGGGGTTCAATTCCTCATAGCAACCAATGGCAGCTTCTTTTTCCATTTTTAAGCGTCTTTACCTTTTTTTATAAGTTATTTTATATAATTTACATGCATGAACACATCATTCTTTATATTAACGAGAATGTGACTAAATGTCTTATGATATGTCAAGTCATCCAATTAAGATCTAAGTTCAAACCAAACTGAAACAATATGAAGTCAAACTACAGTCTAGAATATTTATAATCTGTATCTGGAAACTAGCATACTGACCAGTTTCTATGATCAATACAGTGATCAGCCATTGATTCAATTCACCTCACTGTAAAATAACAGTAAAGACATTCTTCCTCCCAGTTGCCCTAACCACTGTTTTACCTGCTTTCAATGTACAGTTCCACTAATTCCATTGGAAATGTCAATAAGAATCTCCTCTGATGGGTGGATGAATCCATTGAACCACTGAGTTGTAAGAATGCCACTGAAATTTCTACTTCATATAGTATAACAGCAAATCAGTTTAGCAAAACAGAAGTTTCCCAAAGCTGTTGCTAAGGTAGGACTTCAGCTCAGTAATGGCCTTGCAAGCTAGCAGAACATTACTTTTATGATGCCATCACTGCTTATATTGATAAGTTGTTCCCTACATGGTGATATTTTCTACACTGCCTGTGATTACAGTGGTAACATCATTTTCAGCAGTACCTATTTACAGTTAGAAAGACAGGTTCATTTCAGACCTAAGTATCATATCCACAGACATAACCCTTTTGTTATATTTCTAATAAGAAACACTGCATATAATTTTCAAATAATCAAAAATTTGCAAGGATTTAGTTATATCACTAACCTTTTCTTTAATAAGTTGGTGTTTGGAGCATAACTTAAAAATTCTTACATAAAATTATAATCAGTTTTAAGTAAAATTAAACATAAAATAAACAGTTTTGGAATATATTAGAAGCAGGGACAGTTTCAGGCTGTTTGGCACCAAAAGCGTTAATTCAATTCCAGCACCAGTGCCAGTTCTAGTGCCAATAACACTACACCTAGTCAGCCATGAAAGACTGATAGTTCAGCTTGATTGTGTAAGTTTACTGCCTACATTTTACAATCTTTTAAACCAGCCATATCATACCAGAATTCTCTCACCTCATCCTGTTCAAACCAGCTGTAACCTGCTGCTCATACTTATGTTAAGGTATGTTTCTCAAAACAAATAATATCAAATCTCATAGATACGATAGTATGTGGCATAATTATGTGATATAAAGCCTTTACTGCGAAAATACAATAGTTAGTATAGAGTAATGTAAATGCTAAAGAGTTAAAATCTCATTTATGATTTATCGACAGAGTTCTAAAGAATCATTGTCCAACTTGATGAGAATGCTCTTAGCTGTTCAACATCTTGTCTAACTTCACATTTCTGTTGAGTAATTTAGTTTCATTTTCGAGTTAAAAAAATGAGCTGTACAAGGAACTGATATTGGTTATAGGCAGAAGTGTAACTAGGGTATAGCAAGCATGGCACCATTTGAAAGGGGGCGTTACCTGGACTAGGAGCACTTTCTGTTAAAGTCAGATGAGCTATTGTTAAAGAGTGAAAAAAGAAACTTCTTCAGATGTATGATCTGTCTTTGATTATCATGGGTGAGAAACACTATGGTGGCTGGATCATTAAACCATTTATATAGATTATTAGGCCCATAGGTAAAAATACAGTGCTGGGAACTACATGACCACAGAGGCAAACTTCATATGACTTGTCAAATATTTTAATAGGGTTTTAATATTTGTCAAAGATCAGTATTACACAGGTCACTCCTTTTAAATACACTAACACTTTTGCCAATACTTTACATATAGTTAAGCGTAAAGGATACCTGTAGAACAAATGGAAATATAGTTTAATACCCTAAACCCACATTTATTTAAACTGCATGGGCAGGGGCGCAATTTCAATGTTTGCTATAGGTTCTATTTACCCTTGTTACACCTCTGGTTATAAGCAACTTATTAGTGGCAAATTAGACAGGCCTAATGTCATTACTAATCTTATTGATGAGTTTCTGTAATGTGTTTCCTCATGAAAATATACATAATGAAAAGAAATGTCTCTGTTACTTCCTTTGTTAATGAATGTTTTCTCTATTTGCTTTATCATTACAGATATTGGCTATCATATTCTCCATCACAGGAATTGTTCTTTTCGCCTATGCTGATGGTTTTGGCACTTCCAATATGTGGGGAGTTGTACTGGCTGTAGTATCGGCTTCTGCTGCTGCTGTCTATAAAGTAATTGTCTTTCTTTAAACCTCTCCTCCCACTAACACATTCCTTCTTAAACCTTCTTTAACCTGCATATATATATATAAGAAACCCTCAAACCCATACAAGCTGGGAAAAACGAATGTAAAAATGATGATGATGAATTCTAAATTTAGTTTACTTGCATATATATATATCCAGGGAGTGTAACATGAAGTTACTGTAGGTCCACCCAGGTGAGCACTTGATGTTTAGGTTCCCGTCTGTAATGAGGTGTAGAGCTGAACGCAAAATGTTACAGACATTTCTATGCTTTATATGTTCATTCTGTCATTACAACAGCAGAGGTCCAACGAGCTTTTGATTCCAGAGTCGGACCAGATCGATACAGATTGAACCTTGAGCTGATCAATAACGAAACGCCCATCACTAATCAATAAACGTAATGAAGGCTTAACAAATTGTCCTTGTATTATTATATACATATATATATGCAAGTAAACTAAATTTAGAATTCATCATCACCATCATCATCAGCAGCATCATTTTTACATTTGTTTTTCCAAGCTTGTATGGGTTGGACAGTTCCTTTTCAGCACCGTGTCACTCCACTCACCTCATTCCTTTGTCATCTCCTCTATGAGTCTGAGCAATTTGTGATCAGTTCTCACCACCTCTGTTCAGGCTTCCCTCCATTGGGATTTCCTGGCACTTCTTCACCCAGTGATCATCATCCATGTGTATCACATGTCTGTACCAATGCAGTCTTCTCTCTTTCTCATCACTTCAAACTCCTTTTAAACCTGGTTTTTAATAATTGAATTTAGAATTAAAGCTTGATTAATCATATTAAACCATTTATTGGATGAGTGTCAAAGTTGAATGCATGGCCATTATAGAGCCAAGAACAAAATAGTTAACAGTATTTTAATTATTTCTTCTATATTTTGGATCTAGATCCTGCTGAAGTCATCTTTCCCTTTCATCTCACAGGGATCAATAGTATAAGTATCGATTTTATACTGTCATTTCAAAATCTGTGACCTCTCTATTAATAGATGTGGAAGAACACACTAGCCTGGTCCTTGTGAATATTTTAGTTGCCTCCAATATGTGTCACATTTGATTTGACTGGAAACCAAGTGAATGTTTGTATTTTATACAAACATTCACTTATGTTTAATGTTCCAGTATACTAATAGCTGCAGTTGCTACACAGATTTATTATTGATTAGTTAGTTCTATTTTTGGTTGTTTTAATTTGGATCTGGTTTGTTAAAGTTATAAATATATAATGTAACTATATTGATGTTGTAATTTTTATCCACAATTTTATGTATCTTCTAGCACTATATCATCATCATCATTTTACATCCGCTTTTCCTTGCTTGCAAGGGTGGGACAGGTTCTCTTCAGCAGATCATCTCTCCATTCGTCATAGTCACTCGTCATCTCCTCTGTGAGCTTCAGTGATATGAGGTCAGCTCTCACCCCCCCACCCCATGTTTTTCGTGGTCTTCTTCTACTGCGTCTTTCTTCCACTGGGATTTTTTCGCACTTCTTCACCCAGCAGTCATCATCTATGTACATCACATGGCCATACCAGTGCAGTCTTCTCTCCTGCACACTACAGTTTATTCCTCTTATACACAGTTTCACTCTCAACTCGTCCATACTTGGTCGTTCACACACATTGACATTGCACATCCATTGGAGCATGCTTGCTATTTAGTTCTAGAATAACTATAATCAATACAATAATAATTTTTATTGTAATCTGGTGAGGCTAACCTACAGTTTCTATAACACTTTGACTGCCATTTTATGTTAGGAGAGACAAAATTGTTTAGAAGATAAGTGCGCTGGTTTGATGCTGTCTTGTTTTAATTTGTCAAAATTATTTTGTTATGTTTCTAGATCAGTCATGGGCAACCTGCAGCCCGCGAAGCTTTCTGAATGGCTCACCTAAGGGAAATCTTTCTGTTTTTTTTTCTTCCAGTTGTAATTTATCTTTCTATCATTTTTACGATCGAGGAAAACAACTTGTACATATTCTGAAGAAACAAATCAAAACAACCTGAGTTACCACCCTTTTTTTTTTAATGTGGGCACGAATGTATATTAACGCTTGCTGCTCGCCTAATGATGAGCCATATGTCATGCAGCCCACTTCTCGAAAAAGGTTGCCATTTCTGCTCTAGATGAACTACTTAATTCTACAGGCTGCTCAGCTGTTAGAAATAAGAATCTTACTCTTTGAATAGCTTATTTGTGATTGAATTGAATTGCATCCTATCCAGAACAAAATTTATTTCTTATTTGTTTAACACAGTAGAAACTGAAATTGAACACCAGTTTTGTGATTCATCATGATTCTAGGAATTCTAAATCATACAAAATACTTTACATAACACAAAGTTTTACATCATTTATTTTAAATTATTTCTTTGATATTTTGTGTGACAAATAAGAGAATTACTATTACATTCAGTAATTGAGAAAACAATATAATAAAACAAAAATTCAATTTAGTTGTAGCTTACTCTTCTTGATTTTGCTCTTTAGAGGTGATTTGGCCTGAAAAAGTTAATGTAAATATCATAGATGTAATCTAACTATTGCCAAGCAACAGCTATTGTTGTTCTAAACAAATCAATGATTAGAATAAAAATCCTTCAAATCAGAGAACTAAATAAATACACATTATTCAGTTTTATAGCTATGGCTTCTTATTTATGTGGTTTCTTTCTGGTTTTCAGTATGATGCCTCTTCTTATCCATATAGTTTTTGTAAACGATATGGTTTTTTATTACCAATGTGGTTTGTTTTACCAATGTAGTTATAATTGTTAATTATGCATCCATTTAATAGGCTAACTCTAGTTCTTTGCTATAATCAAATATAATCACTATATCTGGAAGTTGATGAGACTGAAGTGATTTGAATAAATGCTATTTCAATATTGGATGTACCCAGGGCTGGTGTCAGACTATCTGGTATCCTAGGCAAGGCTAGATTCTGGTGACCCCAAAGGAAAATATTAATTTCAAAATTTATAAGCAATAAATAAAAAAAAAATGTTTTTCAACATTTATTTGTCCATGTATAAAATAAACCAAGATAAAAAACGACCCTCAATAAAGATTAAATTTATTTATTTTTCAAAATTGTTGCTGAAATCAGCGCCCTAGGCAGCTGCCTAGTTTGCCTATATGGTATCGCCGGTCCTGGATGTACCATTAGCCAAGATTTAAAAAAAATATTTCAAAACTTGTATTGTTACCCACTGAATCTTTGAAACTAGGGTGAAACGATTTAATAAAGTTACCTCATAGTAGAATCAAACCCAAGATCTCATGGTCAATTTCTTGACCACTAATCCATATCTGTTTCAGTAACACAAGTACCAGTAATACTCTCAGGAAGATTCAGTTGACTGAAACCATTTCTTTGCCTCCCACAATGTTTATTCTATGCCTACAAGGAAAATGAATATTAATGTCATTTGAACCATTTTGGTATCTAATGCCACTGTTTATATGAGAGAGCATCTCTGTGACTACTTGACTTGCTGAAAATAGCAGCTACATCTCCCTTAACCCTTTAGCATTTACATTACTCTATATATGCTATTGCACTTTTGTGGTAAAGGCTTTATCTTACACTAGCTGGTCCGTACGGCTGGCGCCCGGCTACCATTGGCATGTTCTACAGCATCCAGATATATATATAGCTGTTGAACATATATAGTATTGCTGTTGAACATATATAGTATAGTATAGTATTACTGTTGAATATATAGTATAGTATAGTATTACTGTTGAATATATATAGTATAGTATAGTATTACTGTTGAACATATATAGTATAGTACAGTATTACTGTTAAAAACATATAGTATAGTATAGTATTACTGTTGAATATATATATAGTATAGTATTACTGTTGAAAATATATAGTATAGTATAGTATTACTGTTGAAAACATATAGTATAGTATAGTATTACTGTTGAACATATATAGTATAGTATTACTGTTGAACATATATAGTATAGTACAGTATTACTGTTGAAAACATATAGTATAGTATAGTATTACTGTTGAACATATATAGTATAGTATAGTATTACTGTTGAACATATATAGTATAGTATTACTGTTGAACATATATAGTATAGTACAGTATTACTGTTGAACATATATAGTATAGTATAGTATTACTGTTGAAAATATATAGTATAGTACAGTATTACTGTTGAACATATATAGTATAGTACAGTATTACTGTTGAAAATATATAGTATAGTATAGTATTACTGTTGAGCATATATAGTATAGTACAGTATTACTGTTGAAAATATATAGTATAGTATAGTATTACTGTTGAACATATATAGTATAGTACAGTATTACTGTTGAACATATATAGTATAGTATAGTATTACTGTTGAACATATATAGTATAGTACAGTATTACTGTTGAACATATATAGTATAGTATAGTATTACTGTTGAACATATATAGTATAGTACAGTATTACTGTTGAAAATATATAGTATAGTATAGTATTACTGTTGAACATATATAGTATAGTACAGTATTACTGTTGAACATATATAGTATAGTATAGTATTACTGTTGAAAATATATAGTATAGTATAGTATTACTGTTGAAAATATATAGTATAGTATAGTATTACTGTTGAAAATATATAGTATAGTATTACTGTTGAACATATATAGTATAGTATTACTGTTGAAAATATATAGTATAGTATAGTATTACTGTTGAACATATATAGTATAGTATAGTATTACTGTTGAAAATATATAGTATAGTATAGTATTACTGTTGAAAATATATAGTATAGTATAGTATTACTGTTGAAAATATATAGTATAGTATAGTATTACTGTTGGAAATATATAGTATAGTATTACTGTTGAAAATATATAGTATAGTATTACTGTTGAACATATATAGTATAGTATAGTATAGTATTACTGTTGAACATATATAGTATAGTACAGTATTACTGTTGAAAATATATAGTATAGTATTACTGTTGAAAATATATAGTACAGTATTACTGTTGAAAATATATAGTATAGTATTACTGTTGAACATATATAGTATAGTATTAATGTTGAAAATATATAGTATAGTATTACTGTTGAAAATATATAGTATAGTATTACTGTTGAAAATATATAGTATAGTATTACTGTTGAAAATATATAGTATAGTATTACTGTTGAAAATATATAGTATAGTATTACTGTTGAAAATATATAGTATAGTATAGTATTACTGTTGAAAATATATAGTATAGTATTACTGTTGAAAATATATAGTACAGTATTACTGTTGAACATATATAGTATAGTATTAATGTTGAAAATATATAGTATAGTATTACTGTTGAAAATATATAGTATAGTATTACTGTTGAAAATATATAGTATAGTATTACTGTTGAAAATATATAGTATAGTATAGTATTACTGTTGAAAATATATAGTATAGTATTACTGTTGAAAATATATAGTATAGTATTACTGTTGAAAATATATAGTATAGTATTACTGTTGAAAATATATAGTATAGTATAGTATTACTGTTGAACATATATAGTATAGTATTACTGTTGAACATATATAGTATAGTATTACTGTTGAAAATATATAGTATAGTATTACTGTTGAAAATATATAGTATAGTATAGTATTACTGTTGAAAATATATAGTATAGTATTACTGTTGAAAATATATAGTATAGTATAGTATTACTGTTGAAAATATATAGTATAGTATTACTGTTGAAAATATATAGTATAGTACAGTATTACTGTTGAACATATATAGTATAGTACAGTATTACTGTTGAACATATATAGTATAGTATTACTGTTGAAAATATATAGTATAGTATTACTGTTGAAAATATATAGTATAGTATTACTGTTGAAAATATATAGTATAGTATAGTATTACTGTTGAAAATATATAGTATAGTATTACTGTTGTAAATATATAGTATAGTATTACTGTTGAAAATATATAGTATAGTATTACTGTTGAACATATATAGTATAGTATTAATGTTGAAAATATATAGTATAGTATTACTGTTGAACATATATAGTATAGTATTACTGTTGAACATATATAGTATAGTATAGTATTACTGTTGAAAATATATAGTATAGTATAGTATTACTGTTGAACATATATAGTATAGTATAGTATTACTGTTGAACATATATAGTATAGTATTACTGTTGAAAATATATAGTACAGTATTACTGTTGAAAATATATAGTACAGTATTACTGTTGAACATATATAGTATAGTATAGTATTACTGTTGAACATATATAGTATAGTATTACTGTTGAAAATATATAGTATAGTACAGTATTACTGTTGAACATATATAGTATAGTATTACTGTTGAAAATATATAGTATAGTACAGTATTACTGTTGAAAATATATAGTATAGTATTACTGTTGAAAATATATAGTACAGTATTACTGTTGAAAATATATAGTACAGTATTACTGTTGAACATATATAGTATAGTATTACTGTTGAAAATATATAGTATAGTATTACTGTTGAACATATATAGTATAGTATTACTGTTGAACATATATAGTATAGTATTACTGTTGAACATATATAGTATAGTATAGTATTACTGTTGAACATATATAGTATAGTATAGTATTACTGTTGAAAATATATAGTATAGTACAGTATTACTGTTGAACATATATAGTATAGTATAGTATTACTGTTGAACATATATAGTATAGTATTACTGTTGAACATATATAGTATAGTATTACTGTTGAAAATATATAGTATAGTATTACTGTTGAACATATATAGTATAGTATTACTGTTGAAAATATATAGTATAGTATTACTGTTGAACATATATAGTATAGTATAGTATTACTGTTGAAAATATATAGTATAGTACATTATTACTGTTGAACATATATAGTATAGTACAGTATTACTGTTGAAAACATATAGTATAGTATAGTATTACTGTTGAACATATATAGTATAGTACAGTATTACTGTTGAAAATATATAGTATAGTATAGTATTACTGTTGAAAATATATAGTATGGTATAGTATTACTGTTGAACATATATAGTATAGTACAGTATTACTGTTGAACATATATAGTATAGTATAGTATTACTGTTGAAAATATATAGTATAGTATTACTGTTGAAAATATATAGTATAGTATTACTGTTGAACATATATAGTATAGTATAGTATTACTGTTGAAAATATATAGTATAGTATAGTATTAC
>OZ024747.1:68758312-68778312 GCA_964016885.1 Eledone cirrhosa
GCAGTCTTCTCTCCTGCACACTACAGCCTATCCCTCTTATACAGTTTCTCTCTCAACTCGTCCATGCTGGGTCGTTCACACACATTGACATTGCACATCCAATGAAGCATGCTTATTTCATGTCTCTCCAGCCGTCACATATCTTCCACAGTTGCTACCCATGTCTCACTACCATGCAGCATTGCGCATCTCACACAGACATCATATAACTGGCATTTCATTCTTTGTCAACAGAGGAAGCAGCTCCCTAAACTTCTTCCAGCCCATCCTTATTTTAGATACTATGGCCTTGGAGCACCCTCCTCTCTTACTAATCTGATCACCTAGGTATCAGAAGCTATCAACTACCTCTATAGGTTCTACTCGGATTTGAAAAATGTATCTATCACTGCGACTTCTACTGTTAAATTTCCCTGTACATCTACTGCATATGTAGTTTTCTCTACCTGTTAGTTTGTCTGCTATCCCAGTACATCTCTTATGCACCCAAGATCATTGTGTACATTTCATAGAATTTATGCTAACTCCTTTCCTACATATTGAACATGGCCATTTCCCTGATGGAATCAGAGTTTTGTCCTCTTTCCTACTTATCAACACCTTTGTCTTAGCTAGCCCTCTTGATTCCAACTGCTGTTTCCATAGCCAGAATTTATTCTCTAGCTTCTCTACTGATTCTGATACAAGTACCAGATCATCAGCATAGAGAAGTTCCCATGGGCAGCCAGTCATAAACTCCTCTGTTATGGCTTGGAGGACTATAACGAACAAGAGCAGGCTGAGGACTGAACCCTGATGTACTCCTACTTGTATTTGGAATTCCTCACTAAACTCCATTCATACTCTCACTTAACTGACAGCACCCCTGTACATAGCTTGCACTGTCCTCACAAGACATTCATCTACACCTAGTTTCCTTAGGGACCACCAGATGACAGATTGGGCTACTCTATCAAAGGCCTTCTCTAGGTCAACAAAGTATATATATATTAGAAAGTGAGGGTTTTTTTTTACAAAATGAAAAATAACCGAAGTGTCCTACATGAGTGAAAGTATAAGGAAAAAAGATGAAATCGAAAATGCAACTGGAGTCTTTTTTTAAATATATATTTATTTGGTTCCTTTACCGGTTTTACAGTTCTTCTGCTTTTCAAAAGTAGAATTGAGATGGAGGATCTGTGGTTTTTCTCACATCTGATGTGAGAAAAACCACAGATCCTCCATCTCAATTCTCCCTTTGAAAAGCACAAGAACTGCAAAACCGGTAAAGGAACCAAATAAATATATATTTAAAAAAAGACTCCAGTTGCATTTTCGATCTCATTTTTTTCCCCATATATATATATATATATATATATATATATATATACATATGTGTATATATATATATATATATATATATATATATACATATGTGTATATATATATATATATATATAGATATATATATATATATATATATATACATATGTGTATATATATATATATATATATAGATATATATATATATATATATACATATGTGTGTATATATATATATATATATATATACATATATATATATATATATACATATGTGTATATATATATATATATATAACTTTGAATAACTTTGAAATGTTTTGGCCAGTATTGGCCCAGGCCATGTCTAACTTAATAGCACCACCTGGCGAAGTCTTTCAATTCAGGATTTGGGCACCATGGCCCATTCGAGAAGAGAATTACTGTTTGCGGAGACATATCCGGGTGTGGGTGGTTTGTCCGGGATTACTTGGAGGAATTTGTCCAAAGACTTCTTGAATTTTGTGTGGTCAGTTTCTGTTTTGACGTGTCCTGGTGTGATGTTGAAGAGAGCAGGGCCGATTGAGGTGAAATAATTGTGCCGTATTGTTGTTATGCGTTGCGATTTAGATTTTTGAATGGGACGGATATATATATACATATGTGTATATATATATATATATATATATATATATATATATATATACATGTGTATATATATATATATATATATATATATATATATATATATATATATATATATATACATATGTGTATATATATATATATATATATATATATATATACATATGTGTATATATATATATATATATATATATATACATATGTGTATATATATATATATATATATATATATATATACATATGTGTATATATATATATATATATATATATATATACACATATGTATATATATATATATATATATATATATATATACACATATGTATATATATATATATATATCATCATCATCATCAACGTTTAACGTCCGTGTTCCACGCTTGCATGGGTTTGGACGGGGGTAGTCCCACTTGAGGCAAGAGTGATTGTCTTGCTCGCATAGGACTGTCTGGCAGGTTTTCTACAGTTGGATGCCCTTCCTAACACCAACCACATTTACAGTGTGGGTCTGGGAGGTTTTTACCGTGTTGCCTACACGGCCACATTACAGCGTGGACTGTGTGTTTTTTTGTCGTGACACCTACACGATCTCATTTGATTCGGCCTGGATGGCGCGGCACCAACATAACTTTACATAGAACGGGGTGGTGTGGATGGGGTGGGGGTGGTGGCGGGACGGGGTGTATTTTGTTAGAGATGCCTACTGGCAAGGCGGGTCTTCTCTGTTACTGAGTACCGCCAAAGGTCACGGTCCAGTGACATTGTCTTGGAGAGGTGTAAGTGTGTGAGGTCGGAGTTTATCAGCTCATCCCATGTTTTTCTAGGTCTGCCTATTCCGTGGCTACCGTCTATCTTTATTGCCCTGCACTTTGTAATACAGCTATCGACTTTCATGCGCATCACGTGTCCATACCAACGCAGCCTTCTCTCGAGTAAACAACATCTGATCCCTCTTATCTCTAATTTTTTCCTTAGTTCGTTTATGCTTTGCCGTTCACGTATATTACTGTTACACATCCAGCGGAGCATGCAAGCTTCGTTCCTCTCTAGTCTGCGTATATCCTCTGCACACAATGCCCAGGTCTCACTACCATGCAACATTGCTGTTCGTATGCAGGCATCGTACAACCTGCCTTTCATTTTTAGGGAGAACCCTTTAGCAGCTAATAGTGGTATAAGCTCTCTGAACTTTTTCCAACCAGTTCTGACTCTAGCTACAGTACTTTCAGAGCACCCTCCCCCACTGCTGATTTTATCGCCCAGGTAACGGAAGCTGTCCACTATTTCTATAGAACCCTCTGCGCAATTGAAAGAGCTAGTATTTTGTGGGCACTTGCTGCTACTTATTGCACCAGAACACCGGCCACATGTAAAGTCTATGTTCTTAGTTAGCTTACCTGTGATCCCACTACATCTTTTATGCACCCATACTTTGCATTTAGGACATAAGATGGAGTTTCTACCTACGCCTTTCCTACATACCGAGCACGACCATTTCCCAGAAGGGACCGCCGCCTTGTTTTCTTTCCTACAAACTAGAACTTTGGTCTTAGCCAGGTTAATTTTAAGTCCTTTTGACTCTAGGCCGTGCTTCCATGTTTGGAATTTCTTCTCTAGCTCGGCCATTGATTCCGCTATGAGTGTCAGGTCGTCTGCGTATAGGAGTTCCCATGGGCAGCCTGTCTTGAACTCCTCTGTTATAGCCTGAAGGGCAATAATAAATAGTAGGGGCCTGAGAACAGAGCCCTGATGGACGCCAACTTTTACGCTAAACTCTTCACTATATTCGTTGTTAATTCTAACCTTGCTGACTGTTTCTTTATACATGGCTTGTATAGCCCTCACAAGCCATTCGTCAACGCCTAGTTTTCTAAGAGCCCACCAGATAATGGAGCGGGGGACTCTGTCGAAGGCTTTCTCCAAGTCGACAAAAGCTAAGTTTAGCTAGGTACTTCTCCTGTAGTTGTCGTACTATGAAAAGAGCGTCTGTGGTGCTTTTGCCTGACACAAACCCGAACTGCATTTCATCTAGATCAATTCTCTCTCTGATTAGTTGCGCTATTACTTTTTCCGTGACCTTCATGACCTGGTCGATTAATTTAATGCCTCTATAGTTACTCCTATCTAGGGCGTCTCCTTTACCCTTATAACAGTTAACGATGATGCTGCTATGCCAGTCCTTCGGAACAACCCCATTCTGTACGACTTGGTTAACTATGCGGGTGACCATGGTGTGTCCCACCGTGCCAGATGCCTTCAGCATCTCAGCAACTATTTCCGAAGGCCCAGCCGCCTTACCAGTCTTCATATCCTTGATTGCCTTACTTATTATACTCCCCTCGACTAACACTGCTGGTCCCTCTATCGGGTCGATAAGGGGGAGACTGTCTTTCTCCCATTTATTCTCCTCATTTAGTAGCCTTTCATAGTGACACTTCCAAGCTACCTTCTTATCAGTGTCGGTGATGGCAAGTATGCCATCATCGTTAAGTACACACTTCTCCCCGACAATATCACGGTTTTCCTTGACGCATTGCCTGGCAATCCTGAACACCTCACGTTTTTGGTCATCGCGTTGTAGAACATGCTTGAACTTTCTTTCCTCAGCTTCCCTTCTTGCTAAGTACACTTCTCTCCTAGCTTCCCTCCTGGCCACTTGATAGTCTACTCTACTTCCCCCATCCCGCCATACTTTCCAAGCCTGCTTTTTGGCCTTAATTGACCCCTCCACCCTATTGTTCCACCACCATGTTACTCTCCTCCTGCCTACAGGCCTGCTCCAGCCACAGACTTCGTCTGTCGCCAACAGCAGGTTTGCTTTCAGAAATTTCCACTGTCCCTCTATATTGTCCGATTCTAGATGCTCTTCCTTACTGTCGAAAGCATCAAGTAATATGCTTTGAAATTTATTTCTGGCTGTGGGGTCCTTTAGTTTCCATATTTTCCTCCTGAGGATAGTCCTCTTCTGCTGTCGGGTACGTCTCGTCCTGACTATGAGGTCGCTAATTATCAGTCTATGTTGGGAGGTGCATTCTTCATGGGGGAGGGATTTAGTGTTTACAACAGACACTCTGTCACGTCTTCTGGTAAGGATATAATCTACCTGGCTTGTGTGTTCCCCGGATCTATAGGTAATCAGGTGATTGTCACGTTTTTTGAAGTTAGTGTTACAGATAGTTAGGTTATTTGCATCACAGTATTCCAGAATTCTGGAGCCTTCCTCATTTCTAGTACCAAACCCATAGCCTCCATGGATTTCGTCGTAGCCGTCACAATGTTGTCCAACGTGACCATTTAGGTCGCCTGCAATAATTATATAGTCACTGTCAGATATTTGGGAGGTAGTTAGCAACAGTGTCTCATAGAATCTGTCTTTTATAGTGCCGGGCAGTCCGGATTGGGGTGCGTACGCAGATATTACTGTCACCGTAGTTCTATTGAGGACAAGTCTTATTTTAATTATTCTGTCGTTCACTCTATTTACGTCTATTATCTTATCTGCCCACTTTTCTGCTACCATGATTCCTACTCCACCCAGCCCATCGTCGTTTCCCACCCAGAAAAGCTTATAACATCGTTTTTTTTTTTTACCCTCAATGAATCTAGCAGACCCACCCCTCCACCTGGTCTCTTGAATACAACAAACATCGACCTCCTTACGTTCAAGCATTTCTACAACCTCGTTAGCGCGACCCTTTAGGGTGCCTACATTTATGGTACCAACTCTGAAGTTTTGGGTTGCGTTTGGAGGGTGGGGGTGGTGGGGGGCGGGAGGAGATAGGGTTATGTTAGCCATCCGCGGACGAAACAAAGAGGAGTGCTCGCATTCTCGTCCACGAAGTGAATTTGACTTTAACTTTGGCATTTTCGCTCTGGGCGTCCAGATTTTTCTCTCCCTTCCACTCTCCAGGATTCCGCAGTCCGTCTGTCCATCCATCCATCCATCATATATCGAAGGCAACCGGGCAAGCGATAGTATAGGCCTCTGGCTTATGATTTGGTCCGCGTAATAATAATAATGGTGATGCGTGGGGGTGGGGGTGGGGGGCTCTGGCTTATAATAATGGTGGTGATGCGGGGGGGGGGCTCTGGCTTATGATTGGTCCACGTATTAAGTATGGTGGCGTGTGGGGGCGGGAGGGAGGGGTGTGGGGTAGCTAGCTGGAAGGTTATGAATGTTTAACAAGCGATTTAACAAAAAGCAAAACTGCAAGATTTGTTCTGTTCAATACGACAAAAACACCGTATTTAAACCTTAAATAGATAACAAAAAAAATACAGATTTCGGATTTTGCGAGATTGGATGTTTGTTTGGACTATGTACGGAATTGAGCGTGGAAATGGAGAGAAGAATTGTACTTTACGATTTACATGAGTCCATCATAGAAATAATTGAAGCAGCGGTGGATTGGCGAAAGTGAATAAACATGAAGGAGAACTTATCTTATATATATATATGTGTGTGTGTGTGTGTGTGTGTAGCTAAGAGAGAGATAGAGGGGAAGAAAGAGAGGGGGGGGGAAGGGGGAGAGATATTGTGGCTGACCGCAGCCCCTCGTGGAGTAGCAAGGAGGGTGAAGGGGTGGATCGGATATATACACATATGTATATATATATATATATATATATATATATATATACACATATGTATATATATATATATATATATATATATATATACACATATGTATATATATATATATATATATATATATATACACATATGTATATATATATATATATATATATATATATACACATATGTATATATATATATATATATATATATATATATACACATATGTATATATATATATATATATATATATATATATATATATATACATATGTGTATATATATATATATATATATATATACATATGTGTATATATATATATATATATATATATATATATACATATGTGTATATATATATATATATATATATATATACATATGTGTATATATATATATATATATATATATATACATATGTGTATATATATATATATATATATACATATGTGTATATATATATATATATATATATATATACATATGTGTATATATATATATATATATATATATACATATGTGTATATATATATATATATATATATACATATGTGTATATATATATATATATATATATATACATATGTGTATATATATATATATATATATATATACATATGTGTATATATATATATATATATATATATATATATATATATATATATATACATATGTGTATATATATATATATATATATATATATATACATATGTGTATATATATATATATATATATTGTTATACTTGGAGAGGGTCATATTGTTGTAATAATATTGCCAGAAATAACAGAACACACTCACTGTTTGGTTGGTTTTCGCTTCTGCATGTTTTATATCTCCATAGTTAATTTATTTGGCAATCAATGTTTACCATTGACTGACCAACGGTTAAAAATACAGGTATAAATATATATATATATATATATATATACTCTAGCAAAGTTCTTTCGTTGCACATCTGCAACATCATCAGTGGTACTATTATCAAGTTTCCTCCTATTGTGTTGTATTGTAATGTTCAAGCCATTTTTATTTTATTTATTTTTGTCTCCGTCTCTGCGCATGCGTTTGCATGTGTGTATAATGTTTGGTGTGTGTGTTCGCGTTTGGGTGTATGTGTTTTATATATATATATGTATCATCATCATCATCATCATCAACGTTTAACGTCCGTGTTCCACTCTTGCATGGGTTTGGACGGGGGTAGTCCCACTTGAGGCAAGAGTGATTGTCTTGCTCGCATAGGACTGTCTGGCAGGTTTTCTACAGTTGGATGCCCTTCCTAACACCAACCCCGTTTACAGTGTGGACTGGGAGGTTTTTACCGTGTTACCTACACGGCCACATTACAGCGTGGACTGTGTGTTTTTTTGTTGTGACACCTACACGATCTCATTTGTTTCGGCCTGGATGGTGTGGCACCAACATAACTTTACATAGAACGGGGTGGTGTAGATGGGGTGGGGGTGGTGGTGCATGGGTTAGACGGGAGTTGTCCCACTTGAGGCAAGATTGGTTGGGTGACTGTGTCTCACTCGTATAGGACTATCTGGCAGGTTTTCTACGGCTGGATGCCCTTCTTAACACCAACCACATTTACAGTGTGGACTGGGAACTTTTTACCGTGTTACCTACATGGCCACATTACAGCGTGGACTGTGTGTGTTTTTTGTTGTGACACATACACGATCTCGATCTCATTATCTCATTAGTTTGGACTTTACAGAGAAAGGGTGGTGTTGGTGGGAGTGGTGCCTACTGACTGTAGGTTTCGCTTTGTATATAGGCAAGGCGGGTCTTCTGTATTACTGTATAGCGCCAAAGATCTCGGTTCAGTGACATTGTCTTAGAGAGGTGCAAGTGTGTAAGGTCGGAATTTATCAAATCGTCCCAGCTTTTTCTGGGTCTACCTACTCTGTAACTTCCATCAATTTTGATCGCCCTGCACTTTTTTATATAGCTGTCATCTTTCATGCGCATCACGTAACCATACCAACGTAGTCTTCTCTCAAGTAAACAGCATCTGATCCCTCTTATTCCTAATGTCTCACTTAGTTCATTTATGTTTTGCTGTTCGCATATATTACTATTACACATCCAACGGAGCATGCATGCTTCATTCCTTTCCAATCTGTGCAGGTCCTCTGCACACAATGCCCATGTCTCACTGCCATGTAACATTGCTGTTCGTATACAGGCATCATACAATCTGCCTTTCTTTTTTAGAGAGAAACCTTTTGTGGCCAACAGCGGTATAAGCTCTCTGAACTTTTTCCATCCCGTTCTGACTCTGGCTACTGTACTTTCAGAGCACCCTCCACCACTGTTGATTTTGTCACCCAGGGAACAGAAAGTGTCCACTATTTCTATAGAACCATCTGGACAATAGAAGGAGCTAGTATCCTGTGGGCTCTTCTTACTTAGTGCACCTGAGCATCGGCCACATATAAAATCTACGTTTTTAGATAACTTACCTGTGATCCCACTACATCTTTTATGTACCCATAGTTTGCATTTGGGACATAAAATGGAATTTCTACCTACTCCTTTCCTACACACTGAGCATGGCCATTTCCAAGAGAGGACCAGTGCCCTATTTTCCTTTCTACATACTAGAACTTTAGTCTTATACAAGTTAACTTTAAGGCCTTTTGATTCTAGGTCATGCTTCCATGATTGGAATTTCTTCTCTAGTTCAGCCATAGATTCAGCTATGAGAGTTAGATCATCTGCGTATAGGAGTTCCCATGGGCAGCCGGTCTTGAACTCCTCTCTTATAGCCTGAAGGGCAATATTAAATAAGAGGGGGCTAAGGACAGAGCCTTGATGAACACCAACTTTTACACTAAATTCTTCACTATATTCATTGTTAATTCTAACCTTACTGACTGTTTCATTATACATAGCTTGTATAGCTCTCACAAGCCATTCATCAACACCTGGTTTTCTAAGAGCCCATCAGATAATGAAGCGGGGGACTCTGTGAAAGGCTTTCTCCAAGTCAACAAAAGCTAAGTAGAGGGGTTTACTTTTAGCTAGGTACTTCTCCTGTAGTTGCCGTACAAGGAAAAGAGCGTCTGTGGTACTTTTACCTGACACAAATCCAAACTGCATTTCATCTAGATCAATTCGGTCTCTGATTAGTTGTGCTATAACTCTTTCTGTGACCTTCACGACCTGGTCAACTAACTTAATGCCTCTATAGTTTCCCCTATCTAGAGCATCTCCTTTACCCTTGTAGCAGTTAATGATGCTGCTGCTATGCCAGTCATTTGGTATGACCCCATTCTGTATTACTTGGTTAACTATACTGGTGACCATAGTATGTCCCACCATTCCAGATGCTTTCAACATCTTGGCAACTATCTCTGAAGGCCCACCTGCCTTGCCTGTCTTCATATCTTTGATTGCCTTACTTATTATACCTTTAACTTGCACCGCTGGTCCTTCTATTGGATCGATTTGGGGCAGACTATCTTTTTCCCATTTATCCTCCTCATTTAGTAGTGACACTTCCAAGCTACCTTATTATCGGTATCAGTGAGGGCAAGTACACACTTTTCCCCTAAAAATCACGGTTTTCCTTGACACATTGTCTTGCAATCCTGAACACCTCACGTTTTTGGTCCTCACATTGTAGAACATGCTTGAACTTTCTATCCTTTGCTTTCCTTCTTGCAAAGTACACTTGTCTCTTAGCTTCTCTCCTGGACACTTGATAGCGTTTTAGCCTTGATTGACTCCTCCACCCTACTGTTCCACCACCATGTTACTCTCCTCCTGCCTATAGGTCTGCTCCAGCCACAGATTTCATCTGTTGCCATCAGTAGGTTAACTTTCAATAAATCCCACTGTTCCTCTATATTGTATGTCTCTAATTGCTCTTCCTTACTGTCAAAAGCATCAAGTAATAAGCTTTTAAATTTGTCACTGGCTGTGGGGTCCTTCAACTTCATATTCTTCTCCTCAAGCTAGTCCTTCTCTGTCATTGAGTACGTCTAGTCCTGACTATGAGGTCACTAATGACTAGGCTATGTTGGGAGGTGCATTCTTCATAGAGGAGGGATTTAGTGTTTACAACAGACAATTTGTCACGTCTTCTAGTAAGGATATAATTTATCTGGCTGGCGCGTTCCCCTGATCTGCAGGTGATCAAGTGATTGTCTCGTTTTTTGAAGTTTGTGTTACAGATAGTTAGGTTATTAGCATCACAGAATTCCAGGATTCTGAAGCCTTCCTCATTTCTATTACCAAACACATAGCCTCCATGGATTCCATCATAGCCATCACTATGTTGTCCAATGCGACCATTTAGGTTGCCAGCAATAATTAAGTAGTCGCTGTCGACTATCATCATCATCATCATCTTCGTTTAACGTCCATTTTCCACGCTAGCATGGGTTAGACGGGAGTTGTCCCACTTGAGGCAAGGCTGGTCGGGTGACCGTGTCTCGCTCATATAGGACTATCTGGCAGGTTTTCTACGGCTGGATGCCCTTCCTAACACCAACCACATTTACAGGGTGGAACTGGGAACTTTTTACCGTGTTACCTACACGGCCACATTATAGCGTGGACTGTGTGTGTTTTTTGTCGTGACACCTACACGATCTCGATCTCATTATCTCGTGCTGTTGGTGGGAGTGGAAGGATAGGGTAGGGGTAGTGGATTGGGGTGTATATTTGGTTAAGAGGTGCCTACTGACTGTAGGTTTCACTTTGTACATAGGCAAGGCAGATCTTCTGTATTACTGCGTAGCGCCAAAGATCTCGGTCCAGAGACATTGTCTTAGAGAGATGTAAGTGTGTGAGGTTAGAATTTATCAGATCATCCCAGGTTTTTCTGGGTCTACCTACTCCGTAACTACCATCAATTTTGATCGCCCTGCACTTTTTTATGCAGCTGTCGTCTTTCATGCGCATCACGTGACCATACCAACGTAGTCTTCTCTCAAGTAAACAGCATCTGATCCCTCTTATTCCTAATTTCTCACTTAGTTCATTTATGCTTTATATATATAAAACAACATTGTTGATATATATATATGTGTGTGTGTATATATATATATATAAAATGACATTGTTGATATATATATATTATATATGTGTGAATGTGTAATGTCATTCAAGTGTAGTTGATATCACTTCTGGTAGTAGTATCTATAGGTATTTATAGAAAAAGCCACCAAAGTCTATCTTTGTTGTTATGACAATGACATTTTCCCTTCCTTGTTGATCTTCAATTATTTACTTTGTTGATGAATTCTTACAAGTTATGTAACATTTAGCAAACAATGCAATAAACATGTTTTTCTATTTCTTTTATTTTATTAGATTTTCTGTAAAAAGTTCATCGGGGAAGTTAATTGTGGAAAGCTTTCACTATTCTTGACTTTAACAGGTAAGTTTATTTTATATTTTGTTTTTATTGTCCTACAATTTTTCTATATTAACCCTTTAGCTTTTAAACCGACTGTATCAAGCCAGAATTCTCTCACCTCTTTCTGTTAAAACCAGTTGTAACTGGCCACTCATACTGATGTTAAGGTATTGTTCTCAAAATAAATAACATAAAAATTTCATAGATTCGATATTATGTGAGATAATTAGGTGAACCTTTACCACGAAAATACAATAGTATATATAAAGTAATGTAAATGCTAAAGGGTTAATCTGAGTAAGGTTAGTATTAGTAAGAACAATTATTTTTCAGTTATTTGGCCTTTCTGCCAACAACACAAACATGCCGTAGACTTTCTTTTCATGCTTTGATTGGCATTCTTGCAGTTACTGTCCTCTTTATTTTTATGTATGTATATGGCTGAGTGGTGTAGGCATAACTGTGTAGTTGGTTAAGGAGTTTGCTTTGTTGTCATATAGTTCTGGGTTCAGTCATCATGTGCAATACCACATGCCCTTGTCTTCTACAATTGCCTCGAGGTGACCAATGCTTCCTTGTAAGTAGAATTTTGTAGGTGAAAACTGTAGAAGCCTGTTGTATATATATATATATATATATACATATATATATATATATACATATTTCCTCCTTAAATAAGTTTCATCTTCTTGAAGGGCTTAGCACTTTTTAATACAATTATTGCTTTCCTTACACATCACATGTCAACACCAGCACAATTGTACTGAATCTATACAAAGTAAATGATATTTCAACATTTTCTTGCATGGCTATTTCTTGTTAGTAAAAAAAGAGCAGACACTCAATAACTTTTATAATGCACTTACAATTTACTTGCATATTCTACCTTGCAGTTTGATTCAACAATTCTCTAAGACATTTAAGAATGAATATTACCAGGTCAATAGCCACTCAATGACATTTACAGAGTTCTTGTTAGTCAAAGCACAGATGAACATTTAAAATGCGTTTCTTTACATATAGTTTTGAATCTTTATTAAACTTTGCATGGAAAAATAAACAATATGTATAATCATAAGTTTGGTCATAATAAATGAAATCAAAATTAGTGAATTAAGCTACATGAAAGAATGTTTCTAATTGCTGAATGTCAACTTGGAAAAATAATTCCATGGTTGGATAATGGTTTCTTATATAGGCACAAAGCCAGCAATTTTGGGGAGGGGAAAGTCAATTAAATCGACCCCAGTGCATGACTGGTACTTTATTTTATCGACCCCGTAAGGATGAAAGGCAAAGTTAACCTTGGCGGGATTTGAACTCAGATCATAAAGGGTCGTAACTCTATCCTGCAAAGCATGTTGTCCGACACACTACTGATACTGCCAATCGACTGCCCTCTTTGGTTGAATAATAGAAGCAAACCTGTGAGCAATTTCAGTGGATAGGCTGTTCACTGATAGGTTTGTTGTTAAGCCTGTGGTTGTGGAACTTCCTGCGTTCATGGCTCCTGGACCACACCCTTACTCACTGCTCAGAGTTGGCTACCTGCAGATGCAAGCCCCACGAGGTAAAATGGCTGTTCCAACATGTCTCCCTCACCGTCCTCCGGGGCAATATCATTCTCCATCCGGTTGGCTGGGACCATGGGGCAGACTGACCATTAAGTTTCATTTATGGAAGTGGCATGTGGAACTGATTTATTTGCATTTCATTATTTTGTATAGATTCTTGTTAGTTTGTTATAGTAAATAAATAAATGAGTTAGTAGTTGAGGCTGCTGATGTTGATTGAGACCATGAAGTAGAAAGTGTTAAACAATAGAAATTACTAACTAGGACACTCTGGTTGTACTTGTAATTGTAAAGTGGTGTTCATTTCTGTAGCTGGTGACCAGGAAATAAAATGTGTTCTCAGCAAACCTCATTTCCACTTTTCCTAGTTGACAAACAACATTTAATAAGTGACCTTAAATGTAATTGAACATGAATAACAAAGTATGCAGATGACCTTTCAATGCTGAATGTCAACAATGCTGTTGTTGGTGGAATTCACTTCCAAGAAGAAGGTAGCCTTCAGGAACAAATGTATATATGAATCAGAGACTATAGCAGAAGAAATTATAAACAGAGTGGACTCTTTCGTCCTCCACCTGCTTTCCTGTCGCCATAGTGCCAGCCGCCTTCCATGCCATGCTGCCCTCAATGAGGTCATAAAGCATGGCTTGGACACTGCAGTCTTCCCTTCCCAGCTCGAGTCGGTGGAGCTGGACCGAGGGGACGGCAAAAGGCCAGATGGCATAACCCTCTTCCCGTTCCGCGGTGGCAAACCCCTTGTCTGGGATGCCACTTGCACCGATACTTTCTGCAGCCGCAACTTGGTGCAGTCTGCAACTAAAACTCCTCAAATACCGGTCGCTCTCCGACAGGTTTGCGGTTGTACCCTTGGCAGTGGAGACTTCTGGTGTCCTTGGCCCTAGGGCTACCTCCCTACTCATCACCATAGGCGCTGAGCTGGCCAGCCCCAGATGTGAGCTCCGCGGGTTGGAATGGCTTTTCCAGTGCATCTCCCGGGGGAACGCCTTCTCCATTCTGTCTGCCAGGGCTGTGTGTGTGTGTGGTGGGGGGACATCACGTATCATTCCACTGAATCAAGTATTTAAAGTTTGAATTGTAACCACATTTTCTATTGCTATAGGAAGGAGGTGGGTCTATGTTTCAGTAATTGTAGTGGTAGAAGTGGTAGACTAAGGAAGGAGTGGGGGTCTATGTATCAGTGAGTGTAGTGGTAGAAGTGATAGCCTGAGAAAGGAGGGGGGGGGGTCTATGTACCAGTCATTGTAGTGGTAGAAGTGGTAGACTGAGGAAGGAGAAAGTCTGTGTACCAGTGATTGTAGTGGTAGAAGTAATATATATAGGAACAAAGTCTGTGTACCAGTAATTGTAGTGGTAGAAGTAATATATATATAAAAGAGCAAGGAAATCTATAAATCATTGTTTGCAGCCTCTTAACCCTTTAATGTTCAAACCGGCCAGAACTCTCTACCTCTTTCCGTTGAAACTGGCTGTAACTGGTCGCTCAAACTGATGTTAAGGTATTGTTCTCAAAATAAATACTTTCAAAATCTCATAGATTCGATGTTATGTGAGATGAAGCCTTTACCATGAAAATATAATAGTATATAGAGAGTAATGTGAATACTAAAGGGTTAATGTGTAAATGTACTCAGAAATATTTCATTTATATCTCCTTTCACATTTTCAGGTTTGATGAATATCATTATGATTTGGCCATTTGTTCTCTTATTTTATTTTACTAAAACTGAATTTGTTGACTGGTCAGATTTACCTTGGACACCAGTGTTTGCTTCAGCTATCTTCATTACAGGTGGGTAATTACTATGGCTGCTTATTTAATTGTTAATCATGTAGTTGGTTGACTTCTACTAGAGAAAGACATCAGTGCATGCTTCTCTTCACCACCTACTAAATATAGTAATATATAGACTAATTGGACGTGAACATTCCACAGTTCTTGACAACTAAGACACAATAATTACTCTGACATATATTTGTACAGCCACTTGATGAAGTAATATATCACCTGTGGATGAACAGATGAGAAGGAAAATGGAATTATTTTATTTTCCTTCAGCACTTACTAATTAATAACATTTTAATCGTTTCACTGTTATATCAATATAATTATTACATCATTGTCTTATTTGAATCATTATACTGCTAATTATCATTGTCATAATTCATATCATTAATTTAATACTGCTTTATATGCAATGTTTTTTAATTATAGTTTTTCATGTTTTCCTTGTTTATTCATATTAAGTATCCTAACAACAGAATCAGTTAATGTCTTAACCCTAGAGTATGCAATATGGTTGGAAAGAGAGAGAGAGGGGAGTGTTTATCAGGGAGAAAATGATAACAGTGAAAGGCTGAAGAAGGGAATGCTATTTACTGATATATAATCAAATGTACACATGTAGACATGCCTATGTGATATACTGAGAACTGTGATAACTGTTAACTTGGGAGCATTATCAGAAGGGATATTGGTTCATGGGAGTGGGGGTGCTGGTTGTGGGTATGGTAAGCAGGGAAAGGCAAAGACTATCCATGACTAAATACTCATTGTGGTGAGTAAATCTATATCTTATTAAATGTTTGATTTTGTGCTCTTTAATTGTCATTGAATAAGCTAATCTAACTGAAACTTAAGTTTTTTGTAAAACGTTCAGATAAGCAGATGACGATTAATTGCACTAAAGCAGATGCGTCAAATTATTTATGTTTAAAAAAAAAACGGTTTTCTGGTTCAATAAAAAATAGTTTTTACCTTCCTCTCCTTACCACCACTTCCATTAACCAATATCTTTACTTATGATACCACCTAGTTAACAGCTACAGCAGTTCTGAACACATCACATATGCATGTCTATGTATATGTGTATGATTATATGTTAGTAAATAGCATTCCTTTCTTCTGCCTCTCACTGTTTTTACATTCTCTTTATCAAACACTCTTCTACATTAGCATGCAACAACCAAGATTGCTTCTTAAACTTGGATCACCAATGATCCGATTTGAGATCACACTCTGGCCAGTTCAGCATTGTGGACCTGTTTGTTGATGTGTACACCTATGCAGTGAAGCACTTCAACATCTCGAAGCAAGCTCATCTTAACCTCACCTGCTCCAAACTCTCAGTCCTCTACACCAGGTATGTCAAATTGAGGGTCAACTCAAGAGCCACATGGGTCACATATGTGTTGTGTGAGGGTCACACACGACAACTAATTTTACGAAGATAAAACATGCCAGTGCTGTAAAAACCTTTGTGCAGGCCACAGATGTTGTTGTAAAGGGCCGCATGTTTGACATGCCTGATATACACCCTTCAATACCATAATGACATTGTCATAAAACCAGAGCCATGATGGTATGCCACTCTCACTTTTATATATACTTCATTCATGTACAAAGCCTCAAAAGATTGCTGTAGGCCAATCAATCTATCAATGGCTCACTGTTTCTGAAGAGACTTTCAATTTTGTTTTCTATTTTCTTCTTTCTTATATTATTTTTCTAATTCAAAACTAACTTATTGAATTTAAAAGAGAAATGAAGATTTTTGCTTTGTTATATATTTTTAGTACACCAGTTGGTATTTAATTATTCAGGATTCATTACCATCAACTTCTTCTTGGAAACAACTCTTCTATTTGGTATTCCTCTGGGTGCAAGTAAGCCTGATTTTATTCATCAAATCTTTTTCTATTAATCAATAATCAAACATTTTATTCATTACAGGTGAATTCCATGAAACTAACTTACACCTCTTTGCAATACTCCCATCATTTCTTGAAGACCTGCCACAGTATCAATATTTGGTTGGGTGTATTGTATCCGGGGTGAAAACCACACTGTTCATCAGTTAACCTTCATTCAATAATATGCCTACATCTCTTTGCCAGATACTTAACATAAACTGTACCAGGGAGGCTTAACAAAGATACCTCTATAATTAGACTAACCTGCGTTTCCATTTTTGAATATTGGGATTATCACTTGATAGGTTTGATGCCGAGTGCTGCATAGCTAGAATAAAAATCAGTGCTACGAAAACTTAGATATTCATCCTCTCAAGGAAGCCTGCACAATGCACTCGACATGTGAAAAGAGTTTCACTGAAGCAGATAGAGAATTTCAAGTATCTCAGGGCCATGTTCATGAATGATGGAAGGCAGGAAACTGAATTAATTTCAAGAATTGCAGGTGATGGTACAGTATGCACCAGCTTCAGCATTCAGTAATCAGAAGGGTGGTAGGCATAAAAGCCAAACTTGCTATCTTCAATTCAGTATTCGAGCCAACCCTTACCTATGGTCATGAATCTTCAGAAATGATCGAATGCATACGATCTCGAATACAAGTGGCCGGAATAGGATTCCTCTAAAGGGTCTTTGGAGTAACGTTATCAATAGAATGTGTAGCTCAGAGATCAGAGAGTCATTCCAGGTAGAGCTGCTACTTCTTTGAATTGAGAGATCACAGCTCCGATATTATGGGTATGGGGTTAGAATATCTCATCAAAGAATCGCTGAACAGCTATTACAGCAAAACCAACTGCCAGAAGACCCAGGGGTAGACTCTGAGCAAGACAATTGGATAACATCTATGAGCTTGACTAGTCTTGCTTGGGAATCCAGCCAGATTAGTTGGAGACAGGACCCACTGGAAGGAGTGTTTGAGAACTTTTCCCTCACAACCCTCTCAGGAATAAGGGGGTGAAGAAGAAGGGATTATCAGTCCCAATTGTAATTGCTTTGGTGCCTTTTCTGAGATCTGGGCCATCTGGCGCTCATGAGTCAGCTACAGAATAGATTCTCTATTTAAGGCTTTTAACATCTCAGGCTGAATTTCATTCCCCTCCCAGAGGCCATGCCACATTTGAGCTCTTTAATTGCTTTAATTTCATGGACCTCAGAAAGACATATAACTGCATTTCACAGAACTTGTTGGAGAAGGTTTTGCAGAAGCATGGGTTTGATGGACAACTTGTTGCCTTGAAGTTCCTAGTATTTGTGTTTGTATAAATGGTGCTAAGTTGAAACCATTCAATATTGATGTTGGGCTTTGTGATGGGTACATTCTGTCATCTCTCCTGTTCATAATCTTCATGAATAGGATTAACATGCACAGCCATGTTAGGAGTGGTATCAAGAGTGGCAGGTAGAGGATCAGTCAGCTGGAATTTACAGACAACATGGTACTACTGAACTTGAAATTCTGTAACCTTGACTCTGAGCTATTTATGACATAACACTGCCTGCCTATTGACCATCGATTTCCTCCAGCTGTGTATGGTCTGTCACTCCATCCCCACTTTCCATTATACAATTCTATGAAACTGATTTAAGCACAAGGCTAGCAATTTTGGTGGGGGAGGAAATTGATTAAATCGATCCCAGTGCATTACTGGTACTTTATTTTATTGACCCCAGTAAGGATGAAAGGCAAAGTTAACCTCGGCAGGATTTGAACTCAGAATGTAGAAAGTCATAACTAAATACTGCAAAGCATGTTCGACACTACCGATACTGCCACTCCAATCTATACTATGAAAATAATTGTTTCTACTTTTGGCACAAGGCCAGCAATTATCCCAGTGCATTACTGGTACTTTATTTTATCGACCGCATAAGGATGAAAGGCAAAGTTAACCTATTCTATGAAAATAATGTAAAGTGAATATATGAGTTTTTTTTAGTATGTGTGTGTGGGGGGGGGGGGGGGGGCACACACAGACTATTTTATAATGTAATTGCAATTTCAGCACACAGCTTCAAATCTAATCAGTTGCCAAACAAGTACAATTCCAATATATATTGAGATTAATAACAATTATTTTGTATCAAATATTTTGTTTGTAATTCTTCTAAAAGATTTTTTTTCTCAATTTATATATTCTATTAGTTGCTGACATTGTATGGAGAAATACTCAGTTTTCAGGAATGAAAATAACTGCAGTGGTTTTAATTGAAGTTGGACTTTTACTCACAATCTTACCTGAAGGTTGGCATCATTATGTAAGTCGTGCTTTTAGATTCATCAAAGAATTAATAATTAAACCACCACCTGAAGAAGATATCACACCACCGACATCGAGATTTGAGTGGAGGAACTCTATCAACTAAATATTTTTGAAGGACATTTTATACAAAAATAATGACAGTGGACACAATCCTTGTTGTGCATTCATTTACACAACATTTCTCTTGCTTGCTTCTTTCTTTTTTTTAATTTCTCTTTGAAGCATGACTGGTTTATTTATTACTTGAGAATTCTGAAATATCATTCATAATAGATACTTAAATGAAATGTTTGACAATCACAAGACTTAAAATGAATTAAATAATAAATTAAGTCTATTCATATTATACAGCATGCATTTAAACCTCATTATATCATGTACGGTAATGGTGATGGCGGTGGATTGGCAGTATCGGTAGAGGGTCGGACGCCATGCTTTGAAGCATAGAGTTACCTCCCTTTATGATCTGAGTTCAAATCCTGCCGAGATTAACTTTGCCTTTCCTCTT
>OZ024747.1:68780812-68785812 GCA_964016885.1 Eledone cirrhosa
CTACTACTACTTCTGTTGGCAACTCAACCACTGTCTGACTACAAACTTGTTACCTTTTAAGGGAACATCCCAAGGTAAATAAAGTGACTGCTTGCACAACACAGAGGCCTTATTGAACATTATAATCATCGATAATATTTTTTCCTTTAGTGAGGTGAAGTAAAACTATGTATAATTATTTCTACTTTTGGCACAAGGCCAGCAATTACTTCAGTGTATTACTGGTACTTTATTTTATCGACCCTGTAAGGATGAAAGGCAAAGCTAACCTTGGCGAGATTTGAACTCTGAATGTAAAGGACCATAACTCTATGCTGCAAAGCATGGTGTCTGGCGCTCTACCGATTGTACCAAACCACCGCTATATATAATAAACCAGAATTGTTATATTTGTTATGGTCATCTCTTCTTCCACAACTAATAAACTTCACTTCACATATATACGATTTGAGCTGAAATGACTCAGTTTTTATCGCAAAAGCTAAAACATATATGGAGATTCAAATACCCAGTATGAGAGCTTAGCTTTAATGAACTAGTAAGACATATCATTAAATGTAAATTGATTCATATAACTGAAATGACTGATTCAATGCTGGCTAACTCCTATAAGTAAGACAACAAACAGTGATACACATTATAATACTATCATTAAATCAAACAGTGATGAACAGGCAGACAGCTGAACCATTAAAGTTAGAAACAAGCAAGAAATATGTTCTCTCTTGATCTCGACCATTTACAGTTTATCTGAAATTCACAAGCACAATATCTAGAACTTGAAAAATCTATAACAACTTCTTAAAAGTTAATGGATGAATAATTACACTAAGATCAATGAAAAGACTCTTATCTTTACAACCTAGCCATGTAGCAGGTGGCCACTCAAAATAAACTTGAAATTAAGAATATGAAAAGCACATACATATGTATCATCATCATCATCATTTTACATCCGCTTTTCCTTGCTTGCAAGGGTGGGACGGGCCCTATTCAGCACAGCATCTCTCCACTTATCACGTTCCTTTGTCATCTCCTCTGTGACCTTCAGCGATCTGAGGTCTGCGCTCACCACCTCCGCCCATGTTTTTCATGGCCTTTCTGTACGTCTTCCTTCAACTGGGATTTCTTGGCACTTCTTTACCCAGCGGTCATCCTCCATGTGCATTACATGTCCATACTATTGCAGTATCCTCTCTCCCACACTACAATTTATCCCTCTCAGACACAGTTTCTCTCTCAACATATCCATGCTCGGTCGTTCACGCACATTGACATTGCATATCCAACGGAGCATGCTTGCCTCATTTCTCTCCAGCTGTCACATATCCTCTGCAGTTGTTGCCCATGTCTCACTACCATGCAGCATCGCGCTCCTCACACAGGCATCATATGAATATATATATATGAATATATATATATATACACACACACATACACACAGCCCTAACATGGTTAGTGTTATTGCTGTTGATGCAGTTCTCATTTGTTGTGCTCATAGTCTTTGGCAGTAGTATATATATTGGTTGGATGAGAACAAAAATGGCTTATATATACAAACTTATATGCAAACACTTTCAATGACGTATACATATAAATGTTATATGCAAACACATTCAACACAATTTATATCACATACAAATCACATACATATATATATATATACAAATCTCATATATATATATAAATAATTCAAAATATTAACAAATGAAAAATATTCTCATAATCAAAATATATACTTTATTATATATATTTCAAAGGTACTGTGTTGTTTTTTCAGTACGTCCTCATCAGACAAAAAATATGATTTGATATATGACATACCACTACGGTCTTGATGATTCAATTCCAGTATTGGCAGTGATTTATTTCATCAAATCTCAATGTTTATATACCACAAATAATATGATAAACTTAAAGAAGAAAAGGACGTAGAGGAAATTAAAAATATGAGAGAGATATTAAAAACTGCAGGAAAACTTTCTTGTTGAGTGCTTCTAATCTATTGTAAAATTGTATTCATTGAGTAAACAACGAACGATACTAATCTTTGGTTTTATATATATATATATATACAACCGAAAAAGTTTGGAGACATAAATATATGATAAAACACAAATACCAACATATAAGTGTTTGTATTATAAATGACTAAGTTAGCTAGATTGAAAAATACTAATTATAATAATACAGTTTGCCTGTCTCGATTTAAAATAATAAATCAATAAAAACAAACGATATTGGCAAATGGCCGTGGTACTTAGACAAATTTAAATTTCAAAATCAAACCTGTTCCATACACATAAGATAGGGAAAGCCACCTCATGGTACGACAACCAGAGATACCAGAGTGTCATGTTTGTGGACACTACCCCTGGAGGGAAATTAGCTAACCAGTGTAGAAAGGCCCTGAGAAAGACCCACTTAAAAATTAAGGTGGTAGAAAAGCCAGGAACCACCATGAAATCCCTGATCAGCAAAACATACCCCTTTAAGAAAACCCACTGTACCAATAGGAAATGTATCATATGTAAGGTAAACCCCCGGATAAACTGTAAAACTAGAAACGTAGTCTATAGCATAAGATGTACAGAGGATACTTGCAGAAACATGACAACAACATACATAGGTGAGACAGCTCGTAGCATAGGTGAAAGGATAGACCAACACTGGGGGGAACTAAAAGGACGAAAAAACGGGTCAGTACTATACGAACACGCCAGACAACAACATGAGAGTAACATAGACAACATAGAAATTAGAATAATATCTAAACATAGAAATGACCCAGCAGATAGGCAAATCAGAGAGGCAAGTGAAATAGAGCTTAGAAAGCCAAAGCTAAACAGAAAGAATGAATGGAATAACAACAACACCCAAACAAACAACACTGACCTAAGAGAAGTATAAATAAGTAAATAAAATAAAATAAAATAAAATAAAATAAATAAGTAAATAAATAAATACATACACAAGCACAATAACAACAAACACATAAACACACATTAGTCACCCAATCACGAACACACATCACACATCAAACAAAACACTATACACACACGCAAACGCATGCGCAAAGAAGACAAAATAAAATAAACAAACAAGCAAATAAATAAATAAATATATAGACAGACTAAATAAAAATGGCGTAGCCATACAATTCAACAGGAGGAAACAATAGAACCACTGACGATGTTGCAGATGTGCAACGAAAGATTTATGATAAACTATATATATGTGTTTGTGTCGATATTGTATCTGTATTATTTTTGACCGTCGGTCAGTCAATGGCAACCGATATAAAAGACACAGAAGCGAAAAGCGAAAACCAACCAAACAGTGAGTGTGTTCTGTTATTAATTCTGGCAATATTACACAAATATGACCCTCCCCAAGTATAACAACATATATATATATGTATATATATACGTATATATATATATATGTATATATATACATATATATATATATACATATATATATATACATGTATATATATACATGTATATATATACATATATATATATACATATATATATATACATATATATATATATATATATATATATATATATATATATATATACATATATACATATACATATATATATACATATACATATACATATATATATACATATACATATACATATATATATACATATACATATATATATACATATATATATATATATATATATATATATACATATATATATATATATGTGTGTATATATATATGTGTGTATATATATATATATATGTGTGTATATATATATATGTGTGTGTATATATATATATATATATATGTGCATATATATATATGTATATATGTGTATATATATATATGTATATATGTGTATATATGTGTATATGTATATATATATGTATATGTGTATATATGTGTATATATATATATGTATATATATATGTATATATATATATGTGTATATATATATATGTATATATATATGTATATATATATGTATACTAAGGTTAATAGGAGTTAGGTATTATATACCCGTGTCCCGTTAAGGTATTGGCAGCATAATAATTAGCTCTATGCTTTGGAGCAGAGCCGTATATATGAAAAAGAACACAAGAGCGTCTACAACATCGAAAAATTTTTATTGGCTAACAATGTTTCTTCCTTACGTGTAACCGTAGGATTCATCAGAGCTATAAAAGCGGTTTGATTGGTGTTATGGACTCTACCAACCAAACACCCAAGAACAAAGAGTAAAGAGAGTAAAGAGCAAAAGTAGGGGACGATAAGTCTAATTTTGGTGCGGGAGGGTGGGGTGTTGGTCCTTGTTTACTAGCTGCGGTCATATTCATTCCCGGGAGTCGGGTGGTTAGCTGAACCATAGATGGGGTGGCGTCGATAGTATGGTGCAGAGGGTGCGCAGAGGCTACACAAACACAAAGGGCGTAGAATACATATATACATATAGCGGAGGAGAAGGTACATGAGGTAATTAGAAATGGAAAAAGAGTAATAATAATAATCTATAATTAATAGTGTATAATAAGAAATGGGGAAGATTACACTATAATAAGGTATAAAGGTAAGAATAAGGTAAAATATAAAGGAGGATAAAAGTGGAAATAATAAAGATAAAAAAATATATATAGAGAATATATAAGGAAATATAAGCAAATATTTGGAGGGGAAAACACAATGTAAAAAAACCGATTTTTTTCAAACAATAATAAAAATATAATAATTATGGGGGGAGAAAACAGGATAGAGAAATATGATCAAGTGTGATTAGTTGAGAGAATATAAGATGATAATAGTTATGTCCAGTTTATACATCTTAATAATAAATAATAAACAATATGTGTATCAGAGTTGCAGAACCTTCAATTCACTTACGGGTTCAAGCCACGTGGCATGGTCCATTGTTTATCTGTGCGGTCATGTGCGTTTGTTTTTGACACCACAGCAGATGCAGATAGAAATCAATTGATTTCTATCTGCAATTGATTTCTATCTG
>OZ024747.1:68790812-68798312 GCA_964016885.1 Eledone cirrhosa
TAAATTTCTGGTTGGTTGGTTGGTTCCATAACCAGATAGTTGTTTATAGTTTATATATTGTCATAGTTCTTTCGTCACACATTCTGTGACCTCTTCAGTGACTCGGGATTCTTTTCTTTGTTTTTTGTGCCTCTCTTTTGTTCTGTCCTACGCCATTTTGTTTCTGTGTGTGTGTTGTGTGCTCAGTCTGCTCATGCACCACATCCGGGTGTCTGTGTGTGTTTATGTTCATTTATATATTTGTTTATTTACATGTTACTGGTTGGTTGTTTGTTCTCTGTGTGTGTGTGTTTTCATTTTGTCCTTAATTGTAAGTTGTGATGTTGCTGTTCCACTCATATTTTCTATTTAATTTTGGTTGTAATTCTTTTATGTTTATTGCCTCTGTGATTTGTCTAAACATTGCGTCTTTTCTGTGTGTAGATTCTATTTCTATTTCTATGTTCTCTAATTTACCCTTGTGTTCTATTTTAGCATGTTGGTAGAGTACAGATGATTCTTTACTATCTTGAAGGTCTCGCCAGTGTTCATTTATCCGTTCCCCTATACTACGAGCTGTCTCACCTATGTACACTATCTTTTTGTCTCTACATTGTCCTTCAGTACATCTTATGCTATACACTACATTTCTAGTTTTACAGTTAATATGGGGGCTTATTTTACAGGTTATACATTTCTTATCTATACATGAGGGTCTTTGAAAAGGGTATGTCTTGCTAATAAGTGTTTTTACGGAGGTACCTGGTCTTTCTACTATCTTAATGTTGAGTTTATGTTTATCTAGGGCCCTTCTAAATTTGTAAGCTAATTCACCTCTAGGGGTTGTATCGATGAACATTACACTCTGGTATTTATTGCTATCATACCATGAGTTTATTCTATTAGCCTTGTTCCTAGTTCTTTCTATTCTATTCCAAAATTTGCTCCTATACAAGGGGCAGGTCCCATTTATGTCATTATTTACCATTTTTTCCCATTTCGTTCTGGCTCCTCTATACACGCTGATTTTATCTGGCTTGATTTCTACAGCTGGATGCCCTTCCTAACACCAACCTCATTTACAGTGAGTGCTGGGTGCTTTTTTGCTGTGGCACCTCCACGACCACTTTGCAGTGGAATGATAGGGACCCCATTCCCTATCATCTCATTTCTACAGCTGAGTAAACTGTATGTATATGTATATATCTAAATATATACATATAAATATGTATATATCTATATATATATCTATATTTATGTATATATATAGATATATACATATATATATGTATATATATAGATATATACATATATATATGTAGATATATACATATATATATGTACATATATACATATATATATGTATATATATAGATATATAAATATATATATGTTCATATATATATGTATATAGATATATACATATGTATATATATAGATATATACATATATATATGTATATATATAGATATATATACACATATATGTATATACGTATAAATATATATGTATGTATATATATAGATATATACATATATATATGTGTATATATATATACATATATGTATATATATATATATATGTATATATATATATATATATATACATATATATATAGATGTATATATATATAGATATACACAGATATATATGTATTTATGTGTGTATATGTATATATATGTGTATATATGTATATGTGTATATATATATATACACATATATAGAGAGATATACATATATATGTATATATATATATATGTGTGTATATATGTATATGTGTATATATATATACATATATATAGAGAGAGATATACATATATATGTATATATATATGTGTATATATGTATATGTGTGGCCGAGCTAGAGAAGAAATTCCAAACATGGAAGCATGGCCTAGAATCAAAAGGCCTTAAAATTAACCTGGCTAAGACTAAAGTTCTAGTTTGTAGGAAAGAAAATAAGGCGCTGGTCCCCTCCGGGAAATGGCCATGCTCAGTGTGTAGGAAAGGCGTAGGTAGAAACTCCATTTTATGTCCCAAATGCAAAGTATGGGTGCATAAAAGATGTAGTGGGATCACAGGTAAGCTAACTAAGAACACAGATCTTACATGTGGCCGGTGCTCTGGTGCAATAAGTAGCAGCAAGTGCCCAAAAAATACTAGCTCTTTCAATTGTGTAGAGGGTTCTATAGAAATAGTGGACAGCTTCCGTTACCTGGGTGACAAAATCAGCAGTGGGGGAGGGTGTTCTGAAAGTACAGTAGCTAGAGTCAGAACTGGATGGAAAAAGTTCAGAGAGCTTATACCACTATTAGCCGCTAAAGGGTTCTCCCTAAAAATGAAAGGCAGGTTGTATGATGCCTGCATACGAACAGCAATGTTGCATGGCAGTGAGACCTGGGCATTGTGTGCAGAGGATATACGCAGACTAGAGAGGAACGAAGCTTGCATGCTCCGCTGGATGTGTAATAGTAATATACGTGAACGGCAAAGCATAAACGAACTAAGGAAAAAATTAGAAATAAGAGGGATCAGATGTTGTTTACTCGAGAGAAGGCTACGTTGGTATGGTCACGTGATGCGCATGAAAGACGACAGCTGTATAACAAAGTGCAGGGCAATAAAGATAGATGGTAGCCACGGAGTAGGCTACCATCTATCTTTCACACACTTACACCTTTCCAAGACAATGTCACTGGACCGAGACCTTTGGTGGTACTCAGTAACAGAGAAGACCCGCCTTACCTAAATACAAAGTAAAACCTACTACAGTCAGTAGACATCTCTAATAAAATACACCCCCGTCCCACCACCCCCACCCCATCCACACCACCCCTTTCAATGCAAAGTTATGTTGGTGCCACAACATCCAGGCTGAAACAAATGAGATCGTGTAGGTGTCACGACAAAAAACACACAGTCCACGCTGTAATGTGGCCGTGTAGGCAACACGGTAAAAACCTCCCAGTCCCACACTGTAAATGTGGTTGGTGTTAGGAAGGGCATCCAGCCATAGAAAACCCACCAGACCTATGCGAGCAAGACAACCACTCTTGCCTCAAGTGGGAAAACCCCCGTCCAAACCCATGCAAGCGTGGAACAGGGACGTTAAACGATGATGATGATGATACATATATATAGAGAGATATACATATATATGTATATATATATGTGTATATATGTATATGTGTATATATGTATATGTGTATATATATATATACATATATATATATAGAGAGATATACATATATATGTATATATATATATATATGTATATATATATATATATATATATATATATATATAGATATACATATATATGTATATATATATATATAGAGATATACATATATATGTATATATATAGATATATACATATGTATATATATGTGTGTGTATATATGTATATATGTGTATATATGTATATATATATGTGTGTATATATATGTATATATATATGTGTATATATATATATGTATATATGTGTATATATATATAAGTGTATATGTATATATATAAGTGTATATATATATAAGTGTATATATATATATAAGTGTATATATATATATATATATATATATGTGTATATATATCTATCTGTATATATAATAAATGTTTCTCCGTTAGGCACAAGGCCAGCAATTACCCAGTGTATTACTGGTACTTTATTTTATCGACCCCGTAAGGATGAAAGGCAAAGTTAACCTCGGCGGGATTTGAACTCAGAATGGCAAGGGCCGTAACTCTATGCGTCAAAGCATATATCTGTATATATACAAAGAAAGTTCATAAGGAGTTAGAGACTGAAAATGGAAACATATCAGCAGTATCAAAGCATAAAAAGGATTCCTAACACTCTGACATCATCAAAATATCTGAATTTATCCAGCAAGTTCTGCACACCATTGACAACATTCCCAGAAAATCCATGAGGTCACTTGCAAATGATTTCTATGTGTCACAAAGAACAATCAGAAATGTTGTCCGCGAAAACAGATATGTCTTATGTTATGAGGAAAGGTCAATTTATGTCAGAAAAACGAAAAAGAAAATAACTTAATCAGATCCAAAAGGCTCTTAAACAAACTTAAAAATCCTGCAGAAGATGTGATTTGGTGTTTCTCAGAAAAACTTTGACCAAGATCAGAAATTTAACAAAAGAAATGACCGATGGTTATGTGCAGACCCTTCTGAAGTTCCAACAGTTATGCATACAACATTTCCTGCAACTCTCATAATTTTAGGGATTATAGGCAATGAAGGACATGTGATGCCTCCTCACTTCCTTCCACAAGACTTTAGAGTTAACTCTACTGCCTACATTGAGGTACTGGAAACAGTTGTTAAGCCCTGGATAGACAGTGCATGTAATGGAAGGCCTTATGTGCTTCAACAATACACTGCATTATTACACAAAGCTCAAGTAATGCAGGAATGGATGGCTAAACATTTTCATGATCACATGATCCCTAATATTTGGCCTCCTAACTCCTCAGTTCTCAATCCATTGGACTACTATATGTAAAGTGGTCAGTGAACAATTCCATTACACCAAAGATTCTTTGAAAGCCACCATAGTCAGAGTAATGTCCAGTATGAACCAGGGCTATTTAATTCGAGCATGTAGATGATTTCAACCTCACAGAGAAAAAAACTATTGAAGCTGAAGGTGGCTTTGTTGAACAGAATTATAAAAAAGATGATTTACTTTTATGCTTATAGCATTTTATCAATAATTATTATTAATATTATTAATAATAAATATTATATTAATAATAAATATTATTTGTTGTTATATGTTTTTCTATAAACATAAATCTGTCCTCAAATACCTATATATATATATATATATGTCTGTGTGTGTGGGGGGGGGGGGGGGGGGGGGGGTAAGTGTGTGCATGTATATATAAATCTTAGAATTCATAAATTTTTGCATTCCTATATGCTGCAATCTTTCCCAACATTTTTTTATTTATATTATATATTTCACATTAAGCAATTTATAATTCTAATGACATGTATAATTGAAGAACATATTTCAAATACCAATTATAATTATGCAATTTATTAATTTAATTACTGTATATGCTGGCATATAAGTCGATCCGGCATATAGGTCGACTCCTAAAATTCAGGTTTAGGGCTATATTCGCCAGATAAGATGACCCCAAAATATGACACTTGCAAGGGGAATAATTAAAAAAATTTAGTGACACCCTAAAGTCTAAGACACTTCTAAATCACTTCAGTCGCAAGTGAGTTCTAACTCACTGAGTAAACCAGCCTAACCTAACCTTAACGAACCTATGGTAACCTACTCTATGAGTTTACGGCAAGTCTTTGATATTATTATAATCTCTACATTAAATAGACTTAACAAATATGAGATTCAGTAGGAAATAATTGTGGTGGGTTACTAGAGTTATGGTAAGTGTTGTATAAGGAGTGTTAGGCAGGCAGTTGCACAGTCTATCCCTCAGTGGTAAAGGTTCATATTTTATATTTGGCAGACAAATCGACCTCTGCTTTTTGAGAGATATTTTTAGGCTCCGGTAATTAAAGCAAAGTTAACCTCGGCAAATCCCGCCGAGGTTAACTTTGCCTTTCATTCTTATGGGGTCGATTTAATCGACTTTACTCTCCCCCAAATTACTGGCCTTGTGCCTATACTAGAAATCATTATCACTCTAAAAAGTACAGTTATAACATCAAATCACTTCATATGATAACAAGGGAAATAACTCTAAAATGCCAAGCTTCTGATAAGTATATACATGTGCATATGTTTATTTGTTTATGTATAAATATATCTTCTTTTCTTCTTTACTCAATTATTCCCGAGATGGTCGTGGGTGCAGAGTCCTCAAACACTCCTTCCCGCGGGTCCTGTCAGAAGCAACCGTTTTCAAATGAACCGGCTGGATCTCCAAGTAAGACTAGCTGAGCTCATGGATGTTATCCAACTATCTTGCTCGTAGTCTATTAAAGTATAGTTATCAGAAGAAGTAATAAAACACTATATTTATAGTGGGTAGGTAACAATAGTTATAGGTAGTTCACCTGTCAGTGCACTCAATGCAGTTCTAAAGACCCGTCATGTGTAGGGTTATACTTCCACGTAGTTGTCATAAGTGAAAACAGTCTATACATGGTGCAACCATGAGATTTTATTTTTGCTTATATATATATAATTGGTGTTGGATGCTTAAAGCGTCCGTATGAGCACTCGATGCCCTTATAGAGCAGAGTATGAGATCACAGAAAAAAGAGAATCAGTGTTGCGACGAAAGGAATTTATTACAATTTTCAGAGTCAGGTTTGATCACCATATCGATCGTGCCTCGAGCTGGTCGCCCGAGAAACAATTGTAATATGTCCAATAAATTCCTTTTGTCGCAACACTGATTCTCTTTTTTCTGTGATATATATATATATATATATATATATATATATATATATAATTAATATAGAAATGGCTTCTATAGGATTACAAATGTTTTATTCAAAAGAAGTCATCAGGAAAGCCCTTTCCTGGTGATTTCCTTTGAATGAAATAATTCTAGTTCCGTAGAAGCCATTTCTACACTAAACATGATGTTTACACTCTATTAATGGTTACCCCAAATTCTCTCATATATATATATATAGTTATGTAATAAACAACATAAGATAATTATTTCATTTACCAGTGGTTTCTTGAAAGCAAACAAATCTGCTTTCAGTCATCAGAATGAAAAAATCCAGGTGTTTTTATTGAATGTGGATTTGAAAAACCACATTCAATAAAAACACCAGGATTTTTTCATTCTGATGACTGAAAGCAAATTTGTTTGCTTTCAAGAAACCACTGTTGTTTATTACATAACTATTAAGCTACATAGAGCACTCTTTTTTACTGGACCTTTCCGACGGAATTACTTCATTTATATATATATATATAGCGGATAAATGGTATTGTTCGTGTGGTAGTTTGTTGAAAAGAATAATGTCATGATTGAGTTGTTAACAACGTTTATTTTATAACAACAATATTTTATAACAACAATATTCACTTTGAACATCGAGTAATAATATTTATGGCATGAAATATCCCTACATTAATTTGTTGACTAACTTCTCCGAGTTAGCGTAAATGCATGTATCACAGAAAACGATACAGTAAAAGTTGTGTTGTATCTTACAGATACAATATGACAGGAAGAATAGGGTGAGCGTAGAATGTAAACAATATGAACTTAATATGTGTGTGTGTGCCTATTCTTAGAATATATTCTTCTCAAGGATGGTGCCTCATGTCTGGCTGCCTGGCTTTGTCTGTGGCCGGTAAGGTGGAAGCCAGTAAGGGCCGGGAGAGAGATAGGGTGAAAGGTCTGCTACATCGTGAACCTTAACACGGACTGCTTGCTTCGGTCTCTCTGGCTTTAGATTCCTTAACTCCTTCTATTTATAATAGTGCTATAGTTAGAAGGTTGTGTATATGAGTTGATTTATGGGCAGCCATGTGGATATCGTCTCCCAGGA
>OZ024747.1:68805812-68820812 GCA_964016885.1 Eledone cirrhosa
TATGCTTATGATAATAGTATATACACACATATATATGTGTGTGGGGGTGTATGTGTGTATGTATGTTCGTGGTTGTGTATGTGTTTGCGTATACCCGCGTCTGTGTGTGAATGTACGTATATGTGTGAGTATATGAATGTGTGTATATATTTATTTTATATTTATATATGTGGGTACGTATTTTATCTGTAGATTATAAACATACAGAGACATTAGCCTTGAATTTTTGTATTTACATACATCTTTTTGGCAAGCGTATGCATGTGAACATATATCTTTATGCATATCTGTGAACGAAGTTACTTATATGAATATATACACACACCTAACTGTATAAACTTTTTGTATTTTCATTGGTCAATTTGAACTCTGTTCCCAAACAGACCTCTAATTTTGAATTGTTGTTATTATCAATAAATATATTTCATTATTTCTGAAGACGGCATATATATGTGTTTGGTATACTCTTTTACTCTTTTACCTGTTTCAGCCATCCGGCTGAGGCCATTCTGGGGCATATTTAATTTTGATAGTTTGTATAATTTTGTATAATTTTGTACATAGATCTGTTGAATATGCATGCCAATTCTAACACATATGTATCCTAGAAACGATCGTTAAATAATGAACTTTTTTTGTTTAATATAAGGAACTGCTTCATTGTTTTATTCATTATTTTTTAATATTTTATATATATATATATATATATCATCATCATCATCATGATTTTACGTCTGCTTTTCCCTGCTTGCAAGGGTATATATATATATGTATATAATATATATTTATTAAAATAACAGTTTAAGCAAAGAATCGCTGGTTTCACCCTAACGGGATCTTCATATATATGTATATGTATATATATATATATATATATATATATATATATATATATATATATATATATACAGTAAATTAAAAATCGATAGACATATATACATATAAAATAAACACATCAAACAATTACAGGGGATAATTTGTAAAGAGTGTAAACACACATAGTTACGGAGGTGACATTAAAAATTAACAAGAATCCTGAATATAGATAGCTTGCAATAATGATTAATCTCCTTTGTATATATTCCATTAAAGAAATATATTTCACCATTAATCGGTGAATCACAGATGTTAAATCTTGGATCATCGGCAAAGGAGAAGATTTAACTATGATTACACACTTAAAGCAAACCAGGAAATGACGATGAAATGCACATGTGGTTTTAAAAATACACATCGTCCGCCATCAAGCCAGTGGCTTGAATGGTGTTATCGACCGCTAAAAATAGCAGCCGAGTCCTTTCAACAGAATAAGTTCTACTAACAGAATATATAGGAGCCGTAAATGCTACCAAAATTAAATTAAAGATGTCCTGTCTGAGAATATCAGAAACATGTGCCATACCATCTGTAAATTATATATATTGTTATACTTTGTGTCATGCTGCCAATAAAAACACACGCACAAATTGGTTTTCACTTCAATTTGTTGTAAATTTCCGGTGGGTTGGTTGGTTTGATAACTGGATGGTTGTTCATATATTGTCAAAGCTCTTTCGTCACACATTCTGTCGCCTCCTCAATGTCTAGTCCGCATGCATTACATCCGGGTGTGTGTGCGAGTTTGTATTTATGTGTTTATTTACTTGTCACTAGTTAGTTGTTTGTTCTATCTCCCAAAGTATAACAATGACACTAACCTTAACCTTTTGGTTTTCCTCCTTTACATAATAAATTTCCTCCTGACATAATAAGAATTTAGATTTGAGCTATGAAAATACAGAGTATGAGGTATAGAACCACTTTCTGGCTTTAAATACACAACAGTAGGCTCCAAAAACAGACAAATAAAAAGGCGGGAAATATCATGTTTTGGTCACATGATTCACGAAACCAGCAATTTCCATCAATGAAATTACTACTAAACTGTTTAGAAAAGTTGCGCTGGTGAGCTTACTTTTGAGGTATTTACCTGCTGACTCATTTATATATATATTGTAATGCCTCCGCCATTTTTTCGCAGATGTGTGATGAAAGAACTTTGATAGACTATATATATATATTTATATCTGTATTTTTAACCGTTGGTCAATCAATAACATACATTAATTGGCAGATAAATTAACTATGGAGATATAAAAGATACAGAAGCGAAAACCAACCCAAACCAAACAGTGAGTGTGTTCTGTTATTATTTCTGGCAATATTATAACAATATAACCCTCCCCAAGTATAACAATATTTGTTTCAACACGATTTCATATCAAAAACCTTGCGAAACAAATATATATATATATATATATATATATATATATATATACCTTTCTATTTTAATCATTGTTTATCAATCTTTCTATTTATCCATCTATCTACCTGCTATGAATAAAACTGAAAACATGTTTAGTTATTGATTTTCGATTGCGAATTACCTTAGCCCTAACTCTAACCCTTCAGTTTTTCTCCATTACCACGTCCTGACATAATGAGAATTTAGATTTGAGCTATGAAAATACAGACTATGAGGTATAGAACAGCTTTCTGCCTTTAAATACACAGCAGTAGGTTCCAAAAACAGTAAGATAAAAAGGCGGGAATATCATGTTGTGGTCACATGATTCAGGGAACCAGCAATTTCCACCAATGAAATTACTGCTAAATTGTTTAGAGAAGTTGCCTATTTTCAGGTATCTACTTGCTTGCTTATATATATATATAAATATATTTATATATATATATTTATATATATATATATATATATTTATATATATATATACATTTATATATATATATATATTTATATATAATATTAATAAATAGAAAATATCTTTATAAAACCATATTTATTTTATTATACGTATTTCAAGGGTACTAATATTTAAGTACGCTTTCGTCAGATAAAATATAATTATTTCTACTTTTGGCACAAGGCCAGCAATTATCCCAGTACATTACTGGTACTTTATTTTATCGACCCCGTAAGGATGAAAGGCAAAGTTAACCTCGGCGGGATTTGAACTCAGACCATAAAGGGCCGTAACTCTTTGCTGCAAAGCATGGCGTCCGACCCTCTACCGATACTGCCAATCCACAGATAAAATATAATAATTGGTGTTAAGATAGTGATATGTCTTCATGTGAACTTAATGGTATAAGTCTAGTGAAGATAGTGAATAGCAAGGTTCAACACTCAAGGGATATATGCTAATGAGGATAACGTTAAAACTGAAAAAACCCGTTAAGTTTAGATGCTAGATAAATATTAAATACTTATTTAAATTTTTTTTAAGGGTTTGCTATTATAGGTTGAAAAATTATTGTAGAGTCATTTTAGAGTTAGTTATAGAAATATACATATATATATGCACCCAAAGATATATACATGAGTTTAGAAAGAATGACATAATTATACTTATTTATTTATTTAATTTTTAAATATATATTTTAAGAATATGGATATATTTATAATATTTAGATGAGAATTATAATATATTGTATTAAATTATAAACTATTAATTCATTAAAGCAATTACAACAATATAATATGTGAATGAATATACACCGTATTTACATATACGAGTACATTTATTTTTTTGCATATATTTTAATACTATGAATGTAGTTATAAATATAATGTATTGTAGTATAAAAAATAAGTAATTATTTAGTACATAAATGATTATGCCTGAATATAGATCTTATTTAAGCATATATATACATAGAATTATAAAGGAGCGCAGGATAGATCAAGTAATAATATATATGTATTTTGTATATATACTTTAAGAATGTGAAAGTAATTATATTTTTTAAGTAAAAATGTATAGTATTATGGTATAATCTATTATTGCATATGGTTAGTAATATAATATTTAAACATGTATGCAAGTTGAAATGTCTTGTATATGTGAATTGTAAGTAAAGAAATTTTTGGGGAGATAATTTAGTATTTTAAAGAATGTTTACGATAGATATATTGTTTCATCTAATGTTTAACCTAATAATTAATTATAATTAATATTATAATATAAGTAAATAGTTCATATAAGATTTCAGAGCACCATATAGTAAATATGGTTTTGATAATAGTGTTTTACATTGTATAAGAAATATTTCTATGTATAAATTTAAAAACATTTAAAAACAATTAAAAATATATTGTACATAGGCAACTTATATAAACCACAGTGTAATAGGTTCTATAAATGATAAATATTGTGAAATGTTCTGGAGAATCGATGCAAACAAGAATTAAATATTTCCCTTTTTTTTTTGTTAATAATATTACCAGGATTAGTAATCATATGAAAGATTTCTTCAATACAGAGATGACAAATTCTTGAGAGTGCCATATTTTGGTAAACCGGCGCATTCGATATTTTTCTCCAAGAGATTGAATAGTCAGTGTTATTGTCTTTTAAAGACCAAATTAATAGTGATAGTGAGGTTGAGAATTTTTTATCCGATTGTTTGAAAATATGTTTATGATTATACCAATGCTCCTTAAATTTTGAAGAAGTTGCTCCTATATAGTTATATAATCTATCTCTAGTTTTTATGGTGCATTTGTATACTAATTTTCTATCAAAGCAATTATTCTATAAAGGGCATTATATGTTATTTCTGCAATTACATTTCCTTATATTGCTATTTGAAGATACCGTATTATTATTCATGTATTCGCTATTATTATTATTCGTAATGTTATTAATTATATTGTTATTGTCATTTGAGTTTACTTCGGTTGGGTTTAATTTCAAATTCCTATTATTAATTCTAGCAATATTCTAGCAATATTCATAGTTGTAGAGTAAGAGAGCTTGACTGTATGTCTGTTAAAAATGGAGTGATACTTATGGGAGTTAGGAAAAGATTTATCTAGAGCTTTAAAGAATTGGTGTGCTAAATTCCTAATGAAATTGGAGGTGAATACCAAATTATATTTCTAGTTCTGGCTTTTTTATATGATTTATTATTTTGCTTAATTTGTTTAAATTTATTATTATTATAATAAACTTTAGGAGGTTGGTTTATACTATTCTTATCTATGTAGTTAATTTTATTAGTGTATCCAGCTCTGTGTATAGCGTCATTGTAGTATTCTGCTTTGTTATCAAATATATTTTTATTAGCTGTTGGACACTATTAAGTATAGCTTTTTTTAACATTTCTATGGTGGTTAGAGTAGAAGCTAACATAGTTTAGATTCTCATTAATCTTATGGAATGGGTAATATAGGCCAGAGTTAAGGTTTAGTGTAACGTCTAAGAAATTAACAATTTTATTATCGTTTTCTATTTCTAACTTAATTATTAAAGAAGTCTATAATAATTTTCTTTTTTCTGCTAAGTTCACTATTGTTATGTTTATCAACTATAAATAACGCATCATCACGATATAAACTTCCGCCAATTTCCTATGTAAGGCGTTAAGAATGAAGATGCTAATGAGGTCTGTAATCTGAGCTGAGTCGTAATAATTCTTCGGTCTATCAGCTCTAGTCCAGAGATCGTTGTTAAATTCAATAAGAGTTTTTCGTGCAGTTAATATATATAATGTTTATTTCTTCGCTAGATAAGTCAGTATGCTTGGATGCGTATATTAGTGCTTTATTACGTCCGCTTTTTCCCTGCTTGCAAGGGTGGGACGGGAACTGATTCTGGCTTGATTTCCTAACACCAATCTCATTTACAGTGGCACCTCCACGACCACTTTACAGTGGAATGATAGGGACCCCAGTCCCTACCATCTCATTTCTACAGCTGAGTAAACTGGAGCAATGTGAAATAAAGTGTCTTGCTCAAGGAAACAACACATCACCCGGTCTGAGAATTGAACTCACAACCTTTCGATTGCAAGGCCAACGCTCTAACCACTAAGCCATGTGCCTCCATAGAGTTATTGAAGAATAATAATTAGCTATATTCATTTGTATAAATTTAGTCTTATTTTTAGATTTAATGCTTACAAATCAATCTATTACTTCATTTGTACCATTCCAAAGCTTGAGATATAATTTTTGTTTGAGTATTGGTATAATTCTATCAAGCATATTTTTACTAATAATTCCTAGATCGTATTTAGACGGTGCTATAAGTCTGACTGGTAGTTCTGCTTCAAAATTTCTTTTATGGTCTTTCATATTTATTTTCGGTTGCCTTGGAGATAATTTCAAAAGCTTCTTTGTTTAAGGTTGATAGATCTTCTTTACAGGTTTTTTAAATAATTTTTTCTAAGTTCTTTCAGTATTAAATTATTGTAGTCTTCCTTTTCAATTCCATATAAGTTATTATTTTTGTCAGATTTAACGAGGATCTTATTTGTTTTTTTCAAGTTATCCATTTTATGTTTGAGGCCTTTGAGGTATTCCTGGCTTCTGTAAGTTTTTTTTTTAAAAATTAATACCCTGTATTATACTTATTAGTTCATTTTCGAACTCAGCTAAAATTTTATTGAATGGTGGATTCTTCCTGGATTTAGATATAAGATCGAAGTTATATTTAGAATTGATCTTTTCAGCTCTTGATTTCTTTTCAAAATGGAAAGCACGCCAGTGGAGTCTTCTTATGAAAGAATCTGATTTTTCAATTAACTGTTTCATGTATTCCTTATTAGTTGGTAAAGGTACATCCTTGAGAGATGAAGAGATCTTAAAATATTTCATCATTTATTATAATCTGTTATAGAGTAAAGCGCTCTACTTAAAGGAGCTAAGTATAGACAATGAGTTATATGGTCTGTTGATTATCAACAAAGTTAATTTTACAACAGAAGCAGTCTACAGTTTTTTCTGGAGTATTATTAATATTAATAATATTGATAAATGGGAAATATCTTTATAAAACCATATTTATTTTATTATACTTATTTCAAGGGTACTAATATTTAAGTACGCTTTTGTCAGATAAAATATATATATATATACATATACATGTATATATATATAATATATATATATACATATATGTATACATATATATACATATATATACATATCATCATCATCATCATCAACGTTTAACGTCCGTGTTCCACGCTTGCATGGGTTTGGAATATATATATATACATATATATATACATATATATATACATATATATATATAATATATATGTTGATTTAAAACTGCACTATTCACAAGTGTTTTTTAACCTTCATATCATGTCTCTCTATTTTATCTGACGAAAACGCAAATGTTATCGCATGATGATATTTGTTTTTGAAATGCGCATAATAAAATACATGGAACTCTTTTAACCATCTTTTGATCTTATATTATTTATACTCCAGTCCTACAAACTGTAGAGTGCTACTTATCCGATATCTGCATTGTTTTATTGTACTACAATAAAACTCACCTCCTACATTATATATATAATATATATATATATATATATATATATATATATATATATATAACATATACATATATATATGATATATATATTATATAAATATCATGTTCATAAATATCAGGTTCATTGGGTGCATTTTTCATGTCAGCAGCACTGTATACATGTATATATATATATACATATATATATATATATATATATATATATATATATATATGAAAAAAATCTCTCTCTCTCTCTCTCTCTCTCTATATATATATATATATATATAAACACAAAGAGATATTTAATTTGTTGGTTATTCAACAAATTTATTTATAACAGATTCGAAGCACTCTATAGATTTCTTCAGGATTTGATCCATACAATTATATTTCCCTTAAACATTTACATTTACCTAGTGTCTAAATATAATGATCTTTTTCAACTGTACGTTTAGCCTAATTAACATATTCATACTAAGATTTGAAATTTCTTTCACTATCCAAACTGAACTTAAAACGATAAATTCTTGTTATTTGGACATGTCAATATTTTTAAAACAACTTTTGTATTTTATCTGATGAGGGCGTACCAATTTGTTACCTTTGAAATATATATAATAAAATAAATATGGTTTTATAAATATAGTTTCCATTTATTAATATCATTGATATATATATATATATATATATATATATATATATTTCAATGACGATAGACATCGTGATTTCTTCAGACAGCAAAAATTGATTAAAATAGTTTTCTAGACTTCTAACTTTTAACATTTAACATCTGAAATTTAGAATTTTTGGGGATTTTCAGGTTGTGAAAGCTTAAATATTTTCTATGATAAGTTATATTAACCATAGCAGTAGGTAACTTTCTCACTTTGAGGTTGATGGTCTGTATATTATCCTGCCATAAACGGGTAGTGGGTACGAATGCACTAAAATTCTGCTGGTCACCAAAGCTAGCAGTAAATAAATTTTGGCTGATTTGAGCTCCCACTGACCATATCGAGTTGGTAGGAGACTGGTAGCTAGAGAGAACAAATAAGGTTGGTGGTAGTCTTTGTTGTAGTTGTGTGGTCAGCCACCCACACCCCTGTGACTATGCAGGGCTGTCGGGATGTTCTGAAAGTTAGAAGGGAGCAGACACTCAAAGCAAAAACATGCACATTTTTTTAGTCTGCTCCCTTCCACTCAAAATTCCCTCGGAAATGTTACCTTTTAATCAATTTTTGCTGTCTGAAGAAATCACGATATCTATCATCATTGAAATATATATAACAGCTCAATTAATAAAGGACCCTAATATCTTCAACTTCGCATTTTCCTCTTTATTAATATACTCTGTCATCCCTGTTTTTAGGAAGTGATATGACGTTGAGTATATATGTATATATATGAAAAAAATATATATATAAATATATATATATGAAAATATATATATATATGCTTTCATTAATTAATTAAAGAAACCATATATATGTATATATGCACATAAATGTGTGTATGCATATGGAATTTCAGGAAGCATGGAAGTTTTAAAGGATGCAGTATCCTGACAGCTAGCGAGTTTGTTCCATAGTTCAGCAACTCTCAGTGAGAAAAAATATTAAACTATGTCTCTCTCTATATATACATATATATTAAACTGCACATACACATACACGCACACACACACACACACACACACACACACACACACACACACACAAGATGAGCTTCATATAGTTTCCTTCAACCAATTTTATTCAAGAGGCATTGGTCAGCCGGTGGCTATAGTAGAAGACAATTGTCCAATGTATCACTCAGTGGTTTTGAAAAAGAATGCATATAGATGCAAAGCAAACTTCTTAACCACACAACACTGTTTATATCTAAAAAATTTGACATTGTCAATAAGATTAAAACCTATGTAGGGTTACCCTAGTAGATTGCTAGTCTATTGCCTTAAACCTTTAGCATTTAAACCAGCCATATCTGGCCAGAATTCTTTCACCTCTTTCTGTTCAAACTGGTTGTAACTGGCCGCTCATACTGATGTTAAGGTATTGTTCTCAAAATAAATAATATCAAAATCTCATAGATTCGATATTATGTGAGATAATTATGTGAGGTAAAGATTTTACCATGAAAATACAATAGTAAATGTAGAGAAATGTAAATGCTAAAGGGTTAATCATTTGGCACAGGAAAGATACATTTGTAACATGTTCATACAAGATGTTCTAAGAAATGTAAAACAAACAAAAATAAGTAACTAAGAGTAACAAGGTATTTTTTTTTTTATCAAATTTTATTTTTGATTAAGGGTAACACTGATTCTATCTATCACAGAAGTCATATAATAATTTCACACAGACATTTCACAATTTGTACACTAATCCCCGTCACCCACAAATGTTCAATTGAAGATTATGTATATATATATATATATATATATATATATATATATATATATATATATATATACATACATATATTTATACATATATATATACATACACACACATACATATATGTATATATATATATATATGCATATATATATATAATTATTGTTATTAATTATTATCATTATTATTATTACTGTTTTAATGATTGTAGTTATTCTTATCATTGTGACCAAGATCATCACCATCACCATCACCATCACCATCACCATCACCTTTATGTTTATAATAATCATTACAATAATCATTTCTAATTTTGGTGAGGAAATTTGGCTAGTCAAATGAAATCAACCCCAGCACTTGACTGGTACTTTCTTTTATCGACCCGCAGAAGGATGAAAGGCAAAGTTGACCTCAATGGGATTTGAACTCAGAATGTAAATGACCGTTACTAAATACTGATTCTTTCTGCTCATTCTGCCAAATAATAATAATATTAATAATAATGGTTTCTGATTTAGGCACGAAGCCAACAATTTTTGGTTGGGAGGGGTCAGTCGATTAAGTCAACTCCAGTGTATTACTGGTTCTTTATTTTATCGACCCCCGAAAGGATGAAAGGCAAAGCTTAACCTCAGTTGGATTTGAACCCAGTAAGAGTGTAAGTAAATACTGATTCTTTCTTCTCATTTTGCCAAATAATAATAATGTAAATAACAATAATAATAATGATTTCTACTTATCGCCTTCGTAAGGATGAAAGGCAAAGCTAACCTCAGCGGGATTTGAACCCAGACCATAAAGGGCCGTAACTCTATCCCATAAAGTATGTTGTCTGACACTCTACCGATACTGCCAAATAATAATAATTATAATAGGTACTAATTTAGGCACAAGGCCAGCAAGTTTTAAGGAAAGGAGAAGTCGATTAAATTGCTTTTATTGACACCAGAAGGATGAAATGCAAAGATGACCTTGGTGGGATTTGAACTCATATAAATGATCATAACTAAAAAGAAACTGATTCTCGACTTATTCTGCCAAACAGTAATTGCTTCTCATTTAGGCACCAGGCCCACAATTTTGGTTGAGGAGAAAGTCAATTAAATCATGCCCCAGTGCATTACTGGTACTTTATTTTATCGACCTTATAAGAATGAAAAGTCAAATAATAAGGATGTCTAAATCTGACAGGGCCAGCAATTTAGGTGAAGGGATAAGTCAATTAAATCAACCAAGTACGTGACTGGTACTTTATTTTATCAAACCTGGAAGGATGAAAGGCAAAGTTGACCATGGTGGGATTTGAACTCAATAATAATAATAATGTGGACAATAATTAATAATGATAATAATAATAATAATAATAATAATAATAATAATTGTTTCTACTTTTGGCACAAGGCCAGCAATTACCCCAGAGCATTACTGGTACTTTATTTTATCGACCCCGTAAGGATGAAAGGCAAAGTTAACCTCGGCAGGATTTGAACTCAGAATGACAAGGGCCGTAACTCTATGCGTGAAAGCATAGCGTCCGACCCTCTACCGACACTGCCAATCCACTGCCATTATAATAATAATAATAATGATAATAATTAATAATGATAATGATAATTATAGTAATAACGATGATGATGATGACGATGATGACAACAACGACGAAGATGATGATGATAAGAGTAATAATAATAATAATAATTGTTTCTACTTTTGGCACAAGGCCAGCAAATACGCAGTACATTACTGGTACTTTATTTTATCGACCCCGTAAGGATGAAAGGCAAAGTCAACCTCAGCGGGATTTGAACTCAGATCGTAAAGGGATGTAACTATGCTAGAAAGCATGGCGTCCGACTCTCTACCGATACTGCCAATCCACCGCAATAATAATGAACACTTCAAAAGGTATGCTTGCTGGGAACAGCAAGAACCCTCTGATACGTCCTGAATATCTGAGGCTGCAGCTAACAGCTTGATGTTCACTTGAACAACCTTTCCAGTTAAATAACATCAATAACTGAGACTCCAAGAAAATAATAATAGTAATCATTATTATTATTATAATAATCATTTTGCTATTTTCATCATCATCATCATCATCATCACTATCATCATTATTATTTTTATTACTGTTATTAATGAGGAAAATTAAGATTCATTTTGCGAAGGTTCTGAATAAAATCTTCTAAAATGTAGCAAGAATGTGTCATCAGTTGTAGTAGAAAGCAAGCAGAAGTGAAACCATGATGTGTGATTGTAATATTATTATAATTACTTATTATCAATATTATTATTAATATTTTGGAGATACATATCACATGGAGAAATCGTTATAATTGATTTTCCTTCTCCTTCTCTTACACGAACATATTTGCTCAGCTTTCATTCAAAATATTTACAGGCAGAGTAGGGGAAACCTTTTTCTTGGCAAATCTAAACTCTGCATGTTTTTTTTTTATAATGATATAAATAAGATGATGTTATATCTGATAAAAAAAAGGGAAAAAAAACCCCCCATGAAAACAACAAAAAAAAACAAATAACAACGAGAAAATTAAAAAGAACATTTTAGAAGAAACACTCAAACATTATTCTTACCACATGCAATACAATTGAAAAAAAACAGCTTTATTGATTTACACATATTGATAATGTAGATTCTGGGATTGGGAAAAGTAGTAGTTTATATACACATGTATGTATGTATGTATGTATGTATGTATGTATGTATGTATGTATGTATGTATGTATGTATGTATGTATGTATGCATGTGTGTATACACATGTATGCATATATATATATATATATAAATAAATATATATATATATATATATATATATATAAATAAATATATATATATATATATATAAATAAATATATATATATATATATATAAATAAATATATATATATATATATAAATAAATATATATATATATATATAAATAAATATATATATATAAATAAATAAATATATATATATAAATAAATAAATATATATAAATATATATATATAAATAAATATATATATATATATATATAAATAAATATATATATAAATAAATAAATATATATATATATAAATAAATATATATATATATAAATAAATATATATATAAATAAATAAATATATATATAAATAAATATATATATATATAAATATATATATATAAATAAATATATATATATATAAATAAATATATATATATAAATAAATATATATATATAAATAAATATATATATAAATAAATATATATATAAATATATATATATAAATAAATATATAAATAAATATATATATAAATAAATATATATATATAAATATATATAAATAAATAAATATATATATATAAATAAATAAATATATATATATATATATAAATAAATAAATATATATATATATATATATATATAAATAAATAAATATATATATATATATATATAAATAAATAAATATATATATATAAATAAATATATATATATATATATATATATATATATATATATATATATATATATATATAAATAAATATATATATATATATAAATAAATATATAAATAAATAAATATATATATATATATATATATATATATATATATATATATCCACTGAGAAAAAGAACCAATGCAGATAGAATTTTTCTTTAAATTCTCTTCCAACAATTAATCCTACTATTCCAGAATATTCTAATGATGAACCAATTTACAATATTTGTTAAACCTAAAATTAAGGATAAAAAGAAGCATGTTTGCCATTATGGAAATGATATTAAATGTGGTGATGACGATGGATACACAATGATGATAACAACAATAAAAACATAGTAACAATGATAGCAGTTGAGAAAAATGAATAGCTGATGTTGCTAGGAAACAAATATCAATAGTTTCTGATATTTGATATCAAGTCTCAAATTTGGAGGATTATAAAATGCGTCAGTATCAATTTGATAGCAAGTCTCAAATTTGGAGGATTATAAAATGCGTCAGTATCAATTTGATACCAAGTCTCAAATTTGGAGGATTATAAAATGCGTCAGTATCAATTTGATACCAAGTCTCAAATTTGGAGGATTATAAAATACATCAGTATCAATTTGATACCAAGTCTCAAATTTGGAGGATTATAAAATGTGTCAGTATCAATTTGATACCAAGTCTCAAATTTGGAGGATTATAAAATGAGTCAGTATCAATTTGATACCAAGTCTCAAATTTGGAGGATTATAAAATGTGTCAGTATCAATTTGATTCCAAGTCTCAAATTTGGAGGATTATAAAATGTGTCAGTATCAGACAGGTACATATTTTAGCCCCACTCCTCCCAAGTACTAATGGCAAAGTTAACTTTGGTGGGATCTGAACTCAGAATGTAAAGAATTGTAGCTAAATACCTCAAAACATTTTCGCCAACACTTTGTTGATTTTATTAATCTACCACCCTTGGAAGACAGTAAAGAATGAAAGATGAAATTATTCATTGAAAATGAAATTAAAAAATTAACACAAAACAAAACAAAAAAAAAGTATTTTGAATGTTATAAATAAATAAATACTAGTCTAACATAGTTCAAATGAATATTTTTTTGTAAGAGGTTTAGAAGAATTTTGAAAGTATTTCCTATGATAAGCTTAACTTTGTGACATTGTCAAAAACTAAACCAAGAATATATTCAAAGTGAGAGGTGGTAACAATCTCACATGATCAACGAATGATTCTAACAAAACAAGGCAGAAAGAAAAAGAAATAACAGCTAAGTGTTGAATGCAAGGCTTCAAGACAATGTATATATTTCTGAAGATTATTATCTTAGCAATATTAGCTTGAGAAGAAATAAATTTGAAGATTCTCTTAATAAATAGTATGTATCAATAAATATTTTTTATGAGAAAAGTGCCATAACAATAATTAAGAATTGTAGTAAAAAAATTTGTACTTTCAGTTTTGCTCATTTCTATATATGAGTTTTGTTTTAAAATTATCAACACATATATCTTATAGTTGTGCATGACATACAAAACAATATAGATTGCAAAATGGTTTAATGAATAAAAAAATTATATAGGGAATAGAAATGCATGTAAATATTTTTGTCTATTAGATTAGTAATAATAAATATACTAGGTATGGAATTTCTACAAGGCTTCATTCAATTCGTTTCTAAAATCCTTTTCATGTTGTTTTTTTTGTAACATCTATTACTTAATCTTGTTGATATGTGGTGCTCAAACAAATTAATCTAATATTATTTTAACAAAAAAATATAGG
>OZ024747.1:68828312-68830812 GCA_964016885.1 Eledone cirrhosa
AAACATGTAATCATTATAATATTCAAATTTATTTTAGGTAGACAGCTTTCTGTACTACATATACAGCCATTAACCTACAGGGAGTTACACCCCCTGGCCTGTCCCAAGTAATTTCCATTCGTGGAGATCAGCGTGTTTAAGCACTGGTCAGTAAGATTGTGTGTCATAGGAAATAATACAGGCTTTTTATGTATTTCTACCTGCTTAATCCAATGTTTATCGAATTTCAGTACGACCAATGTTTCCTTTTTAATCCAGCATACTTTGTTCTCAATAATAATAATTGTTTCTACTTTAGGCACAAGGCCAGCAATTATCCAGTACATTACTGGTACTTTATTTTATCGACCCCCATAAGGATGAAAGGCAAAGTTAACCTCGGCGGGATTTGAACTCAGAATAGCAAGGGCCGTAACTCTATGCGTCAAAGCATGGCGTCCGACCCTCTACCGATACTGCCAAATGAGTAATCAGCAAAGAAAGCTAATACTTATTAATCAGTGCAACTCTAATATATATAGTATATATATATGCTATATATATATATATAATATATATATATGTATAAATAAATGTATGTATATATATATATAAGTATATATATATATATAATATATATATATGTATAAATAAATGTATGTATATATATATAAGTATATATATATATATATATATATATATATATATATATATATATATATATATATATATATATATATATACTTATATATATATATAAGTATGCATGTATATATATAAGTATGCATATATATATATATATATATATATATATACAATTGCATGTGTGTGAATTGGTGTACGCATGTTTTCAAATGTCTATTAAATCTGCTTATTAGCATCTTAAGTAAGTAATGAGAGGCATAAGAGATTGAGAGAGGAGACAAGAGAGAAAGAGAGAGAGAAAGTGAGAGAAAGAAAGAGACAGAGGAACAATTGAATTGACTTTTTCTTTTATTGATTTTATGTTTTATTATTCTCTCTTTTTTGTTTTTCCATTATTGTTGTTTTTAAACATTTCATTTGTCGTATCTCCTAAGCACAAATGTAAATCTAAATACATCATTATTGAACTAAGACTTAGAGTTTACTTTAGAAATGGAACATACATACATATTCATATATATATATATATATACATATACACATACACTCATACATGCACATATGCTTATATATTTACACACATATATATACATAATACACACACATATACACACATTATATATATATATATGTATATAAATATATACATATATATATATGTTTCTATCTATATATATATATATGTTTATATATATATACATATATATATGTTTGTATATATATATATATATGTTTATATATATATATATACATATATATATGTTTATATATATATATACATATATATATACATATATATATGTATATATATATATATAAATATATATATATACATATATGTATATATATATATATATACACATATATATATGTACACACATATATATATATATATATATATATATATATATATATGTATATATATATGTATATATATATAGTGTGAGGAAAAAAAGAAAAACTAGAGAGGAAAATCAAGTGAGAGCTTTGTTATGGGTGGGGAATGTCTGGACAGTAGTTCATCCAACCACACAGCCACACAGCCACACAACCACACAGCCACACAACCACACAGCCTCACAGCCACACAACCACACAGCCACACAGCCACACAACTTCACAGCCACACAGCCACACAGCCACACAGCCACACAGCCACACAGCTTCACAGCCACACAGCCACACAGCCACACAGCTTCACAGCCACACAACCACACAGCCACACAACCACACAGCTTCACAGCCACACAGCCACACAGCCACACAGCTTCACAGCCACACAGCCACACAGCCACACAACCACACAGCCACACAGCTTCACAGCCACACAACCACACAGCCACACAGCCACACAACCATACAGCCACACAACCACACAACCACACAACCACACAGCTTCACAACCACACAGCTTCACAGCTTCACAGCCACAGCCACATAGCCACATAGACACACAGCCACACAGCCACACAACCACACAGCCACACAACCACACAGACACACAGCCACATAGCCACACAGCCACACAGATTCACAGCTTCACAGCCACACAACCACACAGCTTCACAGCCACACAGCCACATAGCCACACAGCTTCACAACCACACAGCCACACAGCCACACAGCTTCACAGCTTCACAGCCACACAGCCACACAGCCACATAGCCACACAGCCACACAGCTTCACAACCACACAACCACACAGCCACACAGCTTCACAGCTTCACAGCCACACAGCCACACAGCCACATAGCCACACAGCTTCACAACCACACAACCACACAGCCACACAGCCACACAGCTTCACAGCCACACAGCCACACAACCACACAGCTTCACAGCTTCACAGCCACACAACCACACAGCTTCACAGCCA
>OZ024747.1:68835812-68855812 GCA_964016885.1 Eledone cirrhosa
AAGCCAAAGCTGAAGCATATAGACAGTATGCCCTCACCTCCCCTCCCACTGCAAAGTGGTTGTGGAGGTGTCATGACAAAAAGCACCCAGTCCACACTGTAAAGTGGTCATGTAGGCGCCACGGTAAAAAAAGCCCCAGTACTCACTGTAAATGAGGTTGGTGTTAGGAAGGGCATCCAGCTGTAGAAATCAAGCCAAAATCAGTTCCCGTATGGGCAAGATATGGTCAGCCGACCTGGCATTGCCCACAACAGGACAACCCATCTAACCCATGCTAGCGTGGAAGAATGGATGTAAAATGGTGATGATGATGATTATCTATATTAACATTTCCTCAACTCTGATCTTCCATACTTCACTTACAAAATTATATATGAAATCATTGATTATTATAAAAGGACTGGCTAAAAGTCAAAGTTAACCAACACGAGTTGGTAGTGTTTGAACACAAAACCATGAGTAACTAAATTTACTATGGTAATGCATTTCAGTTATTTCCACTATGTATAAATTATTTTCCTATACTAGCCAACGACAAACAGGTAAATCATTGGAGGGAAGGATTCTTGTTTATTGCTTTGATCGTAGTATATTAATGGTTTCTTATATCGGCACAAGGCCAGCAATTTTGGGGGAGGGGAAAGTCGATTAAATCGACTCCAATGCAAGCCTGGTACTTTATTTTATTGGCCCCGTAAGGATGAAAGGCAAAGTTAACCTTGACGGGATTTGAACTCAGGTCATAAAGGGCTGAAACTGCAAAGCATGGCGTCCAACCCTCTTCCGATACTGCCAATCCACCGCCCTCATCATAGTATATTAACGGTGCATCTTTTTCTCCACTACCAACTGATGAAAATTCCAGTTACGATTTGATTTCAGTACAATAAGAAGTGGGATAAAATACAGTAAAATATATTCAACCCGATGCTCTATATGTCATTACAACTTCTACTTTCCCATCAACACTCAATATGAAGTGTTATTTAGATTACCCATATTTCTGAAATTTAAAAATTACAGGTGACAAATGTATTCACTTCATAATATAGTAAATGCTATTTTAATTTTTTACTTAGGCAAGAGATAAAGCCTATTTTTTGTAAGGAATACTAGCAGCTTACAATATATATTTTGTAGGGAGGGCTAGCATCCTACACATATTTAAAAAAATTACTTAATACATTGTCAATGAAAAAAATTTGAATCTTTACTTTCTATTTATTACTCATAATTTTATGGAGAGGGTTAAATGCTCAAGAAATGGCATATGCCCCTAAGGAGCCCTATGACTCCATCAGGAATTACAGGACCATATCATTCATAATCTTATCAAGATTTTGTAATTACTAATTTTACTACAACATATACAGAATCACTGCCATTTGAGATTATTGAAACAGTGTATAAATATTCAAAAGAGAGATTAATTGGCATAAATTAGTTCAATGATTACATATATTTTAATTAACTCTTCAGCCGTGAAAATTACCATAAATTTCTTATTTACAATTAGATAGCAGGTAGCACATGCATACCTTCACACACACACACACACTATTTGGCATTTTTGTTCAAAGTAATAATTTACCAATATTAAATATGTTATCTTATTTAAATCTTCATCACTGAAATATGATGAATGTGTATAACTCCGAAGGGTCATTGGCGTAGCGTTACTTGATAAAGTGCGTTGCTCAGAGATCAGAGAGTCACTCAAGGTAGAACTGCTACTTCTCCAAATAGAGAGATCACAGCTCCAATACTATAAGCACGTGGTTAGAATGTCTCAGGAAAGAATCGCTGGACAGATTTTACGGGCAAAACCAACAAGTAGAAGACCCAGGGGTAGACCCCGAGCAAGATGGTTGGATAACATCCTTGAGCTTGGCTGGTCACGCTTGAGGATCCAGCTGGAGATGGTTGCTTCTGACAGGACCTGCTGGAAGGGGTGTTTAAGGACTCTGCCCCCATGACCCTCTCTGGAATAAGTGGGTGAAGAAGAAGAAGTGTATAACTGCTTCATTGATAAGGAACTTAATAAACCATAACATTTTTATTTCAAAAAGGTATGAGAAAGTATTTTAACTTTAAGGTCATATGCCAAATTAAGCTGTTTTAAACTTAAAGCTTTTGTTTTTGAGGATTTGCTAATTACAGATGATACATTTTAACTGGAATTAGTATCTTAGAACAAATGTTGAGCTGATTTGCTGTCTAAGCATAACTATGACCACAGCTGTAACTCATGTGTGTCGGATCACACAAATATGGTAAGTGTTAAGTTTATGACTATACTCTACCTATACTGAATTCAATTATATTTTAATCACTCCAGTGTTGAATGCAAGCTTAAATCTAACATCAGAAGGAATGAGCCTTGAACTTTTACTGCAGTTTGTATTATAGTGCAGAGAGTGATCAAGAGAGCAACAAAAGATTTTGAGGACAACTGCAACTACGGATGTTAAGACAGGTGAAATAGGCATCACAGAGCTGTATTTACTCTGAATCTCACAACCATAATTCTATATTCCACCTGAAGTTGACTGCATGCATTGGAATTAGTTACTCCATCTTGTCTGACAAGATGGAGTAACAGATTAAGACCAGAAAGAAGAGGAGGCACAAAAGAAAACAGACAGTCATTGAGGAGGTTATAGAATGTGTGACAAAAGAACTTCGATGAACTAACTGATAACTAGTATTAAAAATAAAGCGAAAAAGTAAAAATCATGTGGTGCACATGTTTTTTTTTATTGGCAATACTAGTAACATGACCACCAAATATAACCTGAGCACTGTACACAATAATTTCATTATTATTATATATAATATATATATATATGTATATATATATATATATATATATATATTGACATGGACGACCCGTCTAACCCATGCAAGCATAGAAGAATTGACGCTAAACGGAAATGATGATGATGATATATATAGTAAATATAGTAATAGCACAAGCAGAAGCTTGCATGTAACAGTAAACAGTTGTTTAACTAGGCTTGGCAGTAAGACCTGACATTAGTAATGAATTTTACTTAGTTGATCCACCTGACTGACAACATACTAACGGTGATAAGCAAGGAAATTATACAATTTCTGAACCCTTTAAGGAGTTGAGCCTCTGGCCTATTGCTTTAAAGACCTTTGGACAATATAAATGGAGTGGTAACAGATTGAAGCTTTAGCTTTATATAAAAGAGACCTTAACTCTACCAGAGGGCTGAATATTTCTCTCATGTATACATCTGGATATAGGTCACACACACATACACATATAGACACAGACACACACATATAAATACACACACACATATGTGCACAGGCACATACACACACATTGCTTTGCAATGGACAAAATCCTGTTAATGTCAACTTTGGCTCTTATCCTTCAGAGATCAATAAGTACCAGTAACACACTAGGGTCAATGTAATCGACTTTTCCCTTCCTTTCAGATTGCTGGCCTTGTGCCAAAAGTAGAAACAACAAAAAACAACAATAATAATAATAATAATGATTTCTAGTATAGGCACAAGGCCAGAAATTTTGGGGGAGGGGGGAAAGTCGATTAAATCGACCCCAGTATATTGCTGGTACTTTATTTTATCAAACCCCGTAAGGATGAAAGGCAAAGTTAACCTTGGAGGGATTTGAACCCATAATGTAAAGGGAGGTAACTATGCCATAAAGCATGTAGTCTGACGCTCTATATCATCACCATCATCATCATAACTATAATTGTTACTGTTGGTATTATTTCTGTAGTATCATTTCTATGTTATGTTTTCAGTTTGTAACTATATTTTATACTTGAGCTAACTGCTATGATCCCTTCCACCAATTTCATACTATGTGTGTGTGCGTGTTTGTTTGTGTGTGTATGTGTGTGTGTACATGCGTGTATGTGTTTGTGTATGCATGTGTGTGTGTGTGTTTGTGTGTGCATGCGTGTGTGTGCATATATATGTGTGTATGTGTGTGCATGTGTGCATGTGTGTGCGGCAGTGGGTATAGACACCTCCCTTTAGTGTACCGTATCAGTGTTGTGGGGTTTAACTTGTATCTTCCTGTGTTATTTTACTATTTATTCTGTTGTGTATGTTGTGTTTAATGTGAGATGTGATATTTTATTGGGTGTTAATTTTGTAAAGTATATGTTATATGAGTTGTGTTATTTTATTAGGTGTTTATTGTATAAAGGTGTGTGTTGTGTATGGAGATTGCTCTGTTTCAGTTGTGCTACTGAATCGATAATGTCTTGTGCAAGAATGCAAGTTGTTCCTAGCAGAGTTATTCCAGGGCTCACAATGTATAATATTGGGAGCCTTGGAATAGATTCTATGTTTTTGTCCATTATTATTGTTAGCATGTGCCTGTAGGCTGGTTAATTTGAAGAGGAGAGGGATGCGCTTCCCAGGTGCCCTTGAAGCATCGGGCGTTTCAGGATTGGGGAATTTATTTTGTTATATTTATATATATATATTTTTTCATTGTTAAATTGGTTTTGTTATTGTGTATTTTCACTCAATTTTATTGTACCCCACCCCCACTGTCCCTGTCTTTGTATTGTCCCCTATATGTCGGCCCTTGTGGCCAATAAATGAAATCATTATTATTTTTATTTTAGTGTCTCCTATATGTAGGCCCTTGTTGCCAATAAAGAAAGAATTATTATTTTTTCTTTTGTTTTAATTTTTCTGCTGTTCTTAATATATTTTGTTTTTGTAAACACGTTGTGATTAATAAAGAAATCATCATCATCATTACCATCATTATTTTGGAAAGGAAGGTGAGGGTGGAGAGAGAAGTGCTGCCCCCCCCCCCCCCCCCAGTACATTTGCTAAAAGGTGGATAAATGTGGCGAGAATGGCCCGTGTGAGTGGGCCTACTCTGACCTTGCACCTGTAGGCTGGTTAATTTGAGGAGAGGGGTGCCCTAGAAGTGTTGGGTGGTTCAGGATTGGTGGGGTACCTGAGTCGCCCCTGGGTCATCCCCTCCCCCTATTGGGGAATTTATTTAGTTATGTTTTCTTTTTTTTATACATAGTTTATTTTATATTATCATTGTTAAATTGGTTTTGCTATTGTGCACTTTTACTCCACCTTATTGTAAACCCCTACTGTCTGTGTGTTTGTATTGTCCCCTACTGTCTGTGTGTTTGTATTGTCCGCTACATGTCGGCCCTTGTGGCCAATAAATGAAATCATTATTATTATTATTATTTAAAAAAAACAAAACATAAATAGCATAAAATCGATCATACACATATCGAAGGTAACCCTTTCATGACTGCATTTCTAATGAAATACACTCTATTTTAATTAATTAATGAAGAACTTTGAGGGATTTACTAAACTTATTAATTATTTCATTACTAAGATAGTAAGTTAATATAAGGTTCTTATACAAAATTATTCTGGAAGATTTTAATTTAAATTGAAAACCTTTAAAATGGGTGGTTTTATTTCATAGAACCAGAACCGGTTTTGGCCGGGTTGCTAACTAAGTGTTTTTTGTGTAAAATTCTCTGATAACACTTACAGACCATATGAAATACATGCCTGTCTATTTCATACAGGTAGCATATCGATCATGACAAAAGCAGTTACCTCCCTTAGATATTAAATCGAACAATACCGTGAACAATTTTTTTTCTCTGGGTTCCTATCACTGGCTCTAGGCCCTAGCCACCCATGTTGAGAACATTTCATTGCATTATACGTATTTTTATTTGTTTGAGTTTTTTAAAATTATTTTTCCACTTGTATTTCTACCAAATTAAAAGCAATTTCTTCTTCTGATGTTCTATCATCTGTCATTCTTGTAATAAATGAAGAAAACCATTAGAATATCTTGGGATATCACTATGTTGATTAATAAAAATATTATTGTCATATATAATTATTATTATCATGTCCTCCCTCAGGATTGATCTTAATTCCTGGTTTAGTCAACACAGTAGACCACATCCAATGGTTTTAGGAATCATGACGTTGTTTCCCACTTTTCAATTTGTATCCAAAACCAGTAATGCACTGGTGTAATTTGCCGGCCTTGTGCCAAAAGTAGAAACATTATTATTATTGTTATTTGCAATGTTTTGTTCTGGCAGATGTTATACAGACACTATACCAAAAAAGCAAGCCATAGCCAATGGCCAAAGGTCCTTCCTTTTCCTTCAACTTTCCTACACCCTCCTCAGAATCCTTGCTGTTCCTAGCAAGGCTGTTTTCTGTAACAATCCCGTAGTGATGGTAATTCCTAATTATTATTATTGATGAATTTTATTTTACACAAAGAAAAGCCCACACTATTTTCCTGTATCATCTTTAATGTTTCCTTAATGTGAGTCCTGAGTGGTTAATAAAGAAATTATTATTGTTCTTTGAGTGTCAGTCATTGATGTTATTTAACTGGAAAGTTTGTTGAAATATCAAGCCGCTACCTGCAGCCAGTATCATCAACATCATAATCAGTGCCACCATTTTCAGTAGGCATCTACTTTCAATAATACACTTTGGCCCCTAAAAGCTAATTATAGATATTCCATATTCAGTTTACTTTTTTTTGTCACAATTTTGAATCCGTTATAAGTAAATGGTGCCAACCACTCAACCATTCAAAGTGATAAAAACAAAAAACAACAACAAAAAAAGCAAAGACAAAGACAAAACAAAATGAAAAAGAAAAAAATGTAATGAATTTGATGGCTCAGCAAAATGGCAGATAAATGTAGTTTGTATAGTTTGAATTAATGTTAAGGGTAATATTTACTCAGCATTTAAATTTCAAATTTTGGCATTTGCAAATATTTTATTTGGCACTTATCAAATAACCAAGAATTATATTTCTTTTTCCTTTTGTTTTTAGAATTAGAGAATTTGATAAGTCTTTTGAAAAGATAAGTCTTTTGTGTAACGTAAAAAAAACAACAGAAATATATCAGAAATCTAATTTATATAATATATGGATATGTATTATTGCATTTACACACACACACACATATGTGTGCATACACACACACATATATATATATATATATATATATAAGTATATATATATATATATATATATATATAAGTATATATATATATATATATATAAGTATATATATATATATATATATATAAGTATATATATATATATATATATAAGTATATATATATATATATATATAAGTATATATATATATATATATATATAAGTATATATATATATATATATAAGTATATATATATATATAAGTATATATATATATATATAAGTATATATATATAAGTATATATATATATATATAAGTATATATATATATCAGTATATATATATATATATATATATATATATATAAGTATATATATATATATATATATATATATATATATATATATATATATATATATATATAAGTATATATATATATATATATATATATATATATATATATATACATATATATATATATATATATATATATATATATATATATAAGTATATATATATATATATAAGTATATATATATATATATATATATAAGTATATATATATATATAAGTATATATATATATATAAGTATATATATATATATATATATATAAGTATATATATATATATATATATATAAGTATATATATATATATATATATATATATATATATATATATATAAGTATATATATATATATATATAAGTATATATATAAGTATATATATATATATATATATATATATATATATATATATATATAGGGATATAATTACGGTATGTGCGCATTTCTTCTAGGTTTAATTTTACTACTAATTATATGCGGTTGATGGTATATTTGATCGGATTCTGCATGCTGCCGAAATGTTTGATAAATAGTGAAACGGAGCTGCCGCGAAGAGGCTACGATCAATTGTTTGTCAGGGATTTCCCCGTAAGAAAATTTATTCTTAAAGCTTGCTAGATTTGATTTTGTATATGGTTAATTATGCTGATTAGAGGAAGAAATAGTATATATCTTAATATCTGATTGATTCTATATACATGTTTTATGATATATATATGTATATTACATTAATTATGTTACGAAACACTATTAGTTATATCATAATTGAATTTACATATGTTTCATCTTCCTGGATATCTTCAGAATTAACCAAGATATAAATACCTCAACAAATTCATTTCTTCCAAACGCAAAACATACTGGAGAAACGTTTTGTTTCCATTTTAAAGAACTGCATTGTCATAATAAGAAATAGTCCTTACCACGTGTAGCTTGACAATTAATTCACACTGGCACCCAAGCGAATGTTTATACAATAAAATAGTATTGTAATCATAAGCAATGTTAATTTGTTTACATAATACATTCTATATAAATGCCAAAAAGGGTAGATGCACACATTTTCATACACACATTCCGATATAATTGCACACCTACCCCTGTACACACGCACGCACATAGTCAATATTTACATGCATGTATACAAGAAGCATATGTATAAAAATTATCAAAATTAATAAGAACATGACAAATTAGTTAGGTTAATGAATCTTCCAATACATTTTACCCCAGAAACAGAACACATACTCTAGTAATTATTAAGGGGAAATAACAAATTTGAAGTTGGTAGCTCCCCCAAACTCTACCTGCATGTATACACACATCCACACACACATTAACTTGTTGAGGTATTTTTGTCTTTGTTAATTCGGAAGAGTTCCAGGAGGATGAAACATATGTAAATTAGATTATGATATAACTAACAGCGTTTGGTACAATAAATAATGTAAAAATTCGCTCTACGTGTAGATAATCTTTCATATATATTATTTAAATTGTATGTAGCCGTGTTTATTGTAATTAATATCGTATTTTGAACTGATATAAGTTTTTCACTTACATCTTTCCAGTTTTTATATTTGAAAACGAATTTATAATATATATATATATATATATATATATATATATATATATATATATATTTATTAAAATAACAGATTAAAGTTTAAGCAAAGAATCGCTGCTTTCACCCTTAACGGGATCTTCTGAAACTTGAGTTTCAGAAGATCCCGTTAAGGGTGAAAGCAGCGATTCTTTGCTTAAACTTTAATCTGTTATTTTAATAAATATTTGCTCTACGGTTCTTATATATTTGATATATATTTATCCCTATCGAGCCCTCTTTAGATTTTAGTCTTCAAATTTATTATTATTACTATATATATATATATATATATATATATATATATATATATATATATATATATATATCAAAATGATGTAACGGCGCCTGAAACCCACATTATTCCATGTAATTCATGAGCACAAAGGAAAAAGAATCCCGGTCTCTTCAAATGTAATATAGAGAAGAAAACACATGTAACCTGACGGACACACACACTCTCTCTCTCTTTCTCGTGTATTTTCTCCTTTATATATATATATATATATATATATATATATATATAATTTCTGTTTACCTTTTACATACATATATATATATATATATAAATACTTACATTAAAAAAAACTCCTATTTTAAAAAATTAGTAAATGAATTTCTTACATCTAAAGAAAAATATTAATTCTAACTAAATATGTATGTTTTATTTTCTATAGATATATGTACTTGTTCTGAAATTTGATTCGTGTTCTAAATCGTTTTCTCTTTGAAAGAAAATAGCAAAACGTACAATGTTATTGCATTTAGAGATGAGAATTATATCACTTTATGAATAAAAATAAATAGGTTATGATTTTATGTAAAAAACATTTACTAAAAAAAGAATTAAATGAAACTAAGCCACTTACCCATCTTCAAAACAAACACTAGTGTAGACACACACACACACATATATACATATATGGGATATATATGTATATATATATATATTACAGAAAGGAAGATTGGAGGAGTTGGTGTAAATCTAATAAAACTTGAGTATTTGCTTAATGACATCGTTGTAGTACTTATATATATATATATATATAAATACACAATTATATATATATATATATATATATATATATATATATATATATATATATATAGGCATACGTCAAGACGGGCGGTCTCAAAAGTGAAAGTAAATTTATTTTCATTCTCGAACGTCGTATTTACATTTTGTGTGTGTGTGTTTAGATCTAAATTAGTGTCGTTTTAACTGATTATATATATATGTATATGTGTGTGTGTGTAGTTGACGGTTGAGAGAAGAGTACTCAATACCGAAGTAATCTTGTAATGAGGCTTGCAGAATGGTGAGTCCGCCATTCTAGACGCTGCTGCCTTGCAGAAGTCCCAAATCGAAGCTCTGACACTCTCGTCCCCATCATTCAGCAGGGATTTTGCCAGGCAGCCGCATCATCTCCGATGGTTGGGCTTCCTATTCGGAAATTGAAGGTGGGATTTACGTTCATGATGTTGTGGTGCACGAACGGAACTTTGTAGATCCTGCAGACCTTGATGTACTCACACAGCTCATAGAGAAGACATGGAGCCGTGCAAAGAAGAAGCTTCGTCGCCAGCATGTTTCGTTTGAACACACACAAAATGTAAACACGACGTTCGAAAATGAAAATAAATTTACTTTCACTTTTGAGATCGCCCGTCTTGACGTATGCCATATATATATATATATATGGCATACGTCATTATATTTATTATATTTATATATATATATATATATATATATATATATATATATATATATATATATATATATATATATATATATATATATATATATATATATATATATATAAATATAATAGAATTAGGATTTAGCATCATACATATCTGTATACATATATGTACGGAAATTTGGTATTTCGAAAAAAATACGGTATGTTTATAGTTAAACATTTAGAAAGCCGTAACTATGCAAAACAACAGGGCTATCGCCCTCTGGTGGTGTCAAACAAAACCAAGGCGGACAATCGTCGATGCATTTCGAACTTAACTGGTACTCATCAAGACGATCCCTTCCACTCTTGCGATTGCTAAATATATATATATGTATATGTATGTGTATAGATACATATGTATGTGAGTATGTATGTATATTTATATATATCTAAATATATATAAACACAGATGTTTGCTAAGTGGAAACGCAAAAAAGTAATAAAGATTTCACTTTCTAAAAATTAAGGAAAATATTTAGTATATATATATATATAACAAAGAGGGTGTGGTAAGATACCAGGTGGACCATAACGCACCAGAGTACTCAATACTTAGGGTAGTAGAGTGGGTAATAGGAAAAGAGTCAGGACCCCGATGGTTGAGCTCCAACCGTTTCGACAGCTAGATCTGAACTGTTTTGATCTAGCTGCCAAAATGGCCGGATCTCAGCCGTCGGGGTCCTGACTCTCTTCCTATATATATAATAGGAAGAGAGTCAGGACCCCGACTATAATAGGAATCTATCACCATCATCATTGCATGAAAGCAATGCTGGTCAATATATCTAGAATGGCTTGATCAACACTCAATGATAACAGAAGGAATTCGTTGCTCACAGTGGAAACTATTAATTCGATTTTGAAAGGACTTTATACAGGATGGACAGACAATGGGTAAACATTGGACGAAGAATAACAACAAATACAATCATATACATATATATATATACGTGTGTGTGTGTGTTATATGGGTTATATTGAACATTAATAATAATGTTTGATTCGTTTGTAAACAAACGACCTGATTTGAAGCTGTGCCATGCTGGTAACCGATCGTCACCTGTTTGTTCAACACTGGCTTTGAGGAACAATCAACATGTTTCTGGGTCATTACCCTTCATCAGGACTGTATACCTCTGCCAGTCTTTATATATATATATATATATATATATATCAATGATATTAATAAATGGAAACTATACTTTATAAAACCATATTTATTTTATTATATATATTTCAAGGGTACCAAAATTTTGGTACACTCTCATCAAATAAAATACAAAAGTTGTTTTATAAAACAACTTTTGTATTTTTTCTGATGAGGGCGTACCAAAATTTTGGTACCCTTGAAATATATATAATAAAATAAATATGGTTTTATAAAGTATAGTTTCCATTTATTAATATCATTGATACTATACTCCAGAAGAAAACTTGTAGAGTGCTTTGAATCTGCTATAATTATATTTGTTGAATAACCAACAAATTAAATAACTCTTTGCTTATATATATATATATATATATAATAAGGGTTGACAGACCCAGCATATTTATCAATATATAAATATATATAAATATATACATACACACACACACACTTATATATATATATATAATTATATACACACATATATATATATATATATATATATATACATATATATATATATATATATATATATGTGTGTGTGTATATATATGTATATATACACATATATAATAAGTTTTGAGGAAAGTGCATCACTAGCTAAGATGAGAAGAATGTTAAGCAGTCGAAGAATTCTGTTTCTCAGCAGGTTTAACCAAAGAGATACTATATTCAACTTGAACAGACTTTTTTGAAAATGATAACTAAAAATTTGGAAGTGAAAAGTGTTTTTCAAGGAAATATACCACATTAAATGTTGTTCCATACACACACATGCACAAACACACAAATGTGTCCATATATATATATATATATATATATATATATATATACATATATACATGCATATTTATATGTATATATATATGTATGTATATATATACGTATATATATATATATATATGTATATATATGCATATATATATATATATATGTATATATGTGTGTATATATGTATATATACATACACATATACATTCTTAAAGAAATGAATAAATATACTGAAAGACAAAGAAAACCCAGCAATGGAATTGGGGAAGAGGGATTATGTATGTACACTTATATGTGTATGTATGTGTGTGTATGTGTGTATGTGTGTTTGTATGTAGGTGTGTGTGTGTGGGTGGGTGGATATGGCATTTCTTCGAACACTTGCCAATTATTACAAAGTCTTAAGAATAATGCAAGTTATATTTCCGTCCCTGAGACTTTAGGAATTGGCAAGATTTTTGAAACTCTAATAATAACATGGATCTATGTTGTTTGTGTTTGTTAGAATACAAAGGATGTGCAGCTGCCACTAATCTCTGCTCATTGACCAAATATTTTTTACACTCTCTCTTTTACTTTCTCTCTCTTTCTCTCTCTCTTTCTCTCTTTATCTTTATCTTTTTTTTATCTTTGTGTTGTTGTTTTTTTTATTTTATTTTATTTTATTTTACTTTTTTACATAGTTACCATAAAACCTATACATGGGGAGCTCTGGCAATATGGATAAAAAACTCTATCTTATCTCTGCTTTGATGTCCACACATATTGCATTTAAGTGGGTCTTGCTGGCAATGATAGCCCATATGTATGGTATACATTATACAACTTCTGTAGACAATACCACAATGCCCACACTCAAAAGTTTCTTCACTCTCTTGATCTTTGCTTTTGCGATCCATTTTTGGATTACTATTATTGTTTGGATTGCCACCATCATTGGGATTTAAGGGATAGCGTCTGAAAGGGGGAACATTCCCATTGTGATGTGGAGGTAGCATTGAGTTTGAAGGAGGAGTTTGATTGTTTGTTGGATGTTGGCTACTCCCACCACTACCTGTCTCTTGAATTATTTGCATTGCAATTTTTGAACCCCGACGATGCATCCCTGATAAGGAATTTTGTTGGCTATAGTATGTGCTTAAGAAATGATTCATTTGTTCAGGTAAGAGATCACCAGAAACACTTTCAGATGATGCAGTGGCTGATGTTGAAGGTTGTGGTAGTTGTGATGTTAGTTGAGGGCTTTGCTGTACTGGCTGCTGTGAAGGATGGGAAGGTAGAGGTGGTGGAGGTGGAGGTGGAGGAGGAGGTTGTTGGGAAACTGACATACTATCATTGAGCTGACTGTTAGGGAGATGACCAGAAATATCTGGTTTATGCTCAAGTTCCTCATTGAGAATCTGCAAACTTTTATGAAGCTGCTCATAGCAGATCACATGCTCTTCTGTCCCTTGTGGACTCTTTTCGTTGCTTGGAGTTGACCGGAAAGATCCAGTAGGGTAATCTTCAGTTGGTGTTTTTCTCTTCTCCGCTGAGTACATGGAATATGCTGCTGTGTCTGGTGTACATTCAGAGGTCTGAGACTCCATACAGTCTGGTGGCATGTCTGGACTAACACTGCTACTTTTGTTACCGTGAGAAAGTTCTTCGTCAACATCTGTCATAGACAGATGGTCTTCATATTTTATTTGAAAAGTATCTCGCTTGAATGCTCTGCTTTTTCTGGATCGTTTCTTAGGTATGGCTTCTTGAAATGGAGCACGTTTCATATTTGTCATCGCGGAGCTATGAATGCTTGTAATGGGGGACGTTAGAACATTTGTTGGCTGAACAGTAGAACCAGGAAGGTTGTTATTTCTGCCTTCAAGGTCATGACTCCCACCTATAAAAGGGGTAGACATGATTGGTGACTTTGGTTTACGTAGGTCCAAAGGAATTTCAGTTGTTTGTGGCACATCAGGGCTTGCCTGAGATGCAGAAATAGGACCCATTCCAAAGCGGTTCATCATTTGTTTGATTGTGCTAGCCTGGGGTGAAGTGGACTCATTGGACTGAATTATGGAATGTGTTGCCACACCATTAGTTTTAGGTGGAACATTCTCTGATTTGATGTCAGATTTGATATCGGTGAATTGGGGACTTTCATTGTTTGACTGCTGAAAATTTGTATCAGAGCTTCCATACATTGAATCTGATGTCTCTGTTCGTTTAGTGTCTGAAACATCAGATTGATTAAATGTATTTGATATCATTGTTGATCGCAAATTATGATCTTCAAGAAGTGCTTCAGATGAGATCCCAAAAGCATTAAATAAATCTTGGTTCTCTGCAGCATGAACTTTTAACAGATGGTTGTTCAAGGCTTCCATAGTTTCAGTTGTTACACTGCAGAAGGTACACTTGTACAAGCCTGAATTGACAACAGATGTCACTGAGGTAGAAACAGAAATATCTTGTGGGGGATGCTGCTGGTGTTGCTGTGCCTGCTGTTGTTGTTGTTGTTGTTGTTGTTGTATTTGCTGTTGTGATTGTTGCTGTTGTTGCTGTTGCTGCTGCTGCTGTTGTTGTTGGTGTTGTTGGTTCTGAGACTGTTGTAGTGCAGTCAGTTGCTGTTGTTGTTGTTGTTGATGTTGTTGTTGCTGTTGTTGGTGGTGTTGTTGGTGTTGTTGATGGTGATGATGCTGCTGTGATTGCTGTGTTGAAACTTGAACCTGTGGCTGCTGTGGATGTTGCTGGCCTTGTGAGAGCTGTTGTGGAGGGGGAGGATGAGGAGGAGGAGGTTGCAGAGGCTGCGGTTGCTGCTGGTTATGCGGCAGTTGCAGTTGCTGCTGCTGCTGCTGCTGCTGTGGAGGTTGTGGTGGTGGTGGTGGTGCTTGTTGTTGAAGTGGTTGCTGGTGTTGTAGTTGTTGTTGATGTTGTGGTGATAGCTGTGGTGCTGGCTGATGTTGCTGGTGTGGTTGTTGTTGTTGTTGTTGCGGCGGTGGTGGTGGCGGTGGTGGGGGTGGGGGTGGGGGTTGCTGTTGTTGTTGTGAAGGTGATTGCTGTTGTTGTTGTTGGGGCGAGTGTTGATGTGGGTCTCCGGAATGACTCCCAGAAACTGGGATCAGTGGTGGAGGTGGTCTTGGCACAGCTGGATGATAGCCATTAGGTGGCATCTGGTTCATTAAATGCCAGTAAGGTGGGAGTACTGTTCCATTCATCACTTGGGGTGGCATACCCATAGGAAAGAACCCACCCTGCATATACTGGCGCCTATCAGGTTTGCGCAGAGTTGGGCCCCTGCACGCTATTTTGACACGTCGGCCTTTTGCAAATCTCAGCCGAGAGACATTGTTATCGAGTCCTTGGGGAAGGCTGCCATCACTGTTTAAGACAGTGGATGGCATATGTCCTAGCTTATCCAGATGCTGCTTCAGGCTGTGGCAATATTTAGTAGCATATCCACAATCCTGACAACGAAATGGGTAGACGTTAGTATGTGATTTCATGTGACTGTTTAGCATGGATTTGTTAACACAGCGGTAATTACACTGGCTACACTTAAATGGCTTTGAACCCATATGATTACGCAGGTGATACTCCAGATGATGCTTATACTCAGTGACAAACGGACAAAACTGGCAGTTCAAGACTTTATCCTCTCGCATGTGAGAGCGGGCATGTGACCAAAATTCCACCTGAAAGTAAAAGTTTGAAAAAATAAATATAATTGTTTCTACTTTAGGCACAAGGCCAGCAATTACCCAGTGCATTACTGGTACTTTATTTTATCAACCCTGTAAGGATGAAAAGCAAAGTTAACCTCGATGGGATTTGAACTCAGAACATAAAGGGCCGTAACTCTATGCTGCAAAGCATGATGTCCGACGCTCTACTGATACTGTCAATTCACCGCCTTTTTAAAAGAAATAATGGTTTCTGGTTTAGGCACAAGGCCAACAATTTTTTGGGAGGGAAAGTCAATTAAATCAACCCCAGTGTGCTACTGGTACTTATTTTATTGTCCCGTAAGGATGAAAGGCAAAGCTAACCTTGACAGGATTTGAAATCAGAACATAAAGAGCCGTAACTCTATGCTGTGAAGCAGGGTGTCTGACACTCTACTGATACTGACAATCCACCACCCTTTTTTAAAAGAAATAATTGTTTCTACTATTGGCACAAGGCCAGCAATTACCCAGTTCATTACTGGTACTTTATTTTATCGACCCCGTAAGGATGAAAGGCAAAGTTAACCTCGGCGGGATTTGAACTCAGAATGGCAAGGGCCGTAACTCTATGCATCAAAGCATAGAGTTACGGCCCTTTATAACACCAGTTATTTACCTATCATTACCATCATTCTCATTATTGTCACTAGATGAGGCTGACATTTTCTCCTTTCTGTAACACGCACACACACACACTCTCTCTAAACCAATGATGTTCCTTTTCTCTCTCTATGTACATCCCGATTGTTTGATGCTCCCTCTCTCTATATGTAGTTGAGGGCAACATCAACTTTATGTCTGTCTCCCTGGAAGGATTTTCTTGATAGATTTGCTCTACCAGAACTGGCTGAGCCCCTTAAAATTAACCATGTGCAAATCTATGATCAAAGACGTTCTTACATGACCATCTGGTCATTTTTCTACTGACATTGTGCACCTAAAATTTAACCTTCTTTTTATAGACCAACAGCAGAGTGTGATCCAAGGGAGATTTAACAGCTATTTTTAGCAATTCAAACAATCATTTAGAGGCTCCCCCTTTATCCAGAAGAAAAGGATTCAGTTTTGATTAAACCCTTCCTCCATCAAAAATGGTAGATTAAATAATTGTTTCTACTTTTGGCACAAGGCCAGCAATTACCCAGTGCATTACTGGTACTTAATTTTATCGACCCCGTAAGGATGAAAGGCAAAGTTAACCTCGGCCTTTCATCCTTACGGGGTCGATAAAATAAAGTACCAGTAATGTACTAGGTAATTGCTGGCCTTGTGCCAAAAGTAGAAACAATTATTTATTGTCATCAATATAATTGAGTAAAACTCTTCTTTGAAGGTGGTGTCATAGCCAATGTCTAAAACTGGTAGAGTCATTGGAGCCCTCACAAACCCTGCTAAGGTTAGCTTTATTTTTAATCCTTTCAAGATTGAGAAAATAAAAAACCAGTCCAGAGTGGTGGATTGGCATAATTATTAGAGTGTCAGACAAGCTGGCATGTAGTATTTGTTCTGGGTCTTTGCATTCTGAGTTCAAAACACTGCTGTGACCTACTTGGGTGATAGACTTAAGGTGTTACTGGGTTTGACATCACTACTTCACCCTTTAATGCCTTTAGCAGAGTCCACTCTATTGAAACTATTCAGGCCAGGATTTGGGTTTGAGAATCCTCTGCTTCTACCTCCCTCGTCCACCAGTCTCTGAAGCCCTTAAAAAGTCATGGGCATTGCCCTTCATTCACTAACTAATATATATATATATATACATATATAGGAAAAGAGTCAGGACCCCAATGGCTGAGCTCCGGCCGTTTTGACAGCTAGATCTGAACTACTCTTTCCCTATTATCAACTCTACAACCCAAAGCATTGAGTACTCTGGTGCATTATGGTCCACCCTCTTTGTTTTATATACACACACACACACACATATATATATATAAGAAGTAGAAAAGAAAATGTACCTTTGTAGGTGTTTCATGGCCACAAGTTTTGCATGTAAATTTCTTTGGTTTAGCTGGCATTTTGCCTTTTTTCTGTTTATTGGCAGCCAGTTGTTCTGGAGAGGTGTTGCTATGAAAGTTTTCTATGTGTTTTTTCAGTCTTCCTTCAGTTCTTGATTTATATTCACACATTGGGCATGCATGTTTAAAATGGATGGAGGTGTGTTCTTGGAATGCCTCTTTACCAGCAACTGGAATATACAATGCACACAAAAAAAAAAAATGAAAAATTTGAAAAAAGAAAATGTAATACAGAGTTTTATGAATGCAAATTTTTATCTCAATCCCCAAAAGAAGTAAAATAAAGGAGGATAGGGTGAAACAATTAAAAAATGATGTCGTATTTATTTATCTATAACAACATACAGAGAAATGAAGAAGGAGACATATATATGTTATATACAGTGAAATTCTGTTATAACGAAATTCACGAGGTATAAAAAAAAATTGTTGTAATGAAAAAAGTCTTTATAACAAGATCGACCTTACACGTGAAGTGTGTGGCCCCCTGTTATAATGGTACTTGTTATAACGGAATTTTACCTGTATAAACATATATAAATATGTGTGTAAGCTTGTGTGTATGTGTATATGTGAAAGTGTGTATGTATGTGTATGTGTGAATGTATGTAGTACAGTGATAAGCATCATCATCATTGCCAGTCATACAGGAGACTAGGGTGTAATTCCTCAATTGAGAGGTTGTAATATGTGTGTGTGTGTGTGTATTTATGTATGTATGTATGCATGTATGTTTTCTCTTTCTCTTAATTTCGAGTATATTTTTTTGACCGGCCACCTTCCTGGTGGCAAGGTTGTAAAAGAAAAGAAATTGTCATCCCTTGAATCGCAAGAATGTTTTGCAAATTTTGAAGGTGCCAGCTATCGCAGCCATTTGTAGGCTATGAATTAGGGAGCTGCGCTCTTTGTCCGCAAATCCAAGTTCAGTCATACTTTGGTCCAAGCGGGTTGGTATATAACCCGTAGCTCCAATAATGATGGGTATGAAGCTAAAGGTGTATCTTGGATACTGGATTTGTAAACTCCTCATCAATGGTCCGTAGATGTCCTCCTTCTCCTGTATTTTTCTGACAACGTTTACATCAAGTGGGTAGCTGATCTCCACAACAGAACACGTTTTCAATGTGTGGTCCCAAACAACAATATCAGGCCGGTTGTGCTTTAATTTGGTGGCAGTTTTTATCTTCAGGTTCAACCAGTATTCCTTAGTGCCATCTGTCTCAATATATTCTTCCTCGTTTGTTGTTAATTTTGTTTTCCGAAGTGCGTTCCAGAGGGTTCTAGCTATCCCATCATGTCTCATGGGGAGGTAGTAGCGAGATGACATTCTTTCGCAGCTGGCAACAATGTGGCTCACATCCATATGTATGTACATATGTATGTATGTACGTATGTATGTATGTATGTATGTATGTATCATCATTTTCATCATCATTTCATTTTACGTCCGCTTTTCCCTGCTTACAAGGGTGGGACGGGAACTGATTTTGGCTTGATTTCTACAGCTGGATGCCCTTCCTAACACCAACCTCATTTACAGTGAGTGCTGGGTGCTTTTTTGCCATGGCACCTCCACGACCACTTTACAGTGGAATGATATGGACCCCAGTCCCTATCATCTCATTTCTACAGCTGAGTAAACTGGAGCAATGTGAAATAAAG
>OZ024747.1:68860812-68890812 GCA_964016885.1 Eledone cirrhosa
TTCTTCAATTAACACTACATCAATTATTACATATATGATTTTATCTCATGTAAGCTAATTTTCTTCCTCCTTAGTTGTGCTATATAGTCTTCTAATTACTTTTATAACTTCATCCATTATTTTAAGGCATGTGTGGATTGAGCATCTCCTTTGCCTTTGTAACTGTTGATAAGAATACTTATATGCCAGATATTGGGTATGTCACCTCCCTGTACTATCTGATTGACTATACAAATGACTACTGCGTGCTGTACTTTGCCAGATATTTTCATCATATTATCGACCAGCCCTAATGGTCCAACTGATTTCTTTCTCTTTGTTTCTTTAATTGTGCTTTTGACTATATAGCTGTCAACTCCAATAGCTGGTTGCCTATCTTGGGTTTACGTGGGTTGTTCTTCCTCCCTCCCCCACATTTTCTTCATTCAATAATTTCTTGTAATAACATCTCTACATCATTTTTTCTTGGTGTCATTTTCAATTTATATATAAATTTTGCCAACATTTTGATTTATGCTGACACACTGTTAGTAATCCAGAACACCTTATACCTCTGATGCTATTATCACAGAATATTGGCAAACCCCTTACTTTCAGTTTCTCTCTCTTCTATACATACCTAACATCTAGCAACCTAATATTTTTCCTTTCTGCCTCTTTTCTTCCAATTTTTCCAGGCCTGACTTTTAACTTTTTGGTGCTTGTGTCATTCCATCACCATCTCATCTTCCTGGTCATCAACTTACTTTATCAAAAGAATTTATCTGTGTCTCACAGTAGGTTTATCTCATTGAAACTCCCAGTTGTCCTCTATGTTATAAAGCAGTATTTTCTCCTCCTCAATGTGTATATCACCTAGAATATCTCTATACCTATGTCTAGCAGATCTTTCATCTTCTTTATGTTCCCTCTCCATATTATCTTGCATCTCACTCCATCAACCTCTTACTCCAGTCTATCAACTTCTTATTGATCTATAGAGATTGGTGTATTCTTCACCAAGGAAAGACATAGTATTCCCAACTAGCTCTTTATTCCCTTTTTGATGATTATGAAGTCTATGTTGTTTCTGAGTTTACCTGATAGGTAGTTGATCATATGGTAGTGAAGAGTAGATTAAATGATGCCTGTGTGAGAAGTGCTATGTTGCATGGCAGTGAGATATGAGTGGGGAATGTAGAGGGTATGCATGTGAAAGCTGGAGAGAAATACAGCAAGCATGTTCTATTGGATGTATAATGAATGACGAAACTTAGGAGAACTGAAAGAAAAACTGGATTAAAAAAAGAATCAGATGCAGTGTGCAAGGGAGAAAACTGTGTTAGTATTGATATGTGATGGGGTGGATAATAATTTGATGAAGAAGTGATAGATCTCAGTAGAAGGTTGCTGGTGTAGAGGAAAACTGTGGAAGACCTAAGTAGAAGTGGTTAGAGCTGATTTCAAAAGTTGAGCCTTACAGTGGAGATGACAAAGGAGAGCAATGCGTGGAGGGAAGCTGTGTTGGAAAAGACCTATCCAACCCATGCAAGCATGGGAAATTGGACATAAAATGTTGATGATGATGATGATATAAATACATACAAATCCATAGACATGGCCCTCTGCCGGATTAGTGGACTGGAACAATGAGAAATAAAGTGTCTTGCTTAAGGACACAACACACTGACAAGAATCGAACTCATGACCTTAAGATTGTGAGTCAAACATGCTAATCATGAAAGCATGCACCTTTACACACACACACACACATGCATACACACACACACACACGCACACACACAAACATACACACACACACACTCGTATACACATCAACATACACCTATATGTATATAATGTTAAAATTATTATGATTATATTTACATATTATATACATATACAGCAGATTGGCAGTATTAGTAGAGTGTTGGGCACCATGCTTCACAGCATCGAGTTACATCCCTTTACGTTCTGTGTTCAAATCCTCCCAAGGTTAGCTTTGCCTTTCATCTTTATGGTATTGATAAAATAAAGCACCAGTAATGTACTGGGGTCAATCGACTTTTCCCTCTCCAATAATTGTTGGCCTTGTGCCTAAATCAGAAACAATTATATTTACAAGCGATAATTTCTTTGAAATCAAATTCTTTAAGAAGACCATCTAAAAATGGTGAGGTATAGGTATATGGCGGTTTTCTCTTTGAAGAATTTTGTGATGTAATTATGTCCTGCCATTTTGAGATTAACCTCAATAAAGATGTAAGGTAAACATAGTATTGTTAGAGATATTATATATTACTTGATTTGGAAGATTGCCACAATAAGGAGTGGTAATCTAGAAATTATTCATCAAATCTGAATATTTCTGTTTAGAAAACTGAAAAAAAAAAATGTTTTGTATATCAATTTTCAGTCCTTCCAACATTATTAGCACACACCTACATGCACATGCATATACACACATACGCACACACACAGATACACTCACACCCACACCCACACACACACATATGCACACAAATGCATGAACACCTACACACACTCAGACACATGCATATATATATATATATATACATACATATACGTATATATATATATATATATATATGTACACACACACACATACGGTAAGAGCTGATTTTTGTCATCTTTTGGAATTAATTATTTTCAGCAAGAGTAACCTGGTGATAAAATTAAGCAAATAAAGTGCTAATATTTTCAATGATATGATAAGCAACTTCCATTGTACTCTCCTCATTTGTGGTGTCCCTGGTCTCAGCGCTCCAGACTCTCTCTCTGTATATATATATATATATATATATTATATATATATATATATATACAATATGTTGAAAAGGTAACACACTAGAGAGAGATATACAGTGTGCCATCAATAAAACAGGGTAAAACCATCAGTGTAGATTCCATACACTCTCTAGTGTGTTACCTTTTCAACATATTGTATTTTAAAGAGCTCAGGATTTCTTCTCCTTTGAGCACATTATTTACAGGGAATGGCAAGGGTCTATGGCTCCGTTAATTTAGTGTGATATATATATATATATATATATATATATATATATATATATATATATATATATATATATATATATATATCCTTTATGATTTAAACACATATGTGTGTGTGTGTGTGTATATATATATGTGTGTGTGTATTTCTCTCTTTACAGTGTTATAAAGAGCTTGGAATCTGTTCCTTGAGCTTATTTGATTATAAGTAAATATTTGAGTTTTTAACTCAACATTTTAATTTTATATATATATGGTATACCCCTCTCTCCTAGTTATCGCATTTTGGATGTCCCCCTAGATCAAAGAAGGGGAGGCAGAGAGGGTGTCTGTCTTTCCTTGTGTCTGCATGTTCACCTAAAACTCTTAGCGAAAGCGAAGTATATACTATCAAGTCTTACTCGATTGTGAGTGACAGATGTAGCTATAGATATATCAATCTGTTTCACTAAATAGGTCTCTCTCTCTCTCTCTCTCTCTATATATATATATATATACAAGGTGTCCCCTCAAAATATATACACACTGCAACATCATTCTAATAAATATTGCCTGTACAAGTATTCAAATTGTGTATACATATTTTGGGGACACCCTGTATATATATATATATATATATATATATATATATATATATATATATATATATAGATATAGATAGGTAAATATACACGGGTGTGTATGATTGTGTATAGACAGTCGAGTTTGCAATTTTCAACAGTTGAAAATTGCAAACTCGACTGTCACCACATATTATGAACCTGAAGATTGCGAAAGCATGAAAGTACTTGTTCAATTAACACTTAGAATTTAATATTCTATCATACTATTTCATTATAATACCATCATATATTTTAAAGGATTGTAAATAAAACGAGTAAATCAGACAAAGTTGGAATTCCTCTTATTAATATATATATATATATATATGTTTATGTGTATCTGTGTTTGCATATTTATTGTTATATCCGGCTAATTTAATAGTTTTATTGTTTCAATTAGTTGCATTTTAGTTTTTTATTTTATAGGTAACTAGCAGATATGATAAAGTACATGGTTTATCATAGTGTACCTCTGACAGAAGGAAAAACATCAAAGATGGATCGTTTGCACTTTCGAAATATAGCAAAGAGTTACCTCCCTTGCAATGCTAATCCATGTTTTTAACAAGATTTTAGCTTGTCAAAAATGACCTCTTTTGTAATAGAAAATCAGTTCTCTGCTTCTTCGTTTAATTTGTTACATTATAAAGAGGGAAAAATATTATTCGATAACATAACCAAGGAATATATACTATTTTAAATTAAATTACCAATAATGCTTTTGCAAGGTGTAATTATTAAAAAAAATTCATCTTTAGTTTTTTAATTATCTAAATATTTATTTAACTCCTTAACACCTGTCAGTGTTAATTTGTTGGCCTGAGGAGTAATAAAAACAAAATTTGTTTTAAAGCTAGCACTCTTTTATGGATGATAAACAAAATATAAAAAAGGTGAGATGTCCGAAGCTCTACTGATACTGCCAATCCACTTCTATTTATTTAATAAATTATGATTGTAATAAATGTATACTATTAAACTGTTAACTCCTAGTTTGTGTTTGATATAAATAGTGTTTGAATATATATGGTAGGATAAAGAAATGGCCTATTATCTGTGGAACTTATATACAGAATCTCTTATGTCTTTTTGTGTACAAAGAGATTAACAGAATGTTCTCCACATCGGTTTAAATTTTCGCAATGAGGCTTATAAACAGTAGTTATACTGATATTAAATTTATCTTAGATATTGTTATCATTTTACTGGTTTATTTCAGGCAATAGGAAATTATCATATATGACTGGCTACCATATGTCACCTTTTAAAGAAATATAATTTATAGATAATCTTATATGCTAAATATAATATTACAAATAGTGTGATAATATTCATTTCATGCACTGTAGCCCCCACCCCCTATATATATATGTATAATAATTGTAACATGAACTCTATTCTTCTTATTAACAACACACACACACACACAAATATATATATATACTGTAGAATAAGTTTGGTAGAAATATCCAAGGGTATGAGCACTCAGTTGATAGGACAAGTTAACTATAATTAGTTACAACAGTGACATATATGTCACTGTTGTAACTAATACATATATATATACATGTGTGTGTGTGTATTGAATTTATAGTTAGTAGTTTCAGTGTTATTGTCTATGGAAAATAATCCAATAAGTTGGGCATTTAATCCTCTGGAGACAGGAAAACTCACACCAGCAATACACCATTTCATTGGGCTACCGTTACTCCAGAGTGCAGCCAGTAAATTTTTCTATTATTTTGATTTTTATCATTCAGTGAGAAAGTATGTAAGCAATGTATTCTAGATCTGCTGAGTGGGTAAGAAGTTAAGAATTCAAAGTTAGTAGCCTATTAGATTATTTTTCATAGTTAAAAATGCTGAAGCTACTAATTCAAAAATTCAAAACTTCTTACCCACTGAGTGGTTCAAAAATAGATTATTTACACACACACACACACACACACACACACACACACACACACACACACACACACACACACACACACACACACACACACACACACACACACACACACACACACACACACACACACACATATTCTTTAAGAAATAGAGTTCAACTGTTCCTGTTTATGCTTTTCATAAGAGCTCATAATGCTGGAGGTAAACCAACCCTATTGTTATATAAGAATTTGTGCAATCATCAATAACTTTAAGCAAGTGAAACATTTGTAATGAAAATAAATATATGTTAAATTGATATTTCACTCTCCATTTTTGATACATACATATACCATATACATACATATACACATATGCATATATATATACATACATATATATTCAGTGATATATATATATATATATCACCGAAATATATATTGCAGCGAATATGAATATAACATGAAATGTAAGAAATGTAATTCGATAGTTTATATATGTGTGTGTGTGTGTGTGTATGTGTATGTGTGTGTGTATGTGCATGTGTGTGTATACATGTACATATATATATATAAATCACTCTATCTATCTCTAGCTACCTATTTATTTTACATTTCTCTCTTTCTTTTTATCTATCTATCTATCTATATCTACCTCTCTCTCACTGATGATGATGATGATGGTGATCATCATCATCACCGTTTTACGTCCGTTCTTCCATGCTAGCGTGGGTTAGATGGGTTGTCCTGTTGTGGGCAGTGTCCGGTCGGCTGACCTTGTCTTGCTCATAAGGGAACTGATTCTGGCTTGATTTCTACAGCTGGATGCCCTTCCTAACACCAACCTCATTTACAGTGAGTGCTGGGTGCTTTTTTTTTCCGTGGTGCCTCCACGTCCACTTTACAGTGTGGGCTGGGTGCTTTTTTGCCGTGGTACCTCCACGACCACTTTACAGTGGGAGGGTGTGTGGGCATATTGTCTATATGCTTCAGCTTCGGCTTGATATATATATATATACAAACAAACACACAGGCAGGTATGTGATTGTATATCTGTGCAATTAATTATGTTTTGTCAGCAATTTGTTCTCTTTAGTTTACAACATACTAAGTGAAAATGAACACATACTCAAGGTGTATTTCGTATTTATAGTTCATTACACACATGTTATAGTTCATTGCACATTTGCAGCAGCGTGGACAAGCAAGTTAAAGCAGTGAAAGCTTTTTAATGAAATGGAAAAGTTCCAATTAATATATAAGTCGCCTCTCCTATATACATTTATGAGTAATTGTATTTTATCCAATCACAGCAGTTAGCTATATCTCACATTAATGTTCAATATAAGAATATATAAACAATTTATATCTTGTTTATTTCATTTATACTGTCATAGCTATAACAATAAAAGAGAAGAAAACATAGCTTTAGAGAAACAGCAGTCTAACACAGCTGATATCATATACATTTGAAAATAACTAGCTAGCATATTTTGTTGATGTAACTAGATCTTGTATCATTGTTGCCAATTATTCTACAATTGGAAATTGACTATCAACATGTCTATTCTCTTTAAACAATGACACAATGCAGTGTGATGTATAAACTTTTTATATCTATTTTTTTAACACCATGACTTCTATGAAAAGTTCCAAGAAAATGCTGTCTTAAGCCAAGAAAGTCAAACCACTCCACCATCCTTTGAATCTGAATTAGTGCCAGTCTGAAGAAACAGAGGTAGATAGGTAGATAGCTTGAAAGAAAGAGATAGGGAGAGAATGATAGAAAGAGAGGGATACCGTTTTGGCATATAGATGGAGGATGGGAGAATTAGTAGCAGAATTACTGTATGGATAAATTCAGAGTATAGAAATTTGGCAAAGATGGAGTTGTTTTCAAAGCCAAAGGTTTGTCTCGTTAAATAAAAATAATTATACTTCTATGTTCTTCAATAGCACATTAGAAATATGAAGATGAAGGTAAGAGAACACAAGAGGCATCATTTCCAAGATTAAAATAGCAAGTTATCCATGGGGGTTAAAATAGAACCATACACCATAGTACATTACTAATACATTTTAACCAACTAGGTTTTTGATTTAAAGATATTTAGGAAATCTGTTTTTATTTCAGATTTCCTGTTGATAGATATTGCAGATTATTGCAGTATGTGAAACCCCTCGTGGAAGCAAAGTTGACAGTTGGGACTCCCAAGGCAGGAAAGGGGTATCCTGTCGAGGATGCTCCATTTAATGTTAGGTATGCTGTTCCCTTGATCCTGGAGCATTCAGATGAAATGAGACAAGGAGGTGAAACTTTCAGTATTCATGGACATAAAGGACTGTACATACCTGGTTAAATATATCTTTGAACTCATTGGCTGTTAGGCCTGTATAGTGCCTTTGTATGCCACAAATTGGTGTATGGGTGGCTCTGTAGATCACAGCCTTTGAGTGGCAGGATCCATCTAGAGGACATTTGCTAAAGTTTCAGCAGTTACAGACTGGTGTATGTATGTGTGTGAGAGAGTGTGTGTGTGTGTATGTATGTGTGTGTATGTGTGTGAGAGAGAGAAAGTGTGTATGTGTGTGTATGTATGTAGGTGTGAATGTATGTGTGTGAGAGAGAGAGAGAGTGTGTGTGTGTGTGATTACAGTGGTTTAAAAACCATTGCTGTTTACATAGTGTCTCTAAATATTTTGGAAATCAAGTAGCTTGACAATCAAAAATTGGGGTTGATGTGATTGACTAAACCCTTGAAGGCCATAGCCCAGCCTGTGTGGCCATAGCCCAGCCTGTGTGGCCATAGCCCAGCCTGTGTGGCCATAGCCCAGCCTGTGTGGCCATAGCCCAGCCTGTGTGGCCATAGCCCAGCCTGTGTGGCCACAGTCCAATGACTGAAACAAGTAAAACTGTAAAATATTATTCACTCCTGATATTTGAGTTATAAACTATATTATTTCAGGTATACTTTTTCTAAATTTTGTGTACTTCTTATTCTTGAAATATGATTTCTTATTGGCCCAGATTGGATAGATTTCATAAGGATGGGTTTGAATGACATTTATACTCTAATATAATGATGGAATCAGAAAGACCACAATTGCAAATTATAACAAGTATGAATTTAGATTTTTTGTGTGTTTGGGTAGTGTGTGAAAGCAAACACTTGCAAGAAAAATAACCAAATATTAGAAACCAATAATATTATCCTGTATGTAGCTGCTTGGCCTTCTAGAAAAAAGAAGAACAACAATAATAACAACAACAACAATAAAAAAGAATAATAATAACAACAATAAGAAGACTGCTCACCTGAAAAGTTGCATAAGTGACATACGAAAATACCCTCGTTATTGAGGTGACATGTGACATCAGGAAGAGATGAAGGTGAAATTGATTGAGGTGTATGAGGTGAAAGTTCGTTGATGCTGATATTGTTGTAACTGCTGACATTTGGCTGATATGAGTCTGGGTTTCGTAAACTTAAATCATCATGATATCGCTGACTAAAGTCGGATCCAGGATGCCGAAGATTTAAATCATCAATGGAATGCTGTGGACTGAGATCATCTGAGTTATTTGGGCTTAAATCTTGAGGAAACTGAGGTACAAGATCGTCAGAAAGTCTATGACCAAGTTCATCTGAGTGCCTATGACTTAATTCACCCATTTGCCTACATCGAAGATCATCTGGAATCCTTGGTGTCAATTCATCTGGTCGCCTATGGTTCAATTTAGTATCTGGATGGAGAAGACCTAGCTGGTCAGGATGGCGATAGTTCAACTCCTCTGGATGCCTTAATTCATCCGGATGACGCAAGTCTTCTAGGTGTTTTAGATCTTCCGGATGTCTTAAGCTCTCAGGATGATGGAGGTCTTCTTGATGTCTTGAGTCATCCCGATGATGTATCTCATCGGGATGTCTAAGCTCTCCTGAATGTCTGAAACTATCTTGGTGACGCAGCTTCTCAATATGTCTCAAATTTTCTGGATGTCTCAACTCATCGGAGTGTCTGAGATCATCAGAATGTCTTAAATCTTCAGATTGCCTCAGGCTTTCAGGAGGTCTCAATTCATCGGAGTGTCTCATTTCTTCAGAATGTCTTAAATCATCTTGATGTCTTAAATCATCTTGATGTCTTAAATCTTCTGAATGCCTTATTTCTCCTGGATGACATTTATTCAGTTCATCAGCGTGTCTCTGTACAATGCTGTCAGGTAAGCGTAGGATTGAGTCATCTGAATGTCGAAGCATATTATCGTCTGAATGTCTGAGAATTGATTCCTCAGTGTTTCTTAAGCTAGTGTCCTCAGGATGCCTAAGAGTTGCTTCTTCAGCAGTAATTCTTAGAGATGAGCCATCACTATGTCTATGGTGTAAGTCTTCGGAGTGCCTGAGAGCATGTTCGTTAACATGCCGATTATTAAGCTGATTAACATGTCTGTAACCCACTTCCTGCCTATTGTTGCTTTCATCCAGGTGTCGACTATTGAATTCGTCGCAATTTCTATGATCGAGACTTTCTGGTTGTCTGTGATTAGCTATTTCTGAGAATCTACTACTTACATCCTCAATGCTCTGTTGACCATTTAGTTCCTCAACAGTTGCTGTGGCAGTAGAGGCAGAAGCATGCCTTTGAGAGATGTCGCTAACAATGGCAGTTGTTGGAGGAAGCTGTCTTTGACTGTTGTGACTTATGTCTTCATGTCTTCTATCTACATCAGATGAATATGTTGCATTCTGGGACATCACAGATTTACCTACATCCTCGCTTGTGTGAGGAACTACATCTTCATTTCTGCAATAGAAAGAATTGGAAAGAAAAAAAAATGTATATTAATATTTTATTTATTTATTTATATATATATATATATTTTCCAAAATTTTAAAAATCAATATCAAATTAATTTTTGTATGTATATATGTATAATATATGTACACACGTTTTTTTTATATCTGTTTTTCTATGTGTATATTTATATGTGTATGTATATCTCAATGTGTATGAGTATGTATATATATATATATATATATATATATAAGGTCCTTCCTGTTCCGTATAACCATGTCCATTATGAGCTGAGGATCCACTAAGGTGAAACAATTGTTCTCGGTATGGTGAACTAACTGTTGTATAACCACTTCTACTTAACTCGTCCCATGGACTGAGTGCTCTACCACTACGGATATTACCTTCCAGTGTTCTACCAATATATATATATATATATCTGTATGTGGTTGACGATTAAGAAAAAAGAGTGCTCAATACCGAAGCAGAATTTTAATATTCATTTTATTAAGGCTTAATAGTGATTCTTGTTACTCTGAAGTTTCATCTTTTTATTACAGATTCATCAGATAAGTTGACCTTGGGATAAACAGGCAAAACTCCAGAGTAACAAGACCCACTATTTAGCCTTAATAAATGAGTATATATACATATATATATATTTATATAAGCTTATAACCTAGTATTAAGAAATGATTATTGATTCTTCACACTTCACATTGACACAAATCCATGAATTTGTAAAAAATAAAATGTTTATAGTGAAAAGAATCAATCTCCATAACATTAGTTGTACTAAATTTATTGCTTTTGGGGGCATAAAAACAAACACTTTGAGGTATTTCAATCTAGAAACGAGATATTGAAAAACACAATTTTATATTATTTGTAAACATTCCTTTTTATATGCATATCATCATCATCATCATCATCATCATCACATTTAAAGTCCATTTTCCACGCTAGCATGGGTTAGACGAGTTGTTCTATTTAAGGCAAGTCGGGTCAGATGATCTTGTCTTGCTCATATAGAACTGATTTAGGCTTGGTTTCTATGGCTGGATGCCCTTCTTGTAGGAAAGAAACAAATGGATCGGTTGTAACTTTGAACATACATCTACTTAATCAGAACTGACCTAGGTCTAAACAATAACAACAACCAACTCACTTAAAACAAATGAAGAGGGTAATATTTTCTATAGTTTCACTCAATATGCTGGAAATAACAGCCAAATCTTCTTCAAATCACATCCTACTGACTTAAAAAAGGGAAGTGCACATTGAATAACATAATCCAAGATATAAAAAAAGATAGAATGATGGTTGCTTAGAATATGGATCTACTTGATCACAGCCAAACTGGGATTAAACAGCAACAAAACCACAAATAAAACCAGTGAAGGTGTCTATACATGGGTGCTCAATCTGTTGGAAATACCAACCAAGTATTCCTCAAATTACATTGCACTATCTTAAAATAACAATAATGGATCGTATAAAATATGTGTGGCTTCTGTCACGGTTGATCTGTTGCTAAACAACAACAACAACAACAACCATCACTTGTGTATTATGAACTCTCGCACATGTATTTATTATGTTCTCTCACGCATATGGCAAAGACTTGTAAAATGTATAAATATTGTTATAAACATGTATATTATATCATACATTTCTCTGTATAAGCAAACGTTATTGGATACAATCCAATAAAATGGAAATTCAGCCTCGCTATATAACCTGTTCAATGTCTATTGAAAAGTGTTGAAGAACAGCAACCAGCAAACTCTAACCAACTTTGCCTCTTCTTGTATCTCTCTACTATAACCACCATCAGAATCAACAGATTCTATCCAGAGTCGATAAAGGAATAAAGAATAGGAAGGATACATTGTATAATATATTCCCTGATATACAATGACTGAATACAAGTTTGATCATAGCTGTTTTGGATCAGGGTTGACCAGGGATAAAAAAAAAAATATTGTTAGACACAGCTGACAAATATATACATACATACATACATTCATTCATACATACATACATACATACATACATTCATACATACATACATAAACACATATATATGTACATACATAGATATATACATGCATATTTATATACATACAAAAATACATACCTATGTATACACATATATACATTCATACATATATACACACTATAAACATATGTCATCATCACTGTTTAATGTCTTTTTTCCATGTATGGGTTACAAAGCTGTTACAAAATGCTTCATTTTGGCTTGGTTTCTCTAATGCCCTTTAATGCTAACCACTACACATCGTCTACTGGGAGCAGTACCACTCTACAGAGTTGACAGGAGGATTTTAGCATAGCACCAGCACTACCTCATTTCAATACTAGGGTGCTCAGTGTCTGGCTGGGGTACAGATACTGCACTGCCAGGGAAGTAGCCTTGAAGCAAGTGGATAGTGTCTGACATATTGTGTGGAATACATGACTCCCCTTGATGGCCTAAATGTGTGTATGTGTCTATGTCTGTGAAAGAAGCATTTATATGCTACTTATGAGCAGGGTGGGGGGACAGGAGTTTAGTTGTGGAACTGTGGCTGAACAACAATAAAAACAACAACAGCTTATTTTTGTGAAGATATAAAAAGGCTTCTTTACAGTCACTCAATCTGCTAGAAACAATACTCTGGATTCTTCAATAAAAAAGAAAAGAGATACATTGAACACTTTTAATTCTGGATATACAAGAAAGAAGAATTGTTGTGCCTGGGTGTGGTTACTCAAGGCTAACTTAAGGCTAGACAACAATAACTAACTTATTTTGAAATAAATATTTAGTTTATAGGGTAGTATAAGGTTTTCTATAAATATGTATTTACACACACGCACACAAACACAAACACACATATATATATATATATAAACCAACAAGAAACAACAATAGAAAAAATATATAATACAATAATGGTATATCAATGTTTGACAGAGATGCAAAAAAGTCTTAATATTTTGGATGCTAGTCCTTCAAAAAAAAAAAAAAAAAAAAAAAAAAAATATATATATATATATATATATATATATATATATATATATATATATATATATATATATATATATATATATATATATATATAAGGACATGGCTTAGTGGTTAGAGCATCTTGCAATCGAAAGGTTGTGAGTTCAATTCTCAGACTGGGTGATGTGTTGTTTCCTTGAGCAAGGCACTTTATTTCACATTGCTCCAGTTTACTCAGCTGTAGAAATGAGATGATAGGGACTGGGGACCATATCATTCCACTGTAGAGTGGTCGTGGATGTGCCACGGCAAAAAAGCACCCAGCCCACACTGTAAAGTGGACGTGTAGGCGCCACGGAAAAAACAAGCATCCAGCACTCACTGTAAATGAGGTTGGTGTTAGGAAGGGCATCCATCTGTAGAAATCAAGCCAGAATCAGTTCCCGTCCCACCCTTGCAAGCAGGGAAAAGCGGATGTAAAATGAAATGATGATATATATATATATACACATATATATATATATATATATATATATATATACATACATATATATATATATACATACACACATATATATATATATATATATATATATATATATATATATATATATATATATATATATATATATATATATATATATGTATGTATGTATATATATGTATATATATATATGTATATATGCTTCAAGCAAACTACAACACTTTGTAATATATAAGATCAAAAGATGGTTAAATGAGTTCCATGTATTTTATTATGCAAATATCATCATGCAATAACATTTGTGTTTTCATCAGATAAAATAGGAGGACATGATATGAAGGTTAAAAACACTTGTGCATAGTGCAGTTTTAAATCAACATATGAAAAGTAGTTTTAGATTGATATTTAGATTGATATTGGGGAACATTTTTTTTGAGGGGGGTGGGGGGTGGAAAGGATGAAAAAGAGGAGGAGATGAGAGTAAAAAGTGGAGGGGAGGAGTATAATGAGGAAGGATGAGATAGGAGGAGAGATGGCTGATAGAGAGAGAGAGATAGCTTTTATAACTGAGAAAAATATATTGTTATACATAGAGAGGTTGAAAAACCGTTGGAAGATAATGTATAAATTAAAAGAATTTGAAAATTAACGAAGAGAAAAATAATGTAAAGTTAAGGTTTGTATATTGAAGGGTTTAATAATATGTGCGATGAAAAGAAAATGTTAATATGTATTAAGAATAATATTTAAGGGTTTAATAATATGTGCGATATATCCGATATCTGCATTGCTTTATTGTACTACAATAAAACTCACCTCCTACATATATATATATATATATATATATATTTCTATGATGCCACCACTACTGGTCAATCTTAGATCTGACACCACCACCAAATTCTTCAGTAGTACCGGGTGCCAGTATCAATGTCAGAGGCTCTAAGTTGTTTGGAATCAGATTGGATATGACAATGAGGAGAGTTGGGATAGGGTGTGTGGGGGTGGAGGATAGGAAATGTTTAGGTCAAATCTAGAAAGATCCAGTAGTTTGTGGTCAATAAATTGCTGGCCTGTTTTCTCGTGCAGGTCATTCTTCTATTCTGTTTTACTCCAGATTTCTTTGTGTCATGTGATATCCCCAATATCATAGATATCACTGATACCATTGGATAACACCGATAACACTTTATTCTTAGATGGACCAGACCCCATTCCACTACCCCTTATTCTGGACCATACTTATGTATTAAAGTTCTCAGAGAAATTTCTATTGATTCTATATAAAACAGTTCAGAAAAACAAAAGTAAAATGAAGGAAGAAGAAGAAGAAGAAGAAGAAGAAGAAGAAGAAGAAGAAGAAGAAGAAGAAAAGAACGACAGCAACAACAACACCACCACCCCCAACAGTATCATCATCATCGTTTAATGTCTATTTTTCACACTAGCATGGATCTCCACATCACTTCTCCCACAGCGATTTTAAGTTATGGAAACTAATTTCGGAGGTGGTAGGGGAAGGGCCATGGTTGAAGATATATGCTGTGTGTGAGGTGAAGGAAACGGGGGATATATCAGGAGACAGAGGAAGATGACTGTGTAGGGTTTTTTTTGGGTGGGGGTAATGTTGACAAGGAAATAGAGAGTAAGGTGAGTAGAGCGTGAATTGAAGAGATGATAATAGATGGAAAAAAAGTGAAACTAGGAAGACTAAGAAAGTTTTGTCTTGCTGCTAAATTGTTCAAGGAATATCAAGACTGGTAGATGTAGGTAAATCTTTTAGTGGATAACAATAGTGTTGATGGGGATAGTAGTGATTGTTGTGCTTGTGGTGACAGTGTTGGTAGTTGTCATCATAGTGTTGATGGGGATAGTAGTGATTGTTGTGCTTGTGGTGACAGTGTTGGTAGTTGTCATCATAGTGTTGATGGGGATAGTAGTGATTGTTGTGCTTGTGGTGACAGTGTTGGTAGTTGTCATCATAGTGTTGATAGGGATAGTGGTGATTATTGTGCTTGTGGTGACAGTGTTGGTAGTTGTCATCATAGTGTTGATGGGGATAGTGGTGATTGTTGTGCTTGTGGTGACAGTGTTGGTAGTTGTCATCATAGTGTTGATGGGGATAGTGGTGATTATTGTGCTTGTGGTGACAGTGTTGGTAGTTGTCTTCTTAGTGTTGATGGGGATAGTGGTGATTGTTGTGCTTCTGGTGACAGTGTTGGTAGTTGTCATGGTAGTGTTGATGGGGATAGTGGTGACTGTTGTGCTTCTGGTGACAGTGTTGGTAGTTGTCATGGTAGTGGTGATAGTGGTAGGAAAATTGATGGAGAAACAGAATGCAGATAATAATGTGGGTATACTGGTGCACAATATATGTATGTTTGTGTGTTGCATATATATGTGCATACGTATGTGTGACTGTATATATGTGTGCATGTAAAAGAGGGGGATAAAGAGAGAGAGAGAGAAAAAGAAAGAAAGGAAGAAAGTAAGGGAGAAGGAGAGAGATGACTTAGTACTAAATAAGGAATTTAGACAGGGATAAAAAGCTATTTAGCCTGTACACTTCAACCTACCAAATGACTGTCTGATAGATTAAGGAAGAGGAAGCAATGAGAGTAAAAAAGTGATTCTGGTGAAATCTTTGCAATAACAACTAAGCTTGGTAGTAGTTTGCTAAAGGCTTCCAGAAGCTGTCTGATCTAATCATCAAAAAGAATGGACCTCTGTAGCTGTCAATGATAAGTGTTCCAGTTGTTCAATCAACAAAATGGCCGGCTCATGAAATTAACTTATAAGTGACTGAGCATTTTGTAGACACATGTACCTTTAATATATTTCTCAGGAAGATTCAGTGGGATATAGTATGTGATGAGACTGGTTCTTTGAATTATAGGTACAGTCTATTTGATGGGCTTTCAAACAGTTTCCAACAACTGAAATTCAGAAATTCAGTCACAAGGTTTTAGTCAATTTGTGGCTATGGTAAAATACACTTGCCCAAGATGCCACACAATGGGATTGAACTCGAGACCTAATGATTTACAAAGCAACCTACTTAACCATTTAGCCATGCTACATCCTAACCAACTAAGTCATGTAAAAGGGTGCCTGCTCTTACTACTGTTAGTCCCTATAAAGTGGAGTAGAAATTATTTTGGAGAATAAGTTAATCTTTAGAGTTTGAAATAAAAGAAAACTATAATATTATGTAGTTTTTGGCAAATTGTTAGCATGGTTATAACATAAATCGAAATACTTTGCTATATTTGTTCTGGATCTCTGCAGTCTGAGTTCAAATCTCACTAATGTCAACTTTGCTTTTCATTACTTTTTAGGGTTTATAAAATTAAGTACCAGCTGAAGATGATGGATTGGCAGTATTTATACCAGTTTCTTGCATTGGGAGTTCAAATCCTGATTTTGCTTACTTGGGTGGCAGAGTTAATCTGTCATTCAGTTTAACATCACTACCTGGCCTATTAGCAGATCTAGTCTATTACAAGTATTTGGACCAGGTCTTTCGTTTAAGATCTCCCCTACCCTCCCATTAGACAGTAAGATGTTAATTGAAGGACTTCTGGTTCATATTTCTAGCAGGGAAAATGACCATGTAGTACTCTCTCACTTATGCTTATTCAGCTAGTAGTTAATTGTTGTTATTGTTATTTGGGGCTATTGAATTGTCAGAATTGTTAGAACGCTTGGCTGTATTGACTCCGGCTCTCTGAGTTCAAATCCTGCCGAGGTCAACTTTGCCTTTTATCCCTTCAAGGCTGATAAACAAAGAACCACCCTAGATCTGGGGTCGTTTCTTCTTCTCTTTTTCACTTCCTCTCTTTCACTTTTTATCTATCACTGGAAGAAATCTGTGTCCAGACCTGGAGAATGATGGTCTCAGCCAGATTTAAAATATACCCAAGAAACGTCATATGTCATTATGGCACCCCTACAACTCCATCAGGAGTTACAACACCATACCATACTATACTATACCATACTATACTATACCATACTATACTATACCATACTATACTATACCATACTATACTATACCATACTATACTATACCATACTATACTATACTATACTATACTATACTATACTATACTATACCATACTATACCATACTATACTATACCATACTATACTATACCATACTATACCATACTATACTATACCATACTATACTATACTATACTATACCATACTACACCATGCCATACTATACTATACCATACTATACTATACCATACTATACTATACTATACTATATTATACCATACCATACTATACTATACCATACTATACTATACCATACTATACCATACCATACTATACTATACTATACTATACCATACCATACTATACTATACCATACTATACTATACCATACTATACTATACTATACCATACTATACTATACTATACTATACTATACTATACCATACTATACTATACTATACTATACTATACCATACTATACTATACCATACTATACTATACCATACTATACTATACCATACTATACTATACTATACTATACTATACCATACCATACTATACTATACTATACTATACCATACTATACTATACCATACTATAATATACCATACTATACTATACCATACTATACTATACTATACTATACCATACCATACTATACCATACCATACTATACTATACCATACTATACTATACTATACCATACTATACCATACCATACTATACTATACCATACTATACCATACCATACTATACCATACTATACTATACCATACTATACCATACCATACTATACCATACCATACTATACCATACCATACTATACCATACCATACTATACCATTGTTGTTTTGCCTAGTGTCAGCTCTGATCAAGCAAACCTAAATCAAAAATATTCAAGCATGATCATTCCATCTTTTTTCCTCTGTATAAGAAACCAAAAATCCTTATCCAACATGTCTTCTAAAATAGTAAGAAGTGATTTGAGGAAGATTTGACTGTGGTTTCTAGCCCGGCTAGTGACAATGTACAGTCCCCTTCTCCTATTCATGTTGTGGAGAGGGGAGTTGAGAGTTAAGGTAGAGTACAGTTACTTTAGCATGTCATTGTAATAGTGGCAGTAGTGGTGGTGGTGGGAGGAGGAGTCAGTGTAACTATTTAATTGCCTATCACTGTAATTAAGATGTGACCCCTGAACTGTCATTGAAATAGCTACCAAGCATGGAAACACACTGCCCCCCTCCCCCCACACACACTGATAGATATACAAACACAAACACATGCAAACACACACACAAACTCATACACACAGACCGACAGACACACAAGTACACACACTGATAGACATACAAACACACACACACTGACTGGAATACACACACACATATACAAGCACACTGACAGACAGACACAAACAGCCACACACAGGAACACACATAGCACTCTTATAGCATTTGTATATATATATTACCTCTCTCTCTCTCTCTCTCTCTCTCTCTCTCACTCTGTGTCTCTCTCTCTATCTCTCTCTTGCACACTTCCATAAAATGTATGCATACATATTTATTACTACACAAACTATCTTTCTGAAGCTCCTATCTACAGATATACACACATTCATATTTACATATATATACTGTCACAAAATTCACATACACATATGTACATATGCCTACACACATGCACTTATGTATGTGGGTGTATAAGTGTATGTCTCTCTCTCTCTCTCTCTCACTATATATATATATATATATATATATATATATATATATATATATTTAATACAATAACAGAGATAGTTTAAAGCTAATCTCTGACTGGTAACCAACTCACTCAACAAACATTAGGTTATATTTTAATATAAACCCAATTTAAGTGTTTGGGGTGCTAACAATATGTATTATGTGGAAAAGCCAGTTGTATTATTTTATGAGATATAATTAAAGTTAAAATATATCTCTCATTCCAAACAATTGTTTCATTATAAGTTTTCTACAAATTCGGAGAATATTTCCAGTTTATGTAGAAGCCTAATATACATTCATATAAGAATATATTTAGGTGGGCGCTTATAAATCATCAGTGGAAGCCCATTAAACTTTGATATAAGAAAAACATTTCTTACCACAGTTAAAAATCGTGTCTGTTAAGTTGCTCCTTCCCGCATTGAATGATCGGCAAATTTGAAATTCCAGCAGTTTTGGACTGAGGAAGTATTATAGCGTCACTAAGCGGGAAGGGGAGACAACTACGATATATATATATATTTGTATATATATATATAACAAAGAAAGTGTGGTAAAGAACCAGGTTGATCATAACACACCAGAGTACTCTTCTGGGTTGAAAGTGATAATGGTTTATGGGAACGTGAGTCTTCTGTATTACTTCTTAACACCAGAGATCTGAATCCCGTGTCATCGCCTACGAGAGGTGCAATTGTGCAAGGTCAGCTTTTATCACCTCATCATGACAGAATTTTAAAGCTCAAAATAGAGATTGCCAATAGTAATCTCTGTTTATGTAACAACCAGGACTAAGTAAACAACAAAGGCCTTTTATAGACTTCAATAACAGATGACAGTGACTTCATCATTTGGGCTGGTGACTTCAATGAACATGCTGGAAAGCTCTAGGATGGTTACTTTGGAGGAGTACACATAGCTATGGATATGGTTTGATAAGTAAAGAGAGATTAAGGCTCCTAGAATTCTGCAATGCAAATAATCTAACTATTTGCAACACTAACTTCAGGAAACCAGCCAGTCAAATTGACTTCTTGCTCACTAGAAAACAAAATAAGCTGATGGTTAAAACTACTATGCTCTTTCCCAGTGAAGAATGTATCATCCAATATAATTTAGTTATTAGTGATGTCAGAATAAGAAACAGTCAGAATCAGAAATGTAGGAAAACCTGGAGAATATATATATATATATATATATATATATATATATATATATATATTTTATCTATTCATTGTTTTACGATCGTTTTGGAGGGTTGATCATATTGACATATTGACATATTGTCTGATCTATAGCAGTTATTGAACTGTAGACTATCAGACCTGATCTATAGCAGTTATAGAACTGTATACTATCAGACCTCATTTATAGGTTCTATCAAGTGATCTTCTTCGGAAACAATATATGTATATATATATGTGTATGTGTGCGTTTATATATATATATATATAAATATATATATGTGTGCGTGTGTGTGTGTACGGGGGTAGGTTAAAAAGTTTATAGGCTGAATGTGAGGGAGTAATGCTAGTGCTAGGAAATCTTGCATGCGCTAATTTCAACTCTTCTTATTAATGACTGCAGGGTTTCTTTCCAAGGACTATGTTAAAAAATATACCTGATTTGGTCATTCCATGAGAGTATCTTGGTCAGACTATGAACTTTTCAGCTGACCCTCTTATGTACAATACTTTCACCATTCAACACCTATTTTCCATATTTGCATTGGTTAGACAGGTTATCACGTACTGTGCCTAGATTGGGTGGCTGACCATGTCTTGCCCATATGCTCAGTTTTTGACTTAATTTCTAGGGCAACTTGCCAACTACTTTACAGCATGTACTGGGAGCATTTTATTGTGGCACCAGCACTACCAACGTACAGGGTGGATTAGGTGCTTTTTTCGTGGTGCCAGCACAATCACATTACAGTGTGGACTGGGTGCTTCTTTTCTTGGTACCACCACTACCATTAGACAGCTGGATGCATTAGATATGGTGGCATTGATGGAAGTGGGTGGTGTGTCACACAACCTTGGGAGAGGAAGTGTCAAGTCATGGATGTGCCTAGGAAGAGAGTGAGCTGCACCAGGTGGTATATTGTTAGACCACCTGGTTCTCCATGCTAGTAGGGGTGGCACTAGGAAGTAGGAAGCAGATCTTTCTTCCATGATGACATGGATTTGACAAGGAAGGGGAATTGAGGAATGGGAGTGTGAAGCACAAAGTGGGAACAGGGGGCACTTTTCTTCTATCTAAATATATCATATCATATATATATATATATGATATATATGAGTCCTGGGTTCAATCGGGGGCGTAACCACAGCAAGTAAGGTACTCAATATGTTAGTAGAGTGTAAACATAAAATCTTTTTTATATACTGTATATATATATATCTAATAAACACATTCACAGACGCACACACACATATATATATATATACACATGTAAATTTTCCCTCTACCTCACTAAAAGGACTCCTTTCAATCGTGGATTTTTATTTTGCTTCCCTTCTTTCTTGCCTTTATTTACAAACCCTAAAAATAAATTTAAGGGAACTCCATGTAAACACACACACACACCCTACACACACACACACCAAACATACACCACACACACACACACAAACACACACACACACACACACAAGAAAAACTTTATCCATTCCTGCTTATTTTTAGCTATTTACTGCTTAATTTTAGCTATTTTTACAAACCCTGAAAATAATTTGACCTTTTGACACAAGAAGACCCCACCTAAGTGCAGACACACATGCACACACACACACACACACATATATATATATACACACACACACACACACACACAAACACATACACTACAGAACAAAGAAATGCCATTTAGACCATTCTTTAGGAATAGAAAAGGAATTTTCTATTTAAACCAGTAGAATTTTCTAGTGAATCAATTGAACACTGACTCTTCCAAACCCCCTTCCTACATCCCCACCCCACCTTTACAAAGAACATATGTATAAAAAGAAATGTGGACATATGTTATAACTGCCCCCAGAATATGAGAACAAACTTTTTTATTTGATAACATTGACATACCAATCAATACTGGTAATATTTCACAAAATTTCAATCTATTTAATATAACAACTATAAAATTTATTCTTAAATATACCCCTGTGTCTTTTTACATTTACTTTTTACCTATAATTTCGGATTTATATGGAACTTTAAGCTCCTTTTTCAACCACACACACACATATAATATTATATCTGTATAAATACCACACTTCTTAATTTATATATGTTTAGTGCTTTCGCAGAATTAAAAATTCTAAAGTAAATTTTCCAGTCAGGGCTTCTGTTGTTGCTTCAATATACATATATATATGAAAACAACTCAATGATAGATAACTATTTATATCAACAGTTTAACCTAAATCAAACAGTTAATCCAAATATTCTCAACTTCCACATTGTACAGCTTGCTTTCTTTTTTCCTTCATACCAATATTTAAATACTATAGTTTAAACACATATCCAAATAGTAGGTATAATAAAGAAAATTATTGTGTACAGGGTTCAGGTGTACTACAACACACACACACACACACACACACACACACACACACACACACACACACACACACACACACATATATATATATATATATATATAAACAACAAATTTAATATAGAAACATGTATATATATATAACAAAGAAAGGGTGGTAAGAAACTAGGTGGACCTTAATGCACCAGAGTACTCAATACTTAGGGTAGTAGAGTGGGTAATAGGAAAAGAGTCAGGACCCCGAGAATAATAAATTTGATATAGAAATGGCTTCTACAGGTCTAGAACTGTTTTATTCAAAGGAAGTCATCAGTTCTAGTCCTGGAGAAGCCATTTTTATACCAAATTTGTTGTTTACACTCTACTAATGTATTGAGTACCTTACTTACTGTGGTTACCCCCAATTGAACCTAGGATTATCTCTCTCTCTCTCTCTCTCTCTCTCTCTCTCTCTCTCTCTCTCTCTCTCTCTCTCACACACACACATATATCATCATCATCATCATCATCATCATCATCGTTTTTATGTCTGTTTAGACTCTATATGTATATATAGCAATAACCATAGACGTGAAAAAGAAAGCAGTGCTCAATCCATAAATATTATAATATATATGAAGATGAAGAACATTTCATATAATAAAATATATCTATTTGTATCTTGATTTGGTATTCAGCTGTATTTATAGGTTTTATCACTGTAATATATGATGCTTATCTTTAACATAACTAGAAACACACACACACACACATGCACACACTATACACACTATACACACACACTCACACATACACATACACACACACACACATGCACACGCATACACACACACACTCACATTTACACACACGCACTTATATATACACAGATATGTAAGGCCAGGGTGAACTTTGCTTATTCTTGTAATGTTAATGCTAAAATAATCTGCCATTGATATTCTGAGAAGAAGCAATTCAATTAATTATACATTTTCTTATTAATCTGTTATTTCTACCTAATACAACATAACAAAATTCGTTTATAACAAGGACTATACACCACTGAATCAATAACGATTTATCGTAAACAACCTAGAGGTTGATTTGGGTTAATAATATATTCATAATATATGGAATATGGTTTATTGAAGAAAAACAATTCTTTCCCTCATCTTTTTTTAATGACTATATATACTGGATAATATAGCAAAGCTTGAATTGAATATGATTCATTAAAGCAATCAATTCTTCTGTTCGATAGATAGAATAGAATTCAGAGTCAAGGGAATAATAGACATAATTTCCATAAAATAAAATGGAAATATATTTATTTCTTACATATTAATTCAATGTTCACAAATTTAGAAATGGCATGGTTTAAGGAATATCATCATTGTGACCAAGAAAATAGTTACTAGAAATTATGGGCAGTGGATGTTTTCATATAGTTATTTATTTTAATGAACTGGGCTGTGAACTCACAGTGGAGAAGAAGAAAACTGAATGCTTTTAGAATTTTAATAATACTGTAGAGTGTCTGCTATTTCAAGAAAATGAACTATCTCAATTATATAGAAAACGTTAATGTGATTCAGAAAAGGCATGAATTATTACTATCTTTTCGAGGAATTTGTAGTTTACTTGAAGCATTGTATATGGAATAAAGAATTCAGAGTTTGAAAGCCATGATAATGTGGAATGGACAAATAAACAAATAATTAAGTCGGAAGAAGAGATGTTAATCTCGAAATATCAGGACATATAAATAAATTAAGGTAAAAAAACACTCCTCGTTTCTTAGGACTTAATTATTTCTTTATTTGTCCAGTCCGAATTGTTGTGGCTTTCAAACCTTGAATTCTTTATACTACATTTTGGTTTTGAGTGAATACAATAAGAAGCTGTGAGGATCATTAATATATTTCACTAATGAATTAATTAAGCTAATCTATGTGGCAGATGAACCAGGAATTATGAGTTATTAATTAAACTAATTACTAAAATATTAGATTATGCAATTCTATTAAATTTTATGAAAAATACTCCTAACAAGAATAAAAAAGTTTCCCATTCTAAGTAAAACCAAGTAAAAGTATCTATGAGGTATTTAGTATGTGAATATGGATGGCTTTGGTTTAATGGATAATATATTTGTGCACACACACACACATATATATATAATATTAATAAGACACACACACACACATATATATATATATAATATTAATAAGACACACACACACACATATATATATATATATAATATTAATAAGACACATATATATATATATATATATATATATATATATATATAATATTAATAAGACACACACACACACACATATATATATATATATATAATATTAATAAGACACATATATATATATATATATATATAATATTAATAAGACACACACACACACATATATATATATATATAATATTAATAAGACACACATATATATATATATATATATATATATATATATAATATTAATAAGACACACACACACATATATATATATATATATAATATTAATAAGACACACACACACACACACACATATATATATAGATATATATAACATTAATAAGACACACACAGATACACACACACATATATATAATATTAATAAGAGTTTGATGAAACACACACACACACACACACATATATATATATATATATTCTTTTGTCATGTATTATTACAATTTTAACTTTTTAGCCTGTTTAGTTTTTTAAATTCATATTTCCATATAAGTTCTATATGTTTAGAATAATAAATTTATTAAATCTCTAATGAGTGTTTCTACACTTTCACAGTGACATCATCAGGGTGTGGAGTGTTGATGGTATTTTTAAGGCCTCATTTATTTATTGTGCTATATGAATTTTAATTGCCATAATTTGTGTTGCCTTTATTACCAGAATTTAAAATATGACACACACACACACACACACACACACACACACACACACACACACACATGATCTGGAATGTTTTTAAAAATCTTACTTCCATTGAGATATTCTACAGATTAATGAAATTGAGATGTGTTTATTTCGATTTATTTTACATACATACATAAATGTATATATATATATATATATATATGTATATATATATATATGTATATATATATATATATATATATATGTATATATATATATATATATATATATGTATATATATATATATATATATATATATATATATATATATATATATATATATATATATATATATATATATGTATATATATATATATATATATATATATATATATATATATATATATATATATATATATATATATATATATGTATATGTTTATATATATATGTATATATATATAAACATATAATGCTCATATAAATATACGGTATCTATATACATATATCCATTATATATATATAAACATATAATGCTCATATAAATATACGGTATATATATATATAGACATAGTATATATATAGGAGGAGGCATGGTTATTTGGTTAAAGAGAGTTTCCTTTGCAACCATGTGGTCTCAGTTCCACAGCATGACACCTTGAGCAAGTGTCTTCACCAATAATGTTTGTTAGATGAGAACTGTGTAGAACCCTGTTGTTTACATGTGTTGTGTGTGTTAAATCTTTTCAAGGAAGTACCCCAGCATGGCCACTATCTAATGACAGTAATCAGTGAAAGAGTAAAAACTAAAGAACACACACACACATATATATATATATATATATATATATACATACACATATATATTCTTTTACTCTTTTACCTGTTCCCGCCATACGGCTGAGGCCATGCTGGGGCACCACCCTTGATATATATAAATAAATAAATATATATATATATATATATATATATATATATATATATATATATATATATATATATATATATATATATATATATATAAATATACCTATATACCTATATACCTATATATATATATATAAATAAATGGAAAATATCACTATAGCATCATATTTATGTTACTATTAATAATATTATAATACTCCAGATAACATTTTTCTATAGAATGCTACATATCTATTATGAACATAATATAACATAATATTCATCAACAAAGCATATAACTCATTGTTTATATATATATATATATATATATATAGAGAGAGAGTGTGAGAGAGAGAGTGTGAGAGAGTGTGAGAGAGAGTGAGGGTGTGTGGGAGAGAGAGGGGTAGTGAGTGATAGGTAAACATATGTAATATATTTGAAATGTTAATGTATTAATCTGTAATGGGTGACACCTACTTGTAACAGGGCCGAATGTGGGTGTTCCTGTTACAGTTGAATTCTAGAAGCCAGCTTCCTCTATGCCAAACATGTTTAACAGGCACTGAAATTAGCAGTAATCTAGCAACTATTTGAATTCTTTTTAAGGGATCAAAATTCTTGGAGGATCAGAACCCTAAAATTATTTTGTTGTTTAGTTCCTGATCAGTTCTTAACCCTTTCATTACCATATTTCTAATGAAAGACAATGCCTTTGATTTTCAAATATTTTTCAAAATAATTGTTTCTACTTTTGGCACAAGGCCAGCAATGATACCAGTGCATTACTGGTACTTTATTTTATCGACCCCGTAAGGATGAAAGGCAAAGTGAACCTCGGCGGGATTTGAACTCAGACTATAAATGGCCGTAACTCTATACTGCAAAGCATGGCGTCAGACCCACAACCGATACTGCCAATCCAACTAACTTCCTCATTATTCATCTGGTATTTGGAACGTAACATTAGAAAGGTTCTTACGTACAATTATAATGAAATCGTTTCTTTTTAATCATAAAAACAGGGTAGGATTTAGGGGTTTTGCTATCAAAACCGATATGTTCAGCTCAAAGGCCGTTTCTTTGACACACATCGTGTCTATCTATGGTTATCCATATTATCTAATATATTGTCATTAATCTCAGCTTTCTTTTAAAAGAGAGTAGGGCAGGATTTGAGGGAAATGTAGCTATTTATGATAGATCACATAAAGTATCCCTTATTCATATATGTATATTTACGTATATATATATATATATATATATATATATATATATATATATATATATATATATATATATATATATACATGGTTTTCCCCCCAAAATGTATACACATATTTATTAGAATGCTGAAGTGAGTATACATTTTTGGGGGACACCCTGTATATATATATATATATATATATATATATATATATACGAACGCACACACATTTATACACACACATATAGAATATATATAGACATAATATTTGAACATTGTTTTCTCTCTGCTTGGAATGATATATATAAAATAAGTTATAACAAAACATTTGATAAATGGTATAACGGTTGCTTTTGTCATTTAGTCCTTGCTTAAAAACGAACAAGCATACTTAGATAATCAAAAGTATTCTGGTCATCAACCACACATTAAAAACATTTTGTGTGGGTTGTGACTACCTTTTCCGATCTGTCCCCTATTTCTTTAAAATGAAAAAAGGTGATACGAAAGCGATCTGGCTGTTATTTCTAGCAATTTTATATTGGTCATTATTAACTAAATATACAAACGTTTATTGTGTGTAGGCGGGTGCTTCCTACAGGCTCCGTTGCTGTTATCTTCAATGGTTCTTACAACAATAGATTCATTTTGCTTCGTGTCTGTAGCTGATGTCTATTATACAGTACACTGAACTTCTGATGATGTTACATTTTATTTTAAATAACTAAGTAACAGACCTGTTAACGCTCCACGTCCGACGGGGAGATCTGCCACCCACTCTGGGGTGGATGAGAGATGTTTTCTCTTGTGAAAATGGGTATAGCTTTCATTACCAGTAATGTACTGGTAATTGCTGGCCTTGTGCCAACAGTAGAAACAATTATTTAAAATCTCATTTTGCCTCATTTCTCCCCGTTTTGAGGCACCCGTTTGGGTTTTTAGAGGTTGGCAGGTCTGAAGTATATATATATATATATATATATATATATATATATATATATATATATATATATATATATATATAAGGTAAATTATATGAGGTCGGTAAATAAATATCTACTGATTCTGATGATTTCTCAACAAAGGAGTAAAATGTTACCCCCTTTGTAGTTAAATGAAACATGTAAATCAATTTAATAATGTATTGAACCTTGGTTATTGATTTTTCACATATATATATATATATCCGTACGGATCTAGCTGTCGAAATGGCCGGAGCTCAGCCGTCGGGGTTCTGAATCTTTTCCTATTACCCACTCTACTACCCCAAGTATCGAGTACTCTGGTGCGTTATGGTCCACCTGGTATATAACACCTTTGTTACGCACGCACAGACACACACACATATATATATTAAATATTACTACAAGTTAAATTGTTAAATACGAGTGGGTGGGTGGGGATAAAATCAAATAGTACAAAAAAACAAAAAAAAACGAGAATGTATGTGGGCTTTAGAAATATTCGAGAAAAGTTTTGTTCTATTAACAGAAAAAATAATAAATTGACTAAATAACACCTAAAAAGAATATATATATATATATATATAGGTAAAAAGTATAAATATATTTTTCCTGTTTGAAAAAACAAAACAATAAAAAAACTACATTCTATTTTATTTTTGTCTATTTTGTAGTTTTTTCTTATTTTATAAAAAATCATTCGACTGTAAAATAATATCTAATGCAAACAATATTGAGAAAATCATATTTTCTTAGCATCAGCAAACACTGACGTAGATATAAACACATAAACACATACTCACATACACACACTCACACATATATATGCGATGGCTTTCTGTAGTTTTCATTTGTCGAAAGCATTGATCAACTTGAGCTTAGAGTTGAAAACACTTGCTCAAGTTGTCACATAACAAAATTGAACCCTGAACCACGTGGTTGAGAAGCGAACTCTTTAAAAA